>JAKOGI010000416.1:110000-552500 GCA_029747015.1 Carnegiea gigantea
GAAATTGTACCCCTAGGTATGATGCCCTAAACAAAATAAGTTCAGGGATTAGCCTAATACATACTTGTAGAATACCAGGAACTCATCATACGCGAAGTCTGCTATGTGGAAATCTCCACGAAGAAAAGACAGCAGGTTGCTGTATTTGCCCTCTCAGGCTTCTATAGAAAGGAAGCGTGTTGGACCCCACAAGAAAATACCTAAGAAGGTATTATTATCAGCCAGCTGTAAAAGGTACTACTTTATCAAAAGCAGCACCCACTACTGAAGAACCAGAATGACGCTTCGTGATTAAGAAAAGCAAAGGACAGCGTGCTTCAGAAAAGCAAAGGCCAGCATTGCGAGAAAAGGACGTCCACCAGTGCAAAGGACAACGCGTTTTCGTACGTAAAGAAAAACAAAACGCATTTCCTACAGTAAAAGCAGGAATCTTCAATAGTGCAAAAGCAAAAGACGACGCAGGCGCACTATCAACAGCTGAAGCAAATTATGTAATTTTTCTTTTGAAATTTGTACTATTTGCTTTAAGTGATTTGTACGACTGTCGGCTGTGTTGCTCTATATAAGGAGCATGACCTCATTTGTTAGAGGCATCGGAAAGAAGGGAGATCGAAAAACGGGGAGAGAGCATCTCTATCTAAAAATTCTAGAGAGAATGAGGGTTGAGTAACTACTCCTTTAGGGAGTAGAGTATGTAAACAAGATTAGTGTATAATTATTAGTATTATCAATAAAAGTAGTTTTTATATATCTTGGTGTACAACATTATTTGGTTTGAGAGAAAGGTCTGGAGTACCTTTGGAATAGCCAGAGAAGTAGCCAATAGACAGGTGGTCGCCGGCGAAAGAGGCTGAGGTCCAGCGAGGTATTGATCTTGACTCTAACTAATCATGTTCTATCTCAAGATGCATATTTACTACTTAGTTTGATAAGACTAATAATTATCATTAATTTGTTTGTATGCTTGAAACCTATTTTAGTTACCATGAACCCCTTCAGCCCTGAACAACTGTATGCCAAGGCTATAGTTAAAAATGCCTTAGAACGATGCCTTCTAGAGAAGGAAAACAGTGAGTTTATTATTCAGGTCAAAGAGACCCTGCTTAACATTAGCAGACGAGGACTAGAACGATTAAGTGATGACTTTTTCGATAATCCTCTAGTACTCGCTGATGGCGAGATAATTATTCCAAGCCCAAGGAGTATCCTTGAAAATGATAATCTTTATCATATTAATGCTATCCATCGCCAAAAGGTTATTCTTAACGGCATTAACGAGGCCTTACTTTCTTTAGACACTTGTCTTAGACGTCATAATCAAAATTATGACTATAGATATCAAGAGTTTCTTAAAAGAAGAAGGACCAATAGGTCTAAAAATAATTCCGCACCCAGTTGTAGCTATGCTCAATAACTGGAAAAAGAAGCTGTCGAAATGGTATCAGAGTATACCGCAGAAATGGTATCAGAGCCATTCTTCATGTCTCAGACCCAGAGATCAAACAAATTGTCTTAAAACTAAAGATAAAAGATGGATTTATATCTGTCAACAGGCTGAACTTGCCAATTGTCAATGGTATGTACAACCTGACCTAGCAAGCCCTGCTAGAGATTCCTTATCAGGATTAAGTGATGGATAAAGCTGGTAGCAGTTCATCAACTCCATATAAGGAATTGTGGAAGTCCAATTTACAAGGACAAACAATAGATACTAAGTTAAATAGTATCTATGAGGGATTAGGAGAAATCCAGAAATTAATTCTGCATACTCCTAAATCAGAATCTGAACCTCAAATTGTTCGCAGAAGAGTTAGATTTAACCCTTCTATCGACCCTACCAAACCAGGGTATCCTTCAATTTCGAACATGGTTCGAACGTTTATTTCCTTAGAGGAATTAGAGCAAGAATATGCTCAAGCTAATTCTGATGAGGAAGACGAGATCTTAGATAAGATCAATGAACTCCAATTACAATGTAATATGGAGGCTACAGGTGAAGCATCATCTAGTCACCCCATGATTGTACCAGACTCGACTCAGTCTAGTGGTCAAAGTGGTCCAGAGGTAAGACCTGAGAGTCAGACTAATATTGATAGTCAAATAGGAAGTGATGACGAAGAGGAAGCACAACGCTACTGATATCGTCACCCTTCGTCTAGACAAAGACGAGTGGGAAGACCTCATCTATTCCCTCACCCAGGCCATGCCTACCCTTTGAGTAATGCAGGCGCTACATTAAACATTGACTGTGTTACAAATACAGATGAAGTTATCAAGGAATGGGTAAAAGCCCTACTCATTTATTCTGGTGTCACTAGAACAGATGGTGATGAATTAAAAATTTTCATCCCTTTAACTTTAAGTGGGAAAGTATCTGACTGGTTTACTGCCTTACCTGAAGAAACCAAGGTAAGATATTTAGGTGGGACAACCACTAATGACAATAAAACAATCATTAATACGATTGAGAACGAAATTCGAAGAGAATTTTTGGGAGAAGATTATTCTCAGTATCGTTTAAGAGAAAAACGATTAAAGAGGCAAAAATACCTCACAATGCTTTACAATTTACAGATATGCTATATCAATTATTTTGATGCCTATGTTTGTGAATTTGAAAAGTATTACTACAAAGCTGAAATATCTTCAGCAGCTTCTAATTCGTTAAATTTCCATAACGATATGTTTTTTACTAAATTACCATTCCCATGGAGTGATTTAATATTTAGTAAATGGAAGGCCGCAGAACGACCTGAAAGAACTGACACATTAGGTGCCAGAATTGAGTTTGCTAGAGTAACACTAGCAGATGAATGTGAAAAAGCCTATAAAAGAAAGAGGCTTCAAAAGGACCAAAAGAAGCTGAAATGTAAAGATCAGCTTTATTATCCTAGTAAGTTTGGTTGTCAATTAGACAAATCTACTAAACAGAAAAAGAAGTTTAAGGCCAAAAAGAAACTTGGTAAACGTGTCAAGAAGCACCCTAAACCTTTCAAGAAGAAAAGAAAATTCTTTAAAAAGAAACAAAAGAAAAAGGAAGACAAAAGCTCTTCTAAGCAGATCCAAAAACAAGATTGTAAGTGTTGGAACTGCAATGAAAAGGGACATTATGCAAATGAATGCCCCAAGAAAGATTAATTTTGCTGGTGTTTGCTCTAATGAGTTATTTGAGCAATTTGCAGGCTACGAAGAAGTAGCATTTTCAGACATAACGTCTGAAGACGAGATTCTCGTCTTAACATATTTATCCAGCAGCTCAGACGATGAGTCAGACTGAAGAGCATTCACAACAAGAGGAAGGTGAATCCTCAGGTACGTATTCTAATGAGATACTTTTCGATAAAAAGAAGTATCAAAAGATTTTATCTAAAAACCTCAAGATAAATGAGCACGAAGGTTTTAAACGAACCTTATTACAAATTTTCCGTAGAAAAATATTCAGTACTTTGGTACTAATATTCAGGAAATCCCTATTAGCAGCAATATAGCTGAAGGACAAGTAGAATTGCCCTTAGTAACCATCGAACAGATTAGACAAAAAATCAGGAAAATCCCTGAAAAGGACCGAACTAAGATCGGTTATATCCATTTTGGTGCAGTAAGAATTCATTTGAAAGCTACCTTTCAAAAGGGATTAGACACCCCTATAATTCTTACATTAATGCATAATCGCATTGCAAATCGATCAGAAGCCATAATAGGCATTCTGAAGGGAAACTTGGTTTACCAAAACCTTAGTTTCACCACATACCCAGGGTATAGTATACCCATTAGGGATTTAGACACTAACCGTGCCCTAAATCTCTGTTACCACTTTCAAAGGTCAGACTTACTAGAAAGTCTACACCATTCACCATTTACCATCTATACCATGGTAAGTTACATGCTAAGTAACACTCATATTATTGACCAATTTCTCCAAAAAGACGAAATTGAGTTAGACGATATCTTTTCTGATATCTGTGAAGTCCAAGAGATTTCTAGACCTAAGTTGCAGCCAATCAACGAGTGGCAAATTGATATTAAACAGAAACCACTGTTTAATAGATGCAACAGTATGCAAGGTAGATACTCCGTAGACGGTAGTATTCTACGAAGCTACCCCCTTGAGCGATTGCCAAATCCAAAATTGGCTAATTTCCAAATTGTGAGTAAGATTTACATCACACAATGGAAAGACGGATTAATTTGGATTAATCCTGCCATCCAGCATAACTACGCTAGTCCTGAGATTTATTCTCAAATGCAAGAACATAAACTAACTTATGTTCCTGTACTCTTTGAATCCGTTGAACGGATTATTCATCTGGAAAATCAAGCTTTCAACACTAAAGCTGATTTGCTCTTAGGAATGCGTTTCTTATCAGAAACTATTTATTCCATAACTGAGCATTTTATGACCATTAAGCTCAATGGTATAATTGTTCATGCCAGTAAAGTCCATGAATAAGGTACCATATATTAAGGTACAATTAGTTTACAGGTTTCATCAACCTGAATGGTTTCACGCCATGATAGACACAGGATCAGATGTCACAATGGCATCCGCCAATTCTTATCCAGAACGATACTGGAAAGACTTGCATAAACCCCTACAGGTGGTTGTAGCATCTGGACAGGTTACTAAACTCACCAAAGCCGTTTTTGGTCAGTTTATAGCTATCCAAGATAGCACAGAAAACCAGTTCAAGGTATTACCACTACCTACTGTAGTAATACAAGCACCTAAAGATGCTACCTATAACCTCCTCTTAGGAGTTGACTTTCTTAATAGATTCAAGGAATATAGCTGTGACCACTCACACATTAGTTTCCTCACCCCATGTGGACATTGGATTAAGTCCCAGCTAATAGCCCATCCTCAATATCGAGGAACTATCTCATTTCAACCACGCAGCCAGCATGGTGGAGAGCCTAGGCCCAAAAATATAAACCGGCCCAAAAACCTTACAAAAAGGCCCAAAGACCATTCTAAGGTCAAAGCCCAATTGCTAAATGCTCTATCAAACACCCAAAGAGCATTAGAATTTCGGCTAGAAAACGAAGTAAAAACACTTCTACAAGCCCATTTCGATGACAACCCATTGAAATATTGGGACAAGGATAAGTCTTATGCAGACATCCAACTCAAAGAGGCCAACTCAATTGTACGAGTTAAGCCCATGAGATATAGTCAGGCAGATGAACTCGAGTTCAAAGTCCAACTCAAAGAACTCGAAGAAAAGCAATTAGCTTTCAAAAGCACTGAGGATAACAAAAGTCCTCATAGTAGTCCAGCATTCATGGTAAACAACCACTCTGAACAAAAGAGAGGTAAGCCAAGAATGGTGATTAACTACAAAAGGCTAAACGAATTAACCGTCTTTGATGGTTATTTCCTTCCTAATAAGGAATTGCTTATCAACAAAACCCTTAACAAAAAGTGGTTTTCCAAATTTGACTGCAAGTCAGGATTTTATCAGATTAAACTAAAAGAATCTGCTAAGCCCTTAACTGCATTCAGCACACCTCAGGGGCAATACATTTGGAATGTAATGCCTATGGGACTAAAAAACGCCCCACAGATCTTTCAAAGAAGAATGGATAATATCTTCAATGAATATTCAGACTTTTGTCTAGTTTATGTTGATGATATCTTGATCTTTTCTTCTAATATTGCAGATCATGCAACTCATCTCATGAAATTCATTGAGAAAAGCCGTAATCACGGATTAATACTATCAGCTAAAAAAGCTGAGATTGCAAAAGAACAAATCGAGTTTTTAGGTCTAAAGATCGACCATAAGGGTATAGAAATGCAACCCCACATATGTGAAAAAGTTGCTAATTTCCCTGATAAACTCTGCGACCGAAAACAGGTTGAACGTTTCTTAGGATGTATCAATTACGTCAGTGACTTTGTGCCTAACCTAGCATGGCTAAGAGGTCCACTTCAAGATCTTCTTAAGAAAAGATTAAATTTACAATGGCAAGACTATCACACCCATCTTGTCCAACAACTCAAGAAGATGTGTAGTCAATTACCTAGATTGGCCATCCCTGAACCAGGTGATCAACTAATAGTTGAAACAGATGCCTCAGACCTTTACTGGGGAGGAGTCCTTAAAGCCAGAAAGGCTGATGACAAGGAACATGTTTGCAGGTATGCTAACGGATGTTTTAAGCCAGCTGAGATTAATTATCACAGCAATGAAAAGGAATTACTTGCCTTAAAACGGAGTTTTGCTAAATTCCACTTCTTTATTTTACCTATAAAGTTCTTAGTCAGAACTGATAACACTAATGTAAAAGCTTACATTTTTAATAAGCTCCCCTGTACCCCTGAGTACAAGAGACGCCATAGATGGCAACAATATTTTCAGGAATATCAATTCGATATTGAACATATAAAAGGTAAGAATAACCATCTTGCTGATTTTCTTAGCAGGGAAGCCAATGGTTGAAGAAGAGACATCTTCAGCAGACGCCAGATCCTTATTGGAAATGGCCATCCACGAATTATGTGTCGCTCATGAACGAATGACACGAATCCAGAAGGAAATTGAAGAGGAAATTAATCCTCGTATCATCCAGGCCTTATCCAGCCTCGATGAAGTAATGGCGTTACAAGCCATTGACTTATCTGATGAAATACATCAGGCCTTTCTTGGAGCATGTAAACGTGCCCAGAGAGGAAAAGGACTCGTGTCCGATAGTCTCCAAGAAGGAGAGGGACTTTTGTCCACACAAGAACTCCTTAAGCCTACTTTCAAAACGAAAGGAAAGGTTCAAGAATGTTCTACCTCCTCAGAAACAGAGGAAGAAAATGACTTCACAGTCATCATGCCTAAGGCACAAAGGCCTATATTAAATCAGGCTATATCCATGGAACAATACGTTTCATATTCAAAATGGGTTTATACAGCCCAGAGCACTAACAGTCAAGTAATTGACACTTCTGGAATATATCCCAGAATTCATTTTCTTGCAGGAAGTCCTGCAGACGACGTTAGCAAGGCAGTAATGTTCGGTTTCTGTGCTAGCGTTACATGCAGCCCCGGAAACAGAGAAATTCTAGGACTACATAAGTCCATAATCGAAGCAGTCAAGAAGTTTCGAAAAAGCTCCAAATCAGATTGGGTAGTATTAAAAATACTATCTGCCAGCCCAGAGGTTCTACCCACTCCAGCTCCAGGATGGTTAATCGTTCAACTCTGCACTCCAAACAGAGCCAATTTGAAGTTCAAAAAGAACAAAGTTCTCGAACAACCAGAAGTTCACGAAGAATGGATCTGTCACCGCAGAGCCATGGGTTTCACTGTAATTTTTAACAAGTTACAAGCCCTTCGAGAATCTAACAAAGGATTTATGTACAATGCACCCAGCAACATCTACATCTATGCTGAAGGAAATTGTAGTCCAAGGTATGATGCCCTTAACAAAATTAGTTCGGGGATAAGCCTTATCTACAGCTGTCGTATACCAGGCAGTCACTCTACACGTAGTTATCTCTGTGGATTCCTTCATCAAGAAAGAACAACAGGATGCTGCATTTGTCCATTAAGGATTGGTTAAAGGAAGCGTGTTGGACCCAGTAAAAGGGACAGCCACTATCTGCTAAAAGAAAAGGCAGACGCTGCAGAAAAAGCAAAGATTCCCAAAGGACAATCATAATGGTTGCCAGCTAAAGCAAACGCACTAAGAAAAGCAAGCAACGCGTTTTCAAAAGATGCTGTACGAAAAGCAAACGCACTCAGCAAAAGCAAAAAGCAAGCAACGCATGCTGTACGAAAAGCAGCTATTGTCTACAGTAAAAGTAGATTCTCTATTTATTTTACTTTTGCTAATTGTACTATTGTCGGTTCAGCTCTTCTATATAAAGGAGCAACCCCCCATTTGTAGAGATATCAAAAAACGGAGAGAGCATCTCTATCTAAAGTTTCTAGAGAGAGGATGAAGGTCGAGTGACTACTCCTTTAGGGAGTAGAGTATGTAAACAAAATTAGTGTATAATTATTAGTATTGCCAATAAAAGTAGTTTTTATACATCTTGGAGTACAACATTATTCAGTTTGAGAAGAGGGTCTGGAGTACCTTTGGAATAGCCAGAGAAGTAGCCAATAGACAGGTGGTCGCCGGCGAAAGAGGCTGAGGTCCAGCAAGGTATTGACCTTATCTCTAACCAATTATGTTCTATGTCAAGATGCATTTTTACTACTTAGTTTGATAAGACTAATAATTATCATTAATTTGTTTATATGCTTGAAACCTATTTTAGTTAAGATGAACCCCTTTAGCCCTGAACTACTACACGCCAAAGCTATAGTTAAAAATGCTCTAGAACGATGCCTTCTAGAGAAGGAGAACAGTGAGTTTATTATTCAGGTCAAAGAGACCTTGATTAACATTAGCAGAAGAGGACTAGAACGATTAGGTAATGACTTTTTCGATAATCCTCTAGTACTCGCTGATGGCGAGATAATTATTCCTAGCCCAAGGAGTATTCTTGAAAATGATAATCTTTATCATCTTAATGTTATCCAACGCCAAAAGGCTATTCTTGAGGGCATTAATGAAGCCTTACTTTCATTAGACACTTGTCTCAGACGTCATAATCAAAATTATGACTATAGATATCAAGAGTTCCTTAAAAGGAGAAGGACCAATAGGTCTAAAAATAATTCCGCACCCAGTTGTAGCTATGCTCAATAACTGGAAAAAGAAGCTGTCGAAATGGTATCAGAGCATACCGCAGAAATGGTATCAGAGCCATTCTTCATGTCTCAGACCCAGAGACCAAACAAATTGTCTTAAAACTAAAGATAAAAGATGGATTCATATCTGTCAACAGGCTGAACTTGCCAATAATCAATGGTATGTACAACCTGACCTAGCAAGCCCTGCTAGAGATTCCTTATCAGGATTAAGTGATGGATAAAGCTGGTAGCAGTTCATCAACTCCATATAAGGAATTGTGGAAGTCCAACTTACAGGGACAAACAATAGATACAAAGTTAAATAGTATCTATGAGGGATTAGGAGAAATCCAGAAATTAATTCTGCATACTCCTAAGTCAGAATCTGAACCTCAAATTGTTCGCAGAAGAGTTAGATTTAACCCTTCTATCGACCCTACCAAACCAGGGTATCCTTCGATTTCGAACATGGTTCGAACGTTTATTTCCTTAGAAGAATTAGAGCAAGAATATGCTCAAGCTAATTCGGATGAGGAAGACGAGATCCTAGATAAGATCAATGAACTCCAATTACAATGTAATATGGAGGCTACAGGTGAAGCATCAACAAGTCACCCTATGATTGTACCAGACTCAACGCAGTCTAGTGGTCAAAGTGGTCCAAGTGGTCCAGAGGTAAGACCCGAGAGTCAGACTAATCTTGATAGTCACATAGGAAGTGATGACGAAGAGGAAGCACAACGCTACCGATATCGTCACCCTTCGTCTAGACAAAGACGAGTGGGAAGACCTCATCTATTCCCTCACCCAGGCCATGCTTACCCTTTGAGTAATGCAGGCGCTACCTTAAACATTGACTGTGTTACAAATACAGACGAAGTTATCAAAGAATGGGTAAAAGCCTTACTCATTTATTCTGGTGTTACCAGAACAGATGGTGATGAATTAAAAATTTTCATCCCTTTAACTTTAAGTGGGAAAGTATCTGACTGGTTTACTGCCTTACCTGAAGAAACCAAGGTAAGATATTTAGGTGGAACAACCACTAATGACAATAAAACAATCATTAATACGATTGAGAACGAAATTCGAAGAGAATTTTTGGGAGAAGATTATTCTCAGTATCGTTTAAGAGAAAAACGATTAAAAAGGCAAAAATACCTCACGATGCTTTATAATTTACAGATATGCGACATCAATTATTTTGATGCCTATGTTTGTGAATTTGAAAAGTACTATTACAAAGCTGAAATATCTTCAGCAGCCTCTAATTCGTTAAATTTCCATAACGATATGTTTTTTACTAAATTACCATTCCCATGGAGTGATTTAATATTTAGTAAATGGAAGGCCGCAGAACGACCTGAAAGAACTGACACATTAGGTGCCAGAATTGAGTTTGCTAGAGTAACACTAGCAGATGAATGTGAAAAAGCCTATAAAAGAAAGAGGCTTCAAAAGGATCAAAAGAAGCTGAAATGTAAAGATCAGCTCTATTATCCTAGTAAGTTTGGTTGTCAATTAGACAAATCTACTAAACAGAAAAAGAAGTTTAAGGCCAAAAAGAAACTTGGTAAACGTGTCAAGAAGCACCCTAAACCTTTCAAGAAGAAAAGAAAATTCTTTAAAAAGAAACAAAAGAAAAAAGAAGACAAGAGTTCTTCTAAGCAGATCCAAAAACAGGATTGTAAATGTTGGAACTGCAATGAAAAGGGACATTATGCAAATGAATGCCCCAAGAAAATTAACTTTGCAGGTGTTTGCTCTAATGAGTTATTTGAGCAATTTGCAGGCTACGAAGAAGTAGCATTTTCAGACATAACGTCTGAAGACGAGATCCTCGTCTTAACATATTTATCCAGCAGCTCAGACGATGAGTCAGACTGAAGAGCATTCACAACAAGAGGAAGGTGAATCCTCAGGTACGTATTCAAATGAGATACTTTTCGATAAAAAGAAGTATCAAAAGATTTTATCTAAAAACCTCAAGATAAATGAGCACGAAGGTTTTAAACGAACCTTATTACACATTTTCCGTAGAAAGAATATTCAGTACTTTGGTACTAATATTCAGGAAATCCCTATTAGCAGCAATATAGCTGAAGGACAAGTAGAATTGCCCTTAGTAACCATCGAACAGATTAGACAAAAAATCAGGAAAATCCCTGAAAAGGACCGAACTAAGATCGGTTATATCCATTTTGGTGCAGTAAGAATTCATTTGAAAGCCACCTTTCAAAAGGGATTAGACACCCCTATAATTCTTACATTAATGCATAATCGCATTGCAAATCGATCAGAAGCCATAATAGGCATTCTGAAGGGAAACTTGGTGTACCAAAACCTTAGTTTCACCACATACCCAGGGTATAGCATACCCATTAGGGATTTAGACACTAACCGTGCCCTAAATCTCTGTTATCACTTTCAAAGGTCAGACTTATTAGAAAGTCTACACCATTCACCATTTACCATCTATACCATGGTAAGTTACATGCTAAGTAACACTCATATTATTGACCAATTTCTCCAAAAAGACGAAATTGAGTTAGATGATATCTTTTCTGATATCTGTGAAGTCCAAGAGATTTCTAGACCTAAATTGCAGCCAATCAACGAATGGCAAATTGATATTAAACAGAAACCACTGTTTAATAGATGCAATAGTATGCAAGGTAGATACTCCGTAGACGGTAGTATTCTACGCAGCTACCCCCTTGAGCGATTGCCAAATCCAAAATGGCTAATTTCCAAATTGTGAGTAAGATTTACATCACACAATGGAAAGACGGATTAATTTGGATTAATCCTGCCATCCAGCATAACTACGCTAGTCCTGAGATTTATTCTCAAATGCAAGAACATAAACTAACTTATGTTCCTGTACTCTTTGAATCCGTTGAACGGATTATTCATCTGGAAAATCAAGCTTTCAACACTAAAGCTGATTTGCTCCTAGGAATGCGTTTCTTATCAGAAACCATTTATTCCATAACTGAGCATTTTATGACCATTAAGCTCAATGGTATAATTGTTCATGCCAGTAAAGTCCATGAATAAGGTGCCATATATTAAGGTACAATTAGTTTACAGGTTTCATCAACCTGAATGGTTTCACGCCATGATAGACACAGGATCAGATGTCACAATGGCATCCGCCAATTCTTATCCAGAACGATACTGGAAAGACTTGCATAAACCCCTACAGGTGGTTGTAGCATCTGGACAGGTTACTAAACTCACCAAAGCCGTTTTTGGTCAGTTTATAGCTATCCAAGATAGCACAGAAAACCAGTTCAAGGTATTACCACTACCTACTGTAGTAATACAAGCACCTAAAGATGCTACCTATAACCTCCTCTTAGGAGTTGACTTTCTTAATAGATTCAAGGAATATAGCTGTGACCACTCACACATTAGTTTCCTCACCCCATGTGGACATTGGATTAAGTCCCAGCTAATAGCCCATCCTCAGTATCGAGGAACTATCTCATTTCAACCACGCAGCCAGCATGGTGGAGAGCCTAGGCCCAAAAATATAAACCGGCCCAAAAACCTTACAAAAAGGCCCAAAGACCATTCTAAGGTCAAAGCCCAATTGCTAAATGCTCTATCAAACACCCAAAGAGCATTAGAATTTCGGCTAGAGAACGAAGTAAAAACACTTCTACAAGCCCATTTCGATGACAACCCATTGAAATATTGGGACAAGGATAAGTCTTATGCAGACATCCAACTCAAAGAGGCCAACTCAATTGTACGAGTTAAGCCCATGAGATATAGTCAGGCAGATGAACTCGAGTTCAAAGTCCAACTCAAAGAACTCGAAGAAAAGCAATTAGCTTTCAAAAGCACTGAGGATAACAAAAGTCCTCATAGTAGTCCAGCATTCATGGTAAACAACCACTCTGAACAAAAGAGAGGTAAGCCAAGAATGGTGATTAACTACAAAAGGCTAAACGAATTAACCGTCTTTGATGGTTATTTCCTTCCTAATAAGGAATTGCTTATCAACAAAACCCTTAACAAAAAGTGGTTTTCCAAATTTGACTGCAAGTCAGGATTTTATCAGATCAAACTAAAAGAATCTGCTAAGCCCTTAACTGCATTCAGCACACCTCAGGGGCAATACATTTGGAATGTAATGCCTATGGGACTAAAAAACGCCCCACAGATCTTTCAAAGAAGAATGGATAATATCTTCAATGAATATTCAGACTTTTGTCTAGTTTATGTTGATGATATCTTGATCTTTTCTTCTAATATTGCAGATCATGCAACTCATCTCATGAAATTCATTGAGAAAAGCCGTAATCACGGATTAATACTATCAGCTAAAAAAGCTGAGATTGCAAAAGAACAAATCGAGTTTTTAGGTCTAAAGATCGACCATAAGGGTATAGAAATGCAACCCCACATATGTGAAAAAGTTGCTAATTTCCCTGATAAACTCTGCGACCGAAAACAGGTTGAACGTTTCTTAGGATGTATCAATTACGTCAGTGACTTTGTGCCTAACCTAGCATGGCTAAGAGGTCCACTTCAAGATCTTCTTAAGAAAAGATTAAATTTACAATGGCAAGACTACCACACCCATCTTGTCCAACAACTCAAAAGGATGTGTAGTCAATTACCTAGATTGGCCATCCCTGAACCAGGTGATCAACTAATAGTTGAAACAGATGCCTCAGACCTTTACTGGGGAGGAGTCCTTAAAGCCAGAAAGGCTGATGACAAAGAACATGTTTGCAGGTATGCTAACGGATGTTTTAAGCCAGCTGAGATTAATTATCACAGCAATGAAAAGGAATTACTCGCCTTAAAACGGAGTTTTGCTAAATTCCATTTCTTTATTTTACCTGTAAAGTTCTTAGTCAGAACTGATAACACTAATGTAAAAGCTTACATTTTTAATAAGCTCCCCTGTACCCCTGAGTACAAGAGACGCCATAGATGGCAACAATATTTTCAGGAATATCAATTCGATATTGAACATATAAAAGGTAAGAATAACTATCTTGCTGATTTTCTTAGCAGGGAAGCCAATGGTTGAAGAAGAGACATCTTCAGCAGACGCCAGATCCTTATTGGAAATGGCCATCCACGAATTATGTGTCGCTCATGAACGAATGACACAAATCCAGAAGGAAATTGAAGAGGAAATTAATCCTCGTATCATCCAGGCCTTATCCAGCCTCGATGAAGTAATGGCGTTACAAGCCATTGACTTATCTGATGAAATACATCAGGCCTTTCTTGGAGCATGTAAACGTGCCCAGAGAGGAAAAGGACTCGTGTCCGATAGTCTCCAAGAAGGAGAGGGACTTTTGTCCACACAAGAACTCCTTAAGCCTACTTTCAAAACGAAAGGAAAGGTTCAAGAATGTTCTACCTCCTCAGAAACAGAGGAAGAAAATGACTTCACAGTCATCATGCCTAAGGCACAAAGGCCTATATTAAATCAGGCTATATCCATGGAACAATACGTTTCATATTCAAAATGGGTTTATACAGCCCAGAGCACTAACAGTCAAGTAATTGACACTTCTGGAATTTATCCCAGAATTCATTTTCTTGCAGGAAGTCCTGCAGACGACGTTAGCAAAGCAGTAATGTTCGGTTTCTGTGCTAGCGTTACATGCAGCCCCGGAAACAGAGAAATTTTAGGACTACATAAGTCCATAATCGAAGCAGTCAAGAAGTTTCGAAAAAGCTCCAAATCAGATTGGGTAGTATTAAAAATACTATCTGCCAGCCCAGAGGTTCTACCCACTCCAGCTCCAGGATGGTTAATCGTTCAACTCTGCACTCCAAACAGAGCCAATTTGAAGTTCAAAAAGAACAAAGTTCTCGAACAACCAGAAGTTCACGAAGAATGGATCTGTCACCGCAGAGCCATGGGTTTCACTGTAATTTTTAACAAGTTACAAGCCCTTCGAGAATCTAACAAAGGATTTATGTACAATTCACCCAGCAACATCTACATCTATGCTGAAGGAAATTGTAGCCCAAGGTATGATGCCCTTAACAAGATTAGTTCAGGGATAAGCCTTATCTACAGCTGTCGTATACCAGGCAGTCACTCTACACGTAGTTATCTCTGTGGATTCCTTCATCAAGAAAGAACAACAGGATGCTGCATTTGTTCATTAAGGATTGGTTAAAGGAAGCGTGTTGGACCCAGTAAAAGGGACAGCCACTATCTGCTAAAAGAAAAGGCAGACGCTGCAGAAAAAGCAAAGATTCCCAAAGGACAATCATAATGGTTGCCAGCTAAAGCAAACGCACTAAGAAAAGCAAGCAACACGTTTTCAAAAGATGCTGTACGAAAAGCAAACGCACTCAGCAAAAGCAAAAAGCAAGCAACGCATGCTGTACGAAAAGCAGCTATTGTCTACAGTAAAAGTAGATTCTCTATTTATTTTACTTTTGCTAATTGTACTATTGTCGGTTCAGCTCTTCTATATAAAGGAGCAACCCCTCATTTGTAGAGATCAGCAAAAAAAACGGAGAGAGCATCTCTATCTAAAGTTTCTAGAGAGAGGATGAAGGTCGAGTGACTACTCCTTTAGGGAGTAGAGTATGTAAACAAAATTAGTGTATAATTATTAGTATTATCAATAAAAGTAGTTTTTATACATCTTGGTGTACAATATTATTTGGTTTGAGAAGAGGGTCTGGAGTACCTTTGGAATAGCCAGAGAAGTAGCCATAAGACAGGTGGTCGCCGGCGAAAGAGGCTGAGGTCCAGCAAGGTATTGACCTTATCTCTAACCAATTATGTTCTATGTCAAGATGCATTTTTACTACTTAGTTTGATAAGACTAATAATTATCATTAATTTGTTTATATGCTTGAAACCTATTTTAGTTAAGATGAACCCCTTTAGCCCTGAACTACTACACGCCAAAGCTATAGTTAAAAATGCTCTAGAACGATGCCTTCTAGAGAAGGAGAACAGTGAGTTTATTATTCAGGTCAAAGAGACCTTGATTAACATTAGCAGAAGAGGACTAGAACGATTAGGTAATGACTTTTTCGATAATCCTCTAGTACTCGCTGATGGCGAGATAATTATTCCTAGCCCAAGGAGTATTCTTGAAAATGATAATCTTTATCATCTTAATGTTATCCAACGCCAAAAGGCTATTCTTGAGGGCATTAATGAAGTCTTACTTTCATTAGACACTTGTCTCAGACGTCATAATCAAAATTATGACTATAGATATCAAGAGTTCCTTAAAAGGAGAAGGACCAATAGGTCTAAAAATAATTCCGCACCCAGTTGTAGCTATGCTCAATAACTGGAAAAAGAAGCTGTCAAAATGGTATCAGAGCCATTCTTCATGTCTTAGACCCAGAGACCAAACAAATTGTCTTAAAACTAAAGATAAAAGATGGATTCATATCTGTCAACAGGCTGAACTTGCCAATAATCAATGGTATGTACAACCTGACCTAGCAAGCCCTGCTAGAGATTCCTTATCAGGATTAAGTGATGGATAAAGCTGGTAGCAGTTCATCAACTCCATATAAGGAATTGTGGAAGTCCAACTTACAGGGACAAACAATAGATACAAAGTTAAATAGTATCTATGAGGGATTAGGAGAAATCCAGAAATTAATTCTGCATACTCCTAAGTCAGAATCTGAACCTCAAATTGTTCGCAGAAGAGTTAGATTTAACCCTTCTATCGACCCTACCAAACCAGGGTATCCTTCGATTTCGAACATGGTTCGAACGTTTATTTCCTTAGAAGAATTAGAGCAAGAATATGCTCAAGCTAATTCGGATGAGGAAGACGAGATCCTAGATAAGATCAATGAACTCCAATTACAATGTAATATGGAGGCTACAGGTGAAGCATCAACAAGTCACCCTATGATTGTACCAGACTCAACGCAGTCTAGTGGTCAAAGTGGTCCAAGTGGTCCAGAGGTAAGACCCGAGAGTCAGACTAATCTTGATAGTCACATAGGGAGTGATGACGAAGAGGAAGCACAACGCTACCGATATCGTCACCCTTCGTCTAGACAAAGACGAGTGGGAAGACCTCATCTATTCCCTCACCCAGGCCATGCCTACCCTTTGAGTAATGCAGGCGCTACCTTAAACATTGACTGTGTTACAAATACAGACGAAGTTATCAAAGAATGGGTAAAAGCCTTACTCATTTATTCTGGTGTTACCAGAACAGATGGTGATGAATTAAAAATTTTCATCCCTTTAACTTTAAGTGGGAAAGTATCTGACTGGTTTACTGCCTTACCTGAAGAAACTAAGGTAAGATATTTAGGTGGAACAACCACTAATGACAATAAAACAATCATTAATACGATTGAGAACGAAATTCGAAGAGAATTTTTGGGAGAAGATTATCCTCAGTATCGTTTAAGAGAAAAACGATTAAAAAGGCAAAAATACCTCACGATGCTTTATAATTTACAGATATGCGACATCAATTATTTTGATGCCTATGTTTGTGAATTTGAAAAGTATTATTACAGAGCTGAAATATCCTCAGCAGCCTCTAATTCGTTAAATTTCCATAACGATATGTTTTTTACTAAATTACCATTCCCATGGAGTGATTTAATATTTAGTAAATGGAAGGCCGCAGAACGACCTGAAAGAACTGACACATTAGGTGCCAGAATTGAATTTGCTAGAGTAACACTAGCAGATGAATGTGAAAAAGCCTATAAAAGAAAGAGGCTTCAAAAGGATCAAAAGAAGCTGAAATGTAAAGATCAGCTCTATTATCTTAGTAAGTTTGGTTGTCAATTAGACAAATCTACTAAACAGAAAAAGAAGTTTAAGGCCAAAAAGAAACTTGGTAAACGTGTCAAGAAGCACCCTAAACCTTTCAAGAAGAAAAGAAAATTCTTTAAAAAGAAACAAAAGAAAAAAGAAGACAAGAGTTCTTCTAAGCAGATCAAAAAACAGGATTGTAAATGTTGGAACTGCAATGAAAAGGGACATTATGCAAATGAATGCCCCAAGAAAATTAACTTTGCAGGTGTTTGCTCTAATGAGTTATTTGAGCAATTTGCAGGCTACAAAGAAGTAGCATTTTCAGACATAACGTCTGACGACGAGATCCTCGTCTTAACATATTTATCCAGCAGCTCAGACGATGAGTCAGACTGAAGAGCATTCACAACAAGAGGAAGGTGAATCCTCAGGTACGTATTCAAATGAGATACTTTTCGATAAAAAGAAGTATCAAAAGATTTTATCTAAAAACCTCCAGATAAATGAGCACGAAGGTTTTAAACGAACCTTATTACACATTTTCCGTAGAAAGAATATTCAGTACTTTGGTACTAATATTCAGGAAATCCCTATTAGCAGCAATATAGCTGAAGGACAAGTAGAATTGCCCTTAGTGACCATCGAACAGATTAGACAAAAAATCAGGAAAATCCCTGAAAAAGACCGAACTAAGATCGGTTATATCCATTTTGGTGCAGTAAGAATTCATTTGAAAGCCACCTTTCAAAAGGGATTAGACACCCCTATAATTCTTACATTAATGCATAGTCGCATTGCAAATCGGTCAGAAGCCATAATAGGCATTCTGAAGGGAAACTTGGTGTACCAAAACCTTAGTTTCACCACATACCCAGGGTATAGCATACCCATTAGGGATTTAGACACTAACCGTGCCCTAAATCTCTGTTATCACTTTCAAAGGTCAGACTTATTAGAAAGTCTACACCATTCACCATTTACCATCTATACCATGGTAAGTTACATGCTAAGTAACACTCATGTTATTGACCAATTTCTCCAAAAAGACGAAATTGAGTTAGATGATATCTTTTCCAATATCTGTGAAGTCCAAGAGATTTCTAGACCTAAGTTGCAGCCAATCAAAGAGTGGCAGATTGATATTAAACAGAAACCACTGTTTAATAGATGCAACAGTATGCAAGGTAGATACTCCGTAGAAGGTAGTATTCTACGAAGCTACCCCCTTGAGCGATTGCCAAATCCAAAATTGGCTAATTTCCAAATTGTGAGTAAGATTTACATCACACAATGGAAAGACGGATTAATTTGGATTAATCCTGCCATCCAGCATAACTACGCTAGCCCTGAGATTTATTCTCAAATGCAAGAACATAAACTAACTTATGTTCCTGTACTCTTTGAATCCGTTGAACGAATTATTCATCTGGAAAATCAAGCTTTCAACACTAAAGCTGATTTGCTCCTAGGAATGCGTTTCTTATCAGAAACCATTTATTCCATAACTGAGCATTTTATGACCATTAAGCTCAATGGTATAATTGTTCATGCCAGTAAAGTCCATGAATAAAGTGCCATATATTAAGGTACAATTAGTTTACAGGTTTCATCAACCTGAATGGTTTCACGCCATGATAGACACAGGATCAGATGTCACAATGGCATCCGCCAATTCTTATCCCGAACGATACTGGAAAGATTTGCATAAACCCCTACAGGTGGTTGTAGCATCTGGACAGGTTACTAAACTCACCAAAGCCGTTTTTGGCCAGTTTATAGCTATCCAAGATAGCACAGAAAACCAGTTCAAGGTATTACCACTACCTACTGTAGTAATACAAGCACCTAAAGACGCTACCTATAACCTCCTCTTAGGAGTTGACTTCCTTAATAGATTCAAGGAATATAGCTGTGACCACTCACACATTAGTTTCCTCACCCCATGTGGACATTGGATTAAGTCCCAGCTAATAGCCCATCCTCAATATCGAGGAACTATCTCATTTCAACCACGCAGCCAGCATGGTGGAGAGCCTAGGCCCAAAAATATAAAGTTTCTAGAGAGAGGATGAAGGTCGAGTGACTACTCCTTTAGGGAGTAGAGTATGTAAACAAAATTAGTGTATAATTATTAGTATTATCACAGATATATATATATATATGTGTATGTGTGTGTGTGTGTGTGTATATGTGTATATATCTATGCATATAAGTATCTATCTATCTATATATATATATATATATATATATATATATATATATATATATATTTTGGTAGTGCATATTAATGATGGTGTTAATGGATGGACATTCTTGTTCTAAATATACTGCAGAAAAACTACCCAAGCATAGAAGACAAAAATAAAGAAAACCAAGTAAATGGTTTGACCAATAGGGATACCTGATAGGAAGAAAACGATGAACATGGTGAACAGGTCATGAAATCAAGCAGGAGGGGGGGACACAACTAGGAAATTGGCTTACCCCAAGGGCTTCCGTGGACGGAAAAAACCTACCTTTGGTTCTAGAGAGAGAAATTAGAGAGATAAAGCATGAGAAAACAGATTCTATGGCCTAAAAAATAATGTTTATTTTTGTTAGGATTTTATATATGGTTTGGGTTTTATCTTCCCCAAAAAATAAAAAACAGTGGAGATTTTTGATACCCAACAAATCTTCTATCTTGGAGACTCATTCAAATTATGAATAATATAACACAATATGTTTTCATCTCAAATTAATGTCTATGATTAATGCCTATAATTATATAATACTCCATGATCAATAGTTCGTAAGTAAGAAAAGCAGAAAGCAAACAAAAACAACCAATAATTGGATCATTAAAGTCTCTCTTTACGCACGCACACACATGGATCAACATAATTTAGTCACACCCAAGAAGATGACTCCTTACCCACCAATACACGCAAGAAACCCAACAATATTATACTCCTAGAAAAACTAGTTCAAAAATTTTAAAAAGCAATCACATAAATGACAAAACGTACAAATTACCCAACAAAAGCCTACCCGGACATAGAAAATCAACATAAAGAAAACCCAGTAAATGGTATGAAGAAAAGAGATACCTAATAGGAAGAATTTCTCTTTACCCACTAATACAAGCAAGAAACCCAACAATACTATGCACCCAGAAAAACTAATTAAAAAATTTTAAAAAGCAATCACATAAATGAAAAAACATACAAATAGCCCAACAGAAAAATACGTAGTCGTAGAAAACCAAAATGAAGAAAACTGAGTAAATGGTATGAGGAAAAGAGATATCTGATAGGAGGGTTAGGAAGAACAAGGTGAACAGCTGATGAAATCAAGCAAGAGGGGCACACACAACCTGGAAATTAGCTTACCCCAAGGGCTTCCGTGGAGGGGAAAAACCACCTTTAGTTTTGGAGAGAGAAATTTGAGAGATAGAGCCTTAGAAAAGGAATCCATGGCCTGAAAAATAGCATTTATTTCTTTTAGGATTTTATATATGGTTAGGGTTTTATCTTGCCCAAAAAATAAAAAAGATCGAAAATTTTTGATACCCAACAAATCTTCTGTGCCAGAGGCTCATTCGAATTATAAATGCTATAGTACAGTATGCATTCATTGTTGATAATACTCATCCGAATTTAAATGCCAAATATACGACATTACCTTGAATGATGGGGGACAACATGTTCCAGACAAAGTGATGACAGCCAGAGGGCAGGATATCTACCTAATCTATACCATCATAATGTCACTATATAATTGACAGGAGATAACCAAAGCAATGCATACCAAGTCTAACCTCATGTGCACATATTATCTTTGGGATAATGACCCACCATAGAATTAGAGGAAGTGTGTGGTGGAAAAAGATAAACAAAGAAGAACTTTGCACATCCTCATTAATAGAATTTAATCACACCCCTTAGAAAATGACTCCGTACTCACTAATACACACAAGAAACCCAACAATATTACACACCCATAGAAACTAATTACTTAAAAAACAACCACATAAATGACAACAATTACCAATAGCCCAACAGAAAGATACCCAAACATAGAAAATTATATGAAAGACGACCCAAAGAATGGTATGGGGAAAAGAGGTTGCTGACAGGAAGAACAAGCTTAACAGGTCGCAACGGAGGGACATAAAACCGGGACATCCCAAACATATCTAGCTAATAATACATATCACCTTCATAGATTAACCAAACATCAATACCAAATCCAAAACCTTATAAACAAAAACAGAAAAGGTACTGAGATTATAATTAGTCCTTGTCAAATGGCAAAAAGAACCATATGAAATATCCTTCACTAGAAGCTCTCTATCATAACAATTAGACGTGTAACACCTGCAGCCTGTGTCAATAAAGCACCACAACATAAAATAAAAATCCCACCATAATCGAAATCCAAACTTCATTAGCAGCCAGGGAGAAATAGGGGCCTACCCCTATCAAACCAGAACTACAACTGACACAAGTAGTTTCCCTAATTATAACATGCTAAATGATAGACCAATGTCAAATTGTTGAACATGAAGTTGTATATGGACCAAATTAACAGATGAATAGAGATTCTCATCTTTAAACTACGGTATCAATTCCACACCAGTAAAACAACATAATCAAGAATGATACCTTTGCCTCCATCATCAATAAGCAGAGTGCAAAACATAGAGCATAAAGAAGAACTAAACATTCAGGAAATCAAAGGCATGAAGTAAAATTCACACAGGAAAACAACCATTGCCTTTCGTTTTTGAATTCTTTCCCCAATTCCTACTAAAATTGCATGCTCAGAATCTCTTGTCACAAAACACGCACCAACAAACACTCATGCACACAAGAGAGATTAGAAAAGAGGGTTACTGAGAAGGAGTGAGTAATTCAGAGAGAGAACAGGAAAGAGAGTAACCTGATTAAGAGATCTCGGAAGATCAAAACACCAAAGAACATGAAAAACTCAAACAGCAAGTCAAAAATTAGCCTAAAATCAGATAAAAAGGGCCAGTAGAGTAAAGTGACTGAAAATCCATGTTAAAATGAATAAATTCAAAAATTAGAGCACAGATAAAGCTCCTGCCTTTAGCCTTCATAAGCTGATCTTCCCAGACCTACATGCATCACAATCCCACCATTAAAACCCGATAATTGTGAAAGCTAAACATTTCAACAATGATTCCAGATGCGAGTCAGAAGAACACAATAAAATACGGATAAAAAAAGGCCAAAATAGAGTACAATTAACAAAAATTCAAGTTAAAATGAACAAAACGTCATAAGCCTTCCTCTTTAGCCTTCGCAATCAGATTTTTCCAGATCTGCATGCTTCACACTTACCAAAAAAAACTAAAGCCAAAATCAAATGGAAACTGTGAAATAACCAACAAAGATCGAAAGCAGATTTCAAAAGATTACTGACCCAAACACAAATCAAGCCTTCCACTTTAGCCTTCATAATCAAAGCTTCCTAGATCTGCGTGCATCACACTTACCAAAAAAACATATTAAAGCCAAAGTCGAAATCAAAATCGAATGCAAATGGTGATATAGCCAACAAAAATTGAAAGCAGATTTCGAAAGATTACTAATCCAAACTCACCTTTTCGGACGAATTGAACGAGCAATAAAGAAGAAAGGGGTTGCGAGATGAACACTAAAGAAGAGGAGGAGGAGGAGATGGAGGGTTTGCAAATGGTTTTATGTATGCAGGGTTTACAAGAGGACTGTAAAACGTATCAAATTCAAGGTTAAAGTGTAGAAGGTTCAAAGGAACACTCTAGGGTGGCTTCTACGCTTAGTAGTGAAGGAGATGAAGAATACCTGAGATGAGAAGACAAAAAAGCCAGCGGAAGAGGGCAGGTGGGGGGGGGGAAATAAGATGGTTGGAACCCTATATTTCCATGTAGTGTTTGTGATTGTTACACGCGGCATGCATCTAGGCAATGACACTATACCAAACATAACACTCTAGAGTGGGTTGCCTTTGAAAAATGCAAAACTCATTAGCTAAGGATTGGATCATTAGCTACAGATGTAAATGTATACTTACATAGGCTATTTGTTTAGAACCAAAAAAAATAAAGATGTCCATTTATTTATTTTAGTTAAATGAACATACATATGTTGTAAAGGTCTAAGAAATACGCAATAGGAGACCTTTCTCTACCTTTTTTTTTTTTTGTCAGCTCCTTCCATATATATATATATATATATATATATATATATATATATATTATATATATATATATATATATATATATATATATATATATATATATATCCCAATATACATATGTGTTTGTGTATATTTCATTTTAATTGCTTTGTTGATGTTCCATTTTCATGGTTGAAATGCAAGTTTATTGTAAATAAAATGGGGATAATGATTATTTAATAAATTTCAGGGAGAATTATGAGTACTTTAGAAAGATAATATTATTACAAAGCTGAAAAACAGAAATGCACCAAAATATATTTTGTCTTTCGTAATTCACAAATGGAACACAATCCATAATCTCTTAATTGCATTAATTTGTCTGAACGCTTAACATATTTTTCTTTTAAATACAATGCATTAGTGTTATAAATACCTGTATGATATTATTAGTAAGCTAAAAAATAAAAATGGAACAAAATATATATTGTCTTTCATAATTCACATATGGAGCACAATCTCTAATCTCTTAATTGTGTTAATTTGTTTGAATGATCAACATATTTGTCTTTTACATACAAATACTTCTCTTATCTTGCATATTTGTCCACTATGAAATTGCTGATACTTTGACTGAAACTTTATAATAATATTTGAAGTTAATCGAGATGCACATTAATCACTATAGTTATGATCATCTCATTCAAAACTTAATATAAATAGACATTAGTGACATAAATATCTAACACTTACCAAAAGAAATTGAAAGATACAATTGATAAATTGTTCACTTCTTAAAAAACTACCACAATAAATTACATAAAATTCTATTTTCAAAGAAGAATGTATTATTCTTTATGAACCATATATGTCATTTTTAAGATTAAATAAATTGAGGGGGGAATTTCCTTCCTTCAAACACACTAAAAAAAGATGAATACAACTTAGTAAAATTTCTTAACACTTTAAACGATTTTCAAACAAAATGTGCTACTTTAATTGTGGTCCATATTTGTCATTTTTAAGAATAAACAAAATTGAGGGTAGTCTTTCGTCACGTGAAGCACACTAAAAAAAACATAATAAAACCTAGGAAACTTCTATGCATAATCATGACATGTTGCTCACATTTCCACAGCTAGTTAATCGTGTTAACTATAAAAACAAGTTCATCATAACAATAATTTTAGATCATAAAACACAACTATCCTTTTTAAGAATCGAATGTAGTGAGACATTAATGGATCATCTATATAAGTAATTAAGTTCCATATGACTTAAATATGAGATTATATTTTAATTAATTGTGCATATAATGTTCCCCACATAGTAATGGAAACTCCACCTGGAAGAGCTTAAAGCACTAGAAATAGCCTACAAACTAGACTAGCTCGACATAATGCATGATGGAGGCTATTTAGCCAGCATCACCGAGAACAAACACAGTCACAATTCATTGCAGAAGCAAGCGTCATCAAGCATAATCTAGAGCTATTCAGTTAGCAATTGTACGTATGAATCTACCTGTCTGAAGGTTCTTAAGCCGTTGGAATTTTATAGGGACTATGGTTTCTTATGTTCACTGTAAAGCAACCATGTGGTTAGATGAAAGAGTTGCAAAAATCAGTATTTCGCAACGTCGATTCATGATATGCTATCAAATTTGTCATATTATGTTGCTAGCATTACTCCACCTCCTTGACTACTGAACACAATATTGAATTAACAAAAATTTCCTTGATAACAAAAGGACATATAACTCCATGTTATCTTTTACATCTATGGGTGGATGTATTGGCTACTCTATGATGGGTGGGCATGGTCCTGACTTCTTCAGAATAAGTGACAAAAATTATCATCAGATTGGGTCATCACTCCCCGTAGAAGGGCAAACGCCAAAATTTGCTCAACTATATATCTATGAGACATATGATGAAATCCGAAATCGATGTAGATCTTTGACTAGCCAGGAAAGTGTACACATAGTTGATCATGTAACTTTATAGGTCTTACAACTCATGCTCAATAATGTCAATCCTTATGTAAGAGTTTTTCGAGTTGCACGAGATATCCTACAGGTTGATAATGTGCTTGATTTAAGAATTTATCTTATCAAAGCACGTCCTGGATGACAATACACAATGGCGCTTATAGTGGGGGGTGACTACGGACGAGAAGAGGAATGAGACATTATTGTTTGCAAAAATAGATGGAACATTATAGCGAATATATGAAACTCATCCATCGTATATGCCACTTCAATATCCCTTGTTATTTCCATATGGAACAGATGGTTGGTCACTTACTATTCCATGTGTTGAAGGATTAAGCAGTAATTGGAAACATGTGGCAATGACAGAATCTATTGCATTCCTCATAAAATATAGACCTGATGAAGGGAATATTTTACTTTGGTGTGGTACATTGTTCCTCCAATTTATTATTAATTGATATACTGTGATCGAGGCTTTGAGGTTAAGATATTTTAGGGTCCACCAAGGTACACTATGAGCAAAACTGTACAGTGGCTTGCAAGATGCTGTTACAGCCGAAGAAAATAATGCTTATGCGGTAGGGAAGAGGTTAATATTACTGGCATCATTTGCAGGAGGGCGAAGTCATACGAGGTAACACTTTTTGGATGCAATGGCCATTTGTAACCAAATTGGCTATCTGGATTTTTTGTCACATTCATTTGCAATCCAAAATAGCCTGAAATTCAGGAAGCTTTAGTGCAACAACCACGCCAACATGAAAATAACCGACCAGATATTGTTGCTCGCATTTTTCACTGAAGGTTAAAAGAGCTAAAATGAGACTTTAAAGAGAGCAATCTATTTGGAAATGTCATTCCAGGTATGATTATCCTCCCATATGCCATTAGTGTTAGCAAAATTAAATCACTTCTCACGTTGACCATTTTACTTAATTATGTTGCCATATTCTTCCTTTATGTATTCCATCTACAGATATCCATGTCATTGAATTTCAAAGACAGGGACTACCACGTGCCCATGTACTCCTGACTCTTATAAGTGAGGATAAACTAATGTGTGTAGAAGACATAGGCCATGTCATATGCGCAATGCTTCTTGATATAGATATTGATCACCTTGCATTTGACACTATCACAAGGCATATGACGCATGGTCCATGTGATACTAGTATTCCTTATGTGCCATACATGGAAGGTGGTACTTGCACGAATCATTATCCTAAAATCTTCTATGATGATATCATTATTGAAGAAAATGGTTCTATTAGATATAGACGCCGGAATGTTGATAGAAGTGTAACTATCCATGGTAAGAGCATTAACAATAGATGCGTAGTACTATATAATCGTGATCTTTGTGTCAAATATGATGTATATATTAACATTGACCATTGTGCACAAAAGAAGGTCAGTAAGTATCTTCAGAAGTACATGCATTAGGGACCTAATCGAGCAACCATTGTTATTGAAAATGTTATTCAAAATGCAAAAAAATAGAATAGGTCCTCAATATTATGAACTAGTTGATGAGATCAAGCAATACGCCGATTGTTGTTATGTGTCACCGGTGGATGCCATTGGGAGAATATTTGAATTCGACGTTGCATATCGTTACCTATATATGGAATTACTACAATACCACTTATCGGGCCAACAATATATCATATTCAATGATTGTAATGAACTTCATCTAGTTGTCAATGCAGCAAGGGAGATGACCACCATGCTGATGGGTTGATTTACTATGAATATTGAAGCAAGATGGTACACTTAGGCAACATTTCCAACTTACTCAGTTTGGAATAAAGCACTAAAGAAATGGATAAAAAGAAGACAAAGGGTATGCATTGGATGATTGTCATATGCCCATCCAAACATGGGAAAGAGATACTACCTTAGAATGTTGTTATATATTGTTCAGGGAGCAGCATCATTTGAGGACTTAAGAACCGTGGATGACATCTTATGTACAAATGTCAAGGAAGCTTGCTTGGCTAGAAGGCTCCTTGATGACACTAAGGAGTGGCACGAGGTGTTAACAGAGGCATCAAAGTGGGCAACAAGGGCCGAATTAAGGAATACGTTCTATTCAATGCTTATGTTTTTAGAGGTATCACACCCTTAACAACTATGGGAACAACATTGGGAAGATCTTACTGATGATTCAAAACGACGCCTGCAAAGAGATGTAAATGAACATGGTTTAGAGATAACCGTTGAATAGAGGAGAAATCTTGGACCTTATGAAATTGAGTTGATTCTGAATAAAAATGATAGATCATTGAAGAACTACCCTTCTATGCCCTTATCTTCACCTGATATGGTGCAACAACTTGGTAATAGGCTTATAAGAGAGCAACTAGATTATGATCAAGAAAAGGAGAAAGTGAACCTTAACATATTGCTCCCTACATTGAACTCAGATCAAATGCGAGTTTTTGCATTGATCGCTCATTTAGATGAACGGAGCTATGAAAGCATTTTCTTTCTCCTTGGTAATGGGGGAACTGTAAACGTTTCTTTGAGAAGCTATCATGACATATTTTAGGTTGAAGGTCTTGATAGTGCTCTTGGTGACATCCTCTGGTATAGCCGCACCATTGTTGCCCTTAGGAAAATTAGCTCATTCAATGTTTAAGATCTCAATTGATGCAGATAAGCCTTCTACTTGCTCAATTACCAAACAGTCAGAATTAGCTCAACTAATTAGCGAAGCATCACTTATCATATGGCTTGAAGCTCTAATGACAAATCACTACACATTAGAGGCAGTTGATTGTTCCCTATGTGATATTTGCAATAGCAATCAAGCATTTGGTGGGAAAATGATCATTTTTGGAGGTGATTTTAGGCAATTACTTCCGGTTGTTACCAAGGGAAGCGGAGTAGATATTGTTGCATCTTCAATATCAAGGGCCTCATTTTGGTGCTATTGTAATGTTCAACATTGTAGGATTAGCATGCGACTCATGCATTCAAATTTAAGTCCTGCTGAGTATGAACGGTTGCGAATTTTGGCCGAAGGGACATTAAATGTTGGTAATGGATCCATTCAAGGGTGCTCATTCTCAGGAGGCAATGAGCCTAACTGGGTAGAATTTCTTGAAGAATTCCTCATCAAGAATTACAGTAATGGCCTTAAAAACTTCATAGAATTCGTGTACCCATATTTAGTTAACCGATACAAAGATGATTCATATTTTTAAGATTGTTATATTTTGGCACCCTTGAACACTGATGTGGACGAATTGAATAATACAATTCTGACAGTACTTCCTAGTAATAGCCATACGTATCTGAGTTTGGACACATTCCTACCAAGTGATACAGATTCCATAATTGAAGACATTAATCCACCTGAGCTATTACATGGTATGAACTTTACAGGCTTCTCGAATCATGAAATTAAGTTGAAAGTTGGTGCTCCTCTAGTTCTCTTGAAAAACCTTGGCCCATCAATTGGGTTGTGTAATGGCACTCACTTTATTATTGAAATGCTTGGAAGTAAGGTAGTTCAAGAAAAAATCTTAATCGGGTGAAAAATTGGGCAAGCATTAACTATGCTAAGAGTTGACTAAGTCCTTCAGCTAGCAAGTCGCCATTTCCCTTGAAGAGGAGCCAGTTCCCTTTGAAATTGGCTTTTGCAATTTCAATTAATAAAAACCAAGGTCAAACATTGCAATGTGCTCCTAAACCTGTGTTCTTCCATAACTAATTATATGCTGCAATCTCTCGCGTCACATCCACTTCAGGACTAAAGTTTTTGATTTGCAATAAAAGGGATGTGCCTCATAATATCACTAAAAATATCATTTATCGAGAAATTTTTTATGACATTCCTAATGCTTGGTTAGTCTCCTTCTAAAACGATTATCATGCAGTTGTTATAGATCTATAAAACATAATCTATTTTCACAAGTACAATGGTAAATATATTATGGGCTTACATAAATATTTTGTTTCCTTTGTTTATTACTATAGATATGGTAGATTCAACACACAATTGTCTCCCGATATGCGTGATCAACCCCTACAAGAAATCTGTATTAGTGTTCGTTCGTCTTATGTGATGCATGTGCATACGAATATATGACGGACGTAAAATATAGAAAGTCATATTCATGGACCATCAGGCATTTCCGTCATTAAATTGCTATAGTTCGACCAACTCATGCATATGTTCAGATTGTGAAGATACTATATTCTGTTGCAATGTGGTGAGATATTAGGTATCATAGAAGGTGATGATAACATTAATGAATGGATGAGTCTACTCAAAGTTCATTGCATCTCTAGATCATCAGTTGATGGTGCTATAGATGGAGAAAGGAATATTGTCAAGAGCAATTTAAGATTTACTTTTACACCATTGGTGACACTTCTTGAGGTTTTAACGGATTGTCATGATATTCCTTGGCAGCACCTGCCGTCTTTTGTGCTGTTTATCAATGTTTCGTCACGTTTCCGATCACGTGATAATGTTATTGGTAACATTATTAAAAAGTTAAATTTTTTGGCCTATTTGTACACGTATATTTTTCTATATCTTTATGCTATCGTTGTTTGCTTCTGCTATAGATGTGATCGGCATGGTAATTGCTATATCCCCTATGGAAAGAACAAAAAAGAAGGGCACTGTAAAGCGGGAAGTGTTACCATATGATATGCAGTATGTATTTTGATTACTTTTTTTTTTTTTTTGCTTTCTCATTAATGCATATTTATCTTCTAAGATTAGTGCACACAATGCACATATATAGGATGCTCACTTTCAGATTAAATTTGTGGGGAGATTTTGCGGAAGTTGAGGGCACTACTCTTCACTATCACTTGTACTATGGAAACATACTTTTGGCTTCTCGGGTGCATGTTAAAACCTATGAAGTTGCAGTTTCCATCCAATTAGCGATCCCCTTTTTATAAGGTTGTTTAATTTTTGGACATTGTAATAACATACTTTTGTATTAACCCTTTCTGAAAACAATTGTACGCAGGGATATCATTTTCTACTTTACTAACGAGTAGATTGCTGATTAATCCTACATAATATTGAAACAACAGATGCCTTTGAAGGATGGCCATTACAAAATGTAAAATGAAATATTTTTGTGGTAAGTGCAAGTTTTTATTTGAACTCACACATGACGTTTCCGTTTCGTTTATTAGGTACTCTGGGACTGAAGGTTTGACGGGTCACTTTGATTTAATGGGCAACAAACAATTGTGAATGGTTCATCCTCAGAAGTTATTTGCTACTCAGAGGATCAAATTGGACAAATATGCATTGAGGCCAAATGTAAAATAAACACTCCGATTCTTGTAATTTTATGCTTTCATATAAACCATTCAACAACAATGTAGTGTTATACGTTTCATATATATAGGTCAGTTTTTTTACATTTTTGCGTCCGTCCAATACATCTGCCTGCTAGTGTACAACGCTTGCGCTAATTGCACAAAAAGTTCCGACACTCATGTACTTGCTTTAAATCTACCTTATTGTACGTGTCCAAATCCACCAATTTTGACTCACAAAGGTTTGTCATCGTCAACTTTCTATTATCATGTACTCTTCATTATGCAATTTCAGGATGCACGAGTTCTTCTACATGCAACCACGGTAGAGTAGGATGCATATGCAGCATTGGTACTGTACTTTCATCACTTTCTACACCATTTATTGCGTGCTTACTTACTACTACGACTCTCACATTTACATTTTCCTCAGCCATATGGTGACCTTTCGTTGTATGGTGTTCCAGATGATTATCTTGATAAACCATGGGTATTTATTATTTAGCCTTTACCAAGACATAGAACTGCCTATCACTCTTATTACATTGGTCGATGGTGAGGAAAAAATTTTCCACTTGAAAAATACCATTTCCAAGTACACCAACTAAGCAATATATAAACATAAACTTTGTTTACATCAATGTTAGCAATACAATGATTACTAACAAAAATATTTTTTATACAAGTACAAGAAGAGGAAGAGGAGTCTTCGCTGTCCTACTCCACTCATTAGCTTATCATCATGTCATTTAACATGATCTTTATCTTCATATGTATTACCATTATTTGTTTTCTGCTGTATTAATCTCAGTTGCATTGGATTAAGTTGATAGCTTTCTAGTTTTCTCAATAGCTACTTATCGTCTTTTTTTTTTTTAAGTTATAATATCAAATACATATGTACTAGTAATGCTTAAAAATTTTTCAAATACCATATAAGTTCTAAAGGTCTATTTCAACAAGCACCGTGCATAACACGGATCTATACTAGTAAGCACCAATTACTCTGTTCATAAATATTTTATGATTACCAACATAATTTGGTTTAAATGGTTTGACAATTGTTTCTCTTAAGCAATGTTTTGGATTCAATTCTTGTCAATTAAAAAAAAAATTTGTGATGTTAATAGGCCAAAGTAATTGGATTCTAAAAATAAGGGTCCAAAAATACCCCCCAAAAATATGATTATAATTTTTAATGAGAAGGAATGCCATGTGCTCAGAAAGTAAATTTATACCCTTCGGATGCAATAAATTTAATATGAACAAGGCCTTTCATTAAACCTTTTAATATTAACTAGTTTTATCAATTGGGCTTACTAATTAGTCAGAACTAATAAAAAAAGTTATTTAAGTCATAGATTACGAAATAATTTAGGCTTTGCACATGCGCTTTCTATTACTCCCTCCGTCTCATATTTGTAGTCAAATTTCGGAAATGTATCAAAACAAGCACTAACTGCAGTTTATATCGTGAAAATGATTATTTAACCAATGAAAATAGAAAAATGTCACCGGAAAGGAGAACTTTGACAATAAAACGAGTTCATAAAATTGGATGTTTTTGACAATAAATATGGGACCAAAGGTGTATAGTACAAGTGCATACCACAAACCCCTGTAATTGGTAGCTTATTCACTGTATTAGCAAAATAATAAAATAGCATATGTATACTTAATGGCCAATGGCGACTGCTGTCTGGAAATTGATACAACTCCTCCCAGTGTGAGTCCCGCTTTCGCGGGGTCTGAGGAGATCCAGCTGTAGGCAACCTTACCCCTACCGGTATTCCTACCCATAGAGAGGTTGATTCCTAAAGACCCACAAAACAGTTTTTTTTTTTTTTTTTTTTTTTTTTTTTGGGAAATTGATATAGCTCAAAATCCTGGCAAACAGGTCGCCATTCACTTTGAGCTCGCGTTAGGTTAGCTTTAGTTCGGGTCATTTTTGGTTCAATCGGATTTGGTTCAAATTTGGGTTTGGCTTTAGATCAAGTCCTTTTCGGTTTGGGTTGATTTCAAGTTAGTTGATTTTTAGTGCAATAAACTTTTCTTTACAAGAAAAACAACCTCGGTAAAAATCAACTCCGGTTCAGTTCAGTTTGAATCATTTTGGTTTTGGGTAAACTAGGGGTCGCTATTTCGTATATTAGTTTGGGCATAATCTTGGATCGTTCGGTTTGGATCACTTGATTTGGGTCACTCTTGACAGGTCTAATTATGCTATTTGGTCACCTCGATGGCCACTTGTTAATGAGCCAGAGCCAGAGGCAAGAGGCGGAGAATTAGAGAGGGCAAGAGGAAAGATAACACTTCAGAAGTTTTTGTAGGCCCACTGGGTATAGGCGGAGCAGCCCATGCCTATGGGTGCTGAAGTCAAAACAGCAAATCACTGGTAGCCCAACAAAAATGTAGAGAGAAAGTCAATGACCCAAAAAAAAAAAAAAAAAACTGCTTTAAATTTTAAAAAATGTTTTTTTGGGGGGTAACTACAAAAATATGTATACAAATAATATGATTTGGTTGAATTAACCATTAATTTTGCAATTTCGAATACGAAGGAAACTGGATAATTTATCAGTTTTATAGATCAATCAACATTTCTGATTCTTTCAAGTTTCAAAACCTTAACACCCGGATGATGGGTTATGGACAGAATCTTCGCTACCAGCGGTAGATAACAATTCTCATTACTCTGCAGTGTGGACCAAACTATGTATTGGGTGCATTCGGCCTTTTACGTGAAGTGGGGATAAAGTCTAGCCCAATCGCTAATACTAGGCCGAACAATAAGTTATTTCTTAAATGATGGAAATGGAAGTACAAAATGAAATTGAAAACTTCCATACAGCTAAAGCTAGAGGACATAGGAGAGAGGCCAACTTCTCTTAGGTGACAAGGGAGTATCAACTTGCAAAGGCACGAGAGAAAACTGTTCAAGGGTGAGAAAAAGAGAGAACTCGAATGTACAAAAATGTGATTGAATTAATAAAACTCGAGGATACTTCAAAATCGACTGACATATGAATTCAACGAATCTCATGTATACAAGAAAGCATAAAAATGGCAGACTCCTGCCTCAAAAATGGCAAAAAATACTAAGCACCAGTCACCAAAAAATGAATAACAACTCGGGTAATTAACTAATGAAGCGAGAAAATTATAACTGCTAAGCTCATCAATTAGTCTTCCTGCAATTAGTCCTGATTTGCCCACTCGAGCCGGTGAGGACGCTAAGGTTCCCCATCTTCACCATTGCATTGGCAAAATCCGTGAAAAAGGTTGATGAACTCGAGCTGTAAGAAGACACTTGAGAGTCAGTAGAGCCTCCTGAGCCACTGAAGAGCTGTTGGTCAGAATGAAGAAGACCCTTTAGACTCATCAAGTTGGTGAAATAGGCATTGTCAAATGTCGTAGGGCTTGTCGTGTCGAGAGGTGAAGTGTTGTTGTCGCCTCCATTGCTGGGGCAATTGGCTTGGAGTGATGTTGCCAATGTGGAGTTTATGTTGGTCTCATTGTAGATCCTTGTTCTGAATGTTGTGCATCTTGCTTGCCCTATTGTGTGAGCACCTATATACAATTAAACTGGTCACGGTTGATAGCAATATTAGAGGTAGGACTTAACCTCTTTCATCATGGCTCGATTTGATCATGAAACCATGGGTTTACAAGACAAGTCCATTTAGCTCAGTCTTTAGGACAACTTCATTTAAGTAAATTGGGCCAATTTGGACCAGTTAAGAATAGTGAACAAAAACTCTTGTTTGCACAAATGAGGCTCAATGAAGCAAATAGGCTAGTTTCAATTGACCCAAGTTGTTGGCTAAAGTGCGCAAAGGAGCCAAATCATCGATTGACTGAACTCGTTCATGAATCCCCAAGCTTAAATTCAATTAAGTTCATTTCTCTAGCACGGGTAAACATTTGGATTCGGTTCAAATTCGATCCAACAAATATAACATTATTTTAAATTCAGGCGAGAAATTGATAATTGATATTCGGCCTTTTTAGATGGGACAAATTGAACAAGTATAAATTCGAGTTGGGCAAATTTGGATCAGATAATTAGTTTGGAAAATTTTTTGCTAGCTCTCAATATAACCAACGAGCCAAGCTAGACATCTAAATGCGAGTCGAGACTTCGTTGAGCCAAGCCAACCAACCTGCTAAAGTTGGCCCACTCTAAATATCTTTAAGGAGAAAACCGAGTTGGTACACAGAGGACGAACCTGAGAGAGCTACCATTTCTTGAGTGGTGAAGCCCTTGTTTGAGAAGGCTGTGATGAGTCCACTAAGATTCAAAGTTGGGGCCGGAATGTTGCTATTGGCAGCACTTAAACTTGCTGTAGTCGAATCCCTTCTTCCCAGTAGCACCGTCCAACTTGGTCCCCCTAGCTGCAAAAGGATAAACAAATACAGATATAAGTTTTAGTCCAAGTGACATGAGCATCTTCCCTCAAAACGGATCATATATTCTTATTTTAGTCGATGTAACTTTTCTTTCTGAACGAGCATCCGTTAATTTGTTGGATATTTGGACTTGGGTTCAAGATGCGTCCACCTACCCTCTCCCCTCCCCACCCCCCCCCCCCCCCCAAAAAAAAAAAAAACCAAGCAACAACCACCTCCCAAGCTTGTTTGGGTTATCGTTTTTCAGAAAAGCTTCTCTGAACCATTCAAAATAGAGGTCCAATAAAATTCAACCTACCAATTCAAAAGGAAAAGAAAAAAAGAGAGTATATACGCATCGTACAACATGTTTCCTGTGAAAATAGGAATTGCTTCACCTTCGCCTTCACCTTCACCTTGCCATAGTATGCTAAGGTGATTTGCTGAATTAAGGTGATCTAATTTAGTTAGGAAAGGGTCATAGATAAAGAAATTAATTGTATTTAGTCATCCCTTCTGGCCAAAAAAAATAAATAAATAAATAAATGAATCAAGTACCCCATAATGCTGGCGGCGGTTACTTTCCTAGTCATAGTTGGCTTTTTTAAGCGACATACTTGCAGTATAAGTATTGTCAAGGAAGGGGATAGATTTGTATCTACTACGGGTTAGGTCTGAAAAGCATCTATAATGGGCATGAAATGTATTATGCAATTTGTCTAAATGATTTGATTACCGCAACCACGGAGTCTCTAGCAGCAACAGCTAGTATATCAGCGCAGGACACCACACCGGGACATGTACTCTCCACTTGAGATTTGATGTTGTCGATCGCCTCAAATCCCCTCAAAGAATTCAAATTTGGCCCTGCTGTTTTTTCTCCAGTGAAATTTGCAGTGTCGTCCAACAAGACTGAAGCATCACAACCCTGTCCAATGAAGATGTATACACTTTATCGATGAAATTACTAATCAATTATTTTAGCACAATGTATTCTCTCAACCTGCGTTACACATTATGAACCATTAACCAAGTATTTAACTTTAGGACGAATGCTGATTTTTATTTTCTAAGATGCCAAATGAGTGAGGCTGCTTAAGTTGGGCTCCGGCCTGATCTTGACAGGATGGCATGTTGACTAGTTTGATCTAGTCATCCAAACTAGTTATACTGAGTTTACAATGGATTCTAATGTCCAGAGCTCAATTTCCTAAGACAATGAACTTATCTAGGTCAATCCAATTCACTACTAGTAGCTAATTCAAGGATACTCAATTCATAATAGTGGTGGTTCCTTCTTGTGGGACATGGAACCAAGTAGAACCTTACTCAGTTGAACCAACCAACTGGCCACCGCTATTTTCAAACTAGAGTAAGTCAATATGCATATTGTATACAACATAGGATAGTTCAATTTAGCAAAGAAGAGTGTACGGTGGACTTGCATTAACAAAGCAATCGTGGAAATGAAGTCGAAGCAACGATGCTCCCATGCGGGACTCATTGTTCACTGCGCTTTGAACAGCGGATTGAATGGTTGAGAGGGCGTTAGGGCACGAGCTTGAGTAGAAATTTGACGATAGTTGAGCTGAAGTTACTCCAAATAAGAACCAAAAACAGCACCACTGAAGCTTTGAAATGTCCATCTTTGATGTAATGTGCACCGTTGAAGAAACCATATGGCAATCTATCTAGACTTGTGAGATAAGTGGAGCTGAAAATGCTCAATGAAGAACAAAGAGAAAGAGAGAGACGGAGAGAGAGAGAGAGACAGGGGGAGAGATGGTGATGATGGTTGGCTTCATTTTGAAGGAGAAAGTGGCATGTACATATATATAGAATGTACACTGTTTTGCATATTCTAATGTTTCTTATTATGAGAATTTATTAAAACTATGAACTCTTTTTGAGTCAACAGTGCCTGACATAAGAAAGGTCTACAAAAGTATTAAAATCCAAAATTAAAATACAAAGTGGTATTCGTTAGCTGCGCTGAGTGGTTGATTAGCATCCTTAGAGCTGTCCTGTGGTTGGTGAAATTATTGCTGACTCAATGAATTTTCCTTCACCCCTAGTGCCGGAATCGTCTTGTGTTTAGGGGAAAAAAAAAGTAATTATCAAACAAACACAATAAAGTCTCTTTCCAAAATTACAAATATTTTTCTTAAACAAAGGAATTTATTCAAGCAACAAGTGCTCATTCTACATCTACAATAGACAATAAAATTAATCATATGCAAATTTAAATTAATTCAAACTAACGAAACTAGTTAGAAATACACTAACAGTTAACTTTTATTCAATCATTACTTTTCGTATTACAAGGTGAATAATTCATCTATATATTGAATAAATTTTGTATTGTAGGGCACATGTTTAGAAAAAAGTTCATTTTACATAGACTGGCCAATCATACCATCCTAAATGAAATACTCCAATTTGAAGGGACTAATGGACTGCCAGTCTACCACAATTACTCTATTTATTTTTTTTACAACAAGTTAGCACTTGGTTGGGGGAAAGTGATTTTCTCATAAAAGTTTTTTAATTTTTCATTGTTTGGCACAATCAAGGATGAAAAATTATTTTTCAAAAAAAATAATTTTCCCTTCAATGGAGGAAAATGATTTCTTTTTTTATGAAGATATAAAGTTTTTTTTCTTCAACTCTTTAACAATGTGGTCAGCCGAAATTTAGGTGCAAAATTAGATTTTAACGGTTCAAATCAAAACTTGACTATCTGATGGAAAATATTAAAACAAACATAAATTTAGATTTTGAGCTCAAGTTTCTTTTATTTGATCAACATTTGTCTTCACTACGATAGTTTAATCAACACCTTTTCGTGCTTAAACTAATCTATTGAGTGTTTGCCATTAAAACAATTTCAATGAAACTTAATCATCAAATAGAAAATGTATTTAAAGAGTCAAATTTATATTTTCAGCTCAACATTGTTTCATATAGTCAACAATTTTTCCCACCACAACAATTTAATCAATAATTTTTAGGCTGCTTAAATAATTCAGTCATAATTTTTCATCACTAGAACAATTTTAATAGTTTAAATCAAAACTTAATCATCAAATATGAAAGATTAAAATAGGCTAAAATTCAGAGTTTGAGCTAGACATTCCTTCATTTAATTTGATCAATATTTTCTCAACCATGATAATTTAATTGACGTTTTTTGTACTTCAACAATTTAGTCGATATTTTTAACCACTAAAATAATTGCAGCAGTTTGAATCAAAACTTGATCATCAAATAAGGAAGATTAAAATATGTTCAAATCCGTATTTTGAGCACAATATTCCTTCATCTGATGAACATTTTTCTTCACCACGATAATTCAATCGACATTTTTCACCACTTAAACAATTCAGTTAATATTTTTCATTGCTAAAATAATTTCAACGTTTTATATCGAAACTATATTATACGATAGGAATATTAAAAAAGCTCAAATATGAATTTTAAGCTCAATATTTCTTCATTTTATCAATATTTATCTCTGTTATGACCATTCAATCGACAATTTTTTTTTTTGCCATTTAAACAACATCATAGACGTTCTTTTTTTTCCTATGGAAAGTGATTTATCTTATACTAAACGACGAAAAATGTGACATGAAAATTAATTTTTCTTAGAAAAATATATATTTTCCATCAAAAATGATTGTTCAAGGAAGCTATTTTTCTTTTAATTGAACGCTACCTAGGAAAAGTTTAAATGTGTTTGCATAGGACAAGTGCGTGCCTATAGTTTCTGTTTAAGAGACGTAATCAAGTGAAGGGCCTATTGGATTTAAGACATGGATACATCACAAATATCTTTCATTTGTTGAGGAACGAACAAGTACGCAATTTTTCCAATTGGAGTCAACTAGTGTAAAGGCTTTAAGAGATATATATTACTAAATATTTATATTTATATTTTGCTTATATTGATATTTATTTCTCCATATGCATGTAAAAAGTATGCATATTTTCTTACAATTAATTTTTCATCCATTTTAATGTAGAAGGGTCAAACAATCAATAATAGTTGCAGTGGAGTTGTTTATTGAATACATCAACTGACAGAAAGATGTTTAGAATGGATGCCTTTCTTTTAGTAGAATGATACACATAGCGTTATACAAGGTATTTCTTAGGTGTATTGTCTTGATTTAAAATTATATCATTATATATTAAATTGACAAAAAAGGTATAAATGCATAGTGGAAAGGTATTAATACCTATAAATTATGGAATCATCTTTTTAGTCATAATTTTTCTCAATTATAAAATTACTCGTATCATATGTCTCCATGCATAGAATTGATCGAATTAGGGTTTCATTTTATGCTGACGACAACTAATGGTTTACAATTGTTAACTAATCATAACCTTTCAAAATTTGGATATTTTAAATCATATGATATACTATTTTCAGCTAAGGTAAGATGTTCAAAAAGTGTCTTGCAGCAAGTCATAAAGCTAAATCAAAAGTAAAAAATCATCTTAACAGTGAAATACTAAAACCAAAATCATGAATGTTTGGCCACAGGACACTTGTAAAAATTATATTATCATGTATTAGATTGAAAAAAAAAAAAGAGGATGATTGAATAGTGGAATAGTGTTGCGACCTATAAATGGTATACAATCATCTTTTTCTTCATAATTTTTTACATTTATAAAATTACGCGTATCATACGTTGTCGCGGATGAAGTTAGTCAGATTAGGATGTCAATTTGTACCTGTCGGTATAACCGATGAATATTTAAACTTCAACATATGATTAATTTTAATTATTAAAAACTTAGTAATTTTCAACTATAAAATATATTAACTTAAATTAAGACAAGATTTTTAAAATATCTAAAATAAAATATTTTAGAAGTATCTTACACAATGCATACTAAAACAGGGAGAGGAAAAAAAACCATCATATTGCATCCTATATAACTTCATCCTTAGGATCCATTGGCTGGTAAGAAAAGGACCGATGACGAAAACGAGCAACGCCGGAAAAATAGCTGTCATGTGTGAAAGAAGATGCTCTACGATAATTCGACCCCTCGTCAATGAATTGATCAGACAGTTGTAAATCGTAAACGCGTTGCTGAACAGTTCCTTTTTTTCTTTTTTTTTGGGGGGGTGAGGATAAGAGTTCCCAAAAATTGTATTATTGAGCAAAGACACCGTTAGGAATCTCTAGGAAAAGGTTGAGAGTCGGCAGTTCAGAACATTTTTAGTGTTCTTTTCCATTTCTAGTAGTTTTATAATGTTACGTCTGCCTATTTGACACCTAAGGTTGCCTCAATCATTGGATTCTCGATCTTGAACTTTCTCCTTGATCTACGCGTTTGAGGTTTGGCTGAAGTGGAGGGAGTTTGCCACTAATTACAATTGTATTGGGAAATTAACAGAAATTGTCGAGTCTGGGGTACTAATCGTGCTACTTAGAAGATTAAATTATCATCAAGAGTAAAGGTCAAAGTAGATGTGGGGCGCGGGATGGGCCGGGCATCCTGCCGCGTTAAATTGTGGGTTGATGGGCCGAAACTTGTCGAACCTCGCCGCTCGTTTTAGTAGACGTAGCGGTGGCAATAGATCGGATTTAGATCGGGTGAACCATTGCTTCATCCTGTTCACCAATTACTCGCAAAAATTTAATCCGATCCATCCATCCACCATCCGCGATTGAAAACGGGTGGATTGTTGTAAACGAGTGATGAAAGCTTATATGTAATATGTTAGCAAATTTATATAAAAAAGTAGGTTTTGTCGTTTGAAAAGTTTCAAAAAATATATTTTAGATATAAGGAATGAATAAATATCGTATTCATTATATTGAACTTGACAAAAATCATAGAATTAACAACATAATTGTCCAAAAAATAAGTAAAATTTAAGGGACAGAAATAAAAAGTAAACTATTTGCAAATAGGAGATAAACAGGTCGATCCTTAGGCGGGTAATGGATTGGGTGGTAGGTGGTACGGAGCATTAATCACCCGGATCACATCTAATCCACCAAGCCAACATCTATCATCCATTCATTATCCATATATTTTGGGTTCACCGGCTTTTTTAGGTCGAATGGAATGGATATCCATTATGTGCGGGTGAAATTGCCACCGCTAAGTGAGGCGGGTCACGGGTCGAGCGAGTTAAGCATTACAATTATATTGTAACATTATTAAAATTTGTTTAAAGTAAAATCCAACCTGCACTGCAACACAAAACGTGGCAGGTCGGCCCGCCCTGTAAACCATCTTATACAGGTCTGGGCCGGATTTGATGCGGGATGAGTACATATGGACTAGACTTGACAAATGGATCATTTGGTTTGGGTACAGGCGGGTTAAGTTTCGCCAGCACATGTTTCAAATTAGGTAACATTTCGGGTCGGTTCGATTTGGTTCGGGTGAACTTTGGTTCGCGTCGATTTTGGGTTAATTGATTTTTGGTCTGATACATTTGTCATGCAAAAATAAGCAACTTTATAGAAAATTTCATGTTGGTTATAGTTCAGTTCAAGTCAATACGTGTTTCGGGTCTACTTCAAGTGAATATATTTCGGATGTCGGGTGGGGAATGGATCCGAGTCATTCGATTCGGGTTACGGATCTTGGTCAGTTTTACTAGGTCTAGAATAGACCCGGGTTGAACCGGCCCAGATTCCAGCTCTAGGTCAAAGGCCCATGGTGAAATGTATGAAAGGAATTTAATTTCACATTGCTCTTTCTTCTCCCAGGTTCGGATTGCGTTTCATTCGTTTAGATGCAAATGCCCAAGAGAATGTTAAGCGATCAACGCCACAGCAATACCAATACTCATATGAGTTAAGGTCACCACCTAGTAAGACCATGGTCCACGATGATTATTTGGTGTATCATTTGGTGTATAATCAAAGGTCTATGTATGCCAACTAAATAGTATTATTAAGATTGTTACCATAGTGTCAACGTCCGTGTTGCTTTCTTTATTGTTTTATTTTATAATTATTGGCCCACGCGATTTAAGAAAAATGGGCTTATTTGATCCCATAATTTTTTTGATGTGGAAACTCTTGAAAGATGCATTCATGTTTAATTTAGAAAGATAGGAAAAAAAGGAGTATAACATTTTAAAAAAAGTCAACCCTCAGTTTAAATGTATTCGTAGAGTAATGCTGTAACACAAGTCAGCAATCTGGGTCTAATTAGGGAGTCTTTCCTACAATTCCACCTTCATAACCCTTTTTCTATCCGTCACTCATGTTCTAGGTTAGGAGAATTGAACACAAGTTATATGTAAAGTGGCCATAACTAGACGCTCTAAGTCATTGCCTGTCACACTACGCACATTGAGCACCAAGGGAGATATAATAACACTTCAAACGGGAACTTTTCAAGTCAAATCCATGATGGCAGAACCCAGGGAAGTGAAAAGTTGCACATCAACAATCAAGAAAACATCAGTTAGGATTTTTACCCCCTTAATATGAAATTGGAAGAAGCTGTTGGTCCCCCATACCAATAAGACCTCGTAAAGCTTGTTAGGCCTACGCCAGAACCACAACTAAATAAAAGACCTAGGAATTGGGATGATACTGCGTACAATGATTACCACTGATGCAGTGGTCATTCTACCAATTAGTGTTGAAAACTGAAAAACCTTGTCCGGGGTAGATGTCTAATGATGTGATACCTCTATCCCTCTAATTCAACAGCTTAAAGACAAGGCCAAAGAAACTCCCTCAAGATAAGAAGACTCAAAATAAGATCCCACAGGAAATATCGTTGCTCGGGTCGGATAAAATCGGTTTCAAAAAGCAAAATTCCGATAGGGAATATGTATAGCGACGGATAAAAATTAGTCATGAAAACCCCCTTTGCTAAAAAAACTATCGTCGGATAGTTTGATCCGTCGCCTTTAGCATCCGATTTTGTGTCGGATTCTGTCGGACGTTAGTTAGGAATTGACTCATGGTAAACCCTATTAGTGACGAGCATCAGTATCTTAGCATCCGATAAATCTAACACTAATGGGGATGCACTATTCAGTTCGTCGCTAAACTTAGACCAAGATTCACTACCTGCTCAACATCAGTGCCAGATTTTTCACGTTCAACATCTGCATATTCGACGCTAATGGAGACAAATAGATGTTCTGTCACTAATTCTGAGTATTCCTAGTTAGTTTTACTGTAGACTTGTCCGATGCTAATGATATGCAATTTGCAGCTAATTTTTTTAATTTAGGCATTTTTTTTCCTTTTTTGGCATTTCCTGTGCATGTACGTTCTCATTTCAGTCACTCATACACATTCTATACATTCACGTCATCTCAAGCCCATCCACAAATATACAAGCAATCATCCATTTCCAAAGCATACCATTGTCCAGCAAAGTTCCTTACACAATTCAAGGAAGAAGTATACTTAGTCTATTTGGAAAAAAAGTACAAAATATATCACACAAAAAAGCAATACATAGAGACATTCACAATACACAAATATTACGATTTTTACCTAAAAAGTACTCCACAAAGGCTCCAACTCATGCTCAGGGAGATTCAAAACGCACGAACACTGACCATCATAAAAACGCTTCATAAAGGCGAATATAGCCATTGATAAAGTTGAATTAATAAACCTGTAACAATAATTATTTTCCATAAATAAGATGAAATGAAAGTATAAAAGTAATCTCAAAATAAGCATATTCACTAATATACGTACCAGTAGTTCTCATTTGATTAAACCTTCATCCTAAATGCTGTCTCCTATCATGAGCCTTGCCTCTCTATTGATTAAGATTAGACAATTGAGTGATTGGTACCATAATTTTATCCCGTACCAATAATAGACTCATCATGATTTAGTGCAAAACCTTTTCTCCTTTGATGTATTTGTAATTCATGCAACAAATCATAAAGATTTAGATAAAAAACAAATATCAAAGAACATAGAAAAATATCATAATGCAAATAAAAAGCTACTTGCAATTCATAATGGATCACTGCTACTAGATTACAATAATCATTTCAAAATATATAAATACATCATACATAATCGCCAACATCATCATCATACAATGAAAGATTTTCCTCATCTCCTTACCCTTCCAAATTAGTAATCTCACTTCCTGAACTTGAATTATCGTCATCATCTTCCTCATCACTAATCTCCGTAAATTGAAATTCAGCTTCTTGGACGCCTTCAAACTCACATGAAGTGGGAGGTTTATCATTGTGTATCCCCTTGAAATGTTGTATCATCAAGTGGGGCTTCAATTGTTGACATTGGTTTAGCCTTAATGATTGCCCACTATTGATTTCTATTGTTTCTTGTACTCAGATAAGGGGAGAAATGCACTTGCATCACTAAGGACGTTAATACAAATGGATCATACTTAGGGTACATTTTGTATGATTGATATCCAGTAGTTTATATCGTTCATGTGTACTAATGCCTTATGTAGGGTCAAACCATTCACATTTGAAGAAGACTATCTCATAAGTGCTAGATTTCGCTACGTGTTGTAACTCAATCACATCTCGTAAAATGTTATAGTAATCAATGCCATTTACACCCTTCATAAGATATTCCATTGTTCACAGTTGACTTGTTTTGCCTATATTCTTTTAGTATGAACGTTGTAGTTATTTATGGAGTAGTGATTCCAATTGTGCAGATCTTTCTTTAGACTATGTGTCAAACTTATAATGAATTCATCATTCTCATTTGAATTGAAGATCTACGCAATTACAATACGTGTTAATGATCGAATCAATTATTTTCTTCTAAACCTAATACTGTATTATTAGTATACTAACCTTTTCCATAAACTAGTTGGGCATTTATTTCTCAAACTTACCCTACCCTTCACCATTCTTGACATGTGGATGTAGTCTAACCATTTCATCCTCAAATCACCTATGTTCATGAAAATTTGGTTATTGTTACTTAGTTGTAATAAAAATATGACATCTGACAAGAGGCTTCAAATTACCTAACAAAGGTGATGACACTCATATCCGCTAGATTTTCCAACAGTTCACAATTGGAATGATGTAAGCATGAGCTGCATTGAGTTCTTGTTGATCAACGTATCTAATGCAGCCTTAATTAAGGACATGCCCCACATTTGAAGAAAATACCTCAAGAATTGCTCATCATAATTCTCCTCTACATTAGGACAAATATTTTATACAAGATTTCTTGTTTTTGGGTCAAAGTTTTGATCAAAGTAAATGGCAGAAAAATTTAAAATCTTTTCTCTTAAATATGCATTGCATATTGATGCTTTGACACTCATTTTGTTGCAAATTTTCTTCAGCAAATGCTGTAAAAACCTTCGTCATAAGTTAAAGTAATGAGTGGCTAAGAGACTTCTCATTATCACGCTTAAATGGTAAGTGAATGAGAATCGCATACCTTTTAAATGTATACATCCACCTATATTGAACAGGTCCAGTCATTTTAGCCTCATATGGTAAGTACGCAAGACAATGTTCCATTAATTAAAAATAATAGAGGAAAAATAATCTCCAACTTACACAATATTTTAATGATCTTTCTCTCCAAGCAGAGAGCCTTAATTTGCAAATCGGATGCATATACATCCCTAAAGAATTAGCTCAGTTCAATAAGAACTTTCTAAATGTTTATAAAAAGTAATTCCCTCACAGTTGCAGGTGATCACCTCTCTATAAAGATGTGACAATCATGACTTTTAGAATTATACAACTTTGCATGTTTACCATTCGCACATCAACTTAAATTGATAGCATAACTGTTGGGAAGCTTGAGCACCATTAGCCAGTCATGTAAGGCCTTAGCTTCTTCTTTACCAATAATATATGGAGTGCTAGGGACGGTTTTACTTCTTCCTTCATCTTCATGTTTGGTTGTGTGGATTGAAGCCTTCAACACTTACAACGAGTGGCTAAGTTCCTTCTTGCATTAAGGATGCATTCACTTTGTTGAACACATTCTTCTCAACATGCATAACGTCCAAATTGTGGCGTACGAGAAGGTTTTTCCAACATGAAAATCCCCAAAATGTTCTTCATTTTGTTCAATTATGAGACTCAAGGTAGCCATCCATTGTACCATGGTAATCAATAGAGTTAGACATCATACGTTTGTGGTCCTATACCTAAAAACCTTTGAGCTGAGGAGAAGGATGTGAACGTTCAACCTTATTCTCTAGGAAGGCACTCTTATTGGACAAAAAAGATGATTTTGGGGAAGAAATTGTCCATAACATATAGACCATACATGTTTCTTCCCATGTTTTAGCCTAAATGCCTTGTCTTCTCCATGTAATACGGACAAACTAATTTTTCATATGTAAACCAACCTGAAAGCATGCCGCATGCTAGAAGTTACTTATAGTCCACATTTTTAGGGAAAGGGATTCAAATCAACTTTGTGGTACCAGATATGTCAACGAGTCGTGAACGACATCACTTTCCGTAAGACTTATTTGCTGTATACCACAAATAGTCTTCGGGATAAAACACTGATAGACAAGTGTATATGTTCATGTTTTCTCGAGTTTGAACCATGGGAAAGTGATTCATAAGAATGTGTTTTTGCACACCTTATTCCCATCTTGTTATCATATCCTATATATGTTTGTCTGTCTCCTTATTCATGACTTTTATACCATGCCAAAAGGCACCACAAAGGATATGATAGGCCAAAAAGGCACCATGCCAAAAGGCACCATGCCAAAAGGCATCATAAAGGATAGGATAGGATAAGAAGGGTTAAACTTGAAGAGGTACCTTACTTATTCACCTTTTCACGAAATGGATTGGATAAGGCGGGCAAACTTGAAGAGGCACCATGCTTATCCACCTTTTCAGATAAGCACTAGAAAATCTGCCACTTTTATTTTATTCTTAGAAAATTCCAATAATCCCCCGCCTTTTCTAAGATATAGCACAAACTCTCGCCATTCCAGCAAATACACAATCACAACTGAGAACACAAAGAGATTTATGCATCATGAAAGTATCTTACGATTTGAACTTTCACTTAGTGGACATAATTTCAATTAGTCTGAATGTAATAGTAGACAAGTCTTTGAATTATACATCCTTTTTGACTAATTGGATATATCTCACACATAAACCTCAAAATACACTTAGAATTTTGACACAATTTAGAGCCATGTGTCCATATCCTTAGTGAGTGTACCAAGCCATGCCCCATTTGGCTCTCGAAGCGGCCACACTTCACACTCACATAGGTAGACTCTTTATACTCTTTCAAGCACATGTCCCCGTATATTATGGCATACCAACTTTACCGTTGAAGAGTCTATTAAGAGCTTTCGCTCACCCTTTTCCTTACATATGGGTAATTTCAAGCACTTAAACTTTGGGATGGAAGATAAATATAGTAGTGCCTGCAACCATCCATATGATAAGCTCGACCGCATTGAACTCAAGACTTGACATCTCACCAAGTGTGAGTTGGGTGCCTATCATTGGTGATTAGATAACGGGCACTTACCCATCCCCATTACTAAGGTCACTAGATAAAAAATATATCATTCCATGACCTTAAATATATGATAGTCATATTCAAATCAATTCGAACTAGTCAATGCTTATACAACATTCAAGGTTAATAGATATATACATATCATTTCATGACCTTGAATATATCATGATCATTATCAGATCTATCTAGACTAGTTAGTACTGTAGAACATTTTGAATTCTTAAGAAATTATACCCCCACCATTAATACAATTAAACCATCATATTATAAGCCGTAAAATCACACTAAATAGCATATACACTTTTAAAATGGATCCATATAAATTTGAAATTTAATACGACGTCCCTTTTTAAATCTCAATATTTGGGCCCACAAGATTTACAAAGTTGCTAATATTCATAACCATAAATTCTTATGAATTATTCATATGGTTATAATTTAATCCACAAAAATAATACTCATAAAACCAAAAAATTACCTCGATTTTCATGGAAATTATCTTTCCAACTTATGCATACTTACAAAACCAAATATTTTGGTTTTCATGGAAATTATATTCAATTTTCAACTTATATATGATAAAAATATCATACCTATAACCATAATTTAATCCAATAAATTTGGATTCTTTACATGGTTACACTTACAAATCAAAAATTTGACTTTTCATGGAAATCATATTCCCACACATATAATTTTATAATCATGCACATATCCACACTGCACCTTTTAAATTGAGAATTTTCCTCCATAATCTATGCCTACCTCATAGATTATCTTACAAACTTACATATGATTAAATTATCATATTAACTTTGGCATACACCATATAATCATGGTATCTAAAACACATATATATCCATGTACATTTTTTTATAACCAACAAATACCAAATCACACTTTTAAGTTTTAGCCATAACTTTGTGTGACTTAATTTACAAAGGCAAACTTTAAACCCAAGCTGAGGATAAAATAACATGCCTTAAATCAATTTGAAACATCACATAATAAGTGGCCACAAACACCCACATTGCCATCTTAAATAAACAATTCCTAATAAGCATCAATCTTACATAACAAAATACTCACTTTGATACTTATGTTTAATTTATAATCGGCATGATCAAAATGACATTTCATCATACCATCACAAAATGTGATTCAAACTGAAATTATTCATCCAAGCATTAGTCTATTACACCTTATAATTCATCTTAATAACTTATACATGATCAAACAACCAAATTGATACTCACAATTTTGGACATGATCAAATCCGTGTATAAGACATTTAACGAAAAGATATTACAAATTTTGACGGCCAACTTTCAACTTTCGTTTGGCCTTTTAAGACCATGGATATGAATGCATGAGATCAACATTCTAAACATAATCAATCTTAACAATGGTAAGGGCATCAAAACTTTAGACACACTACATGACAAAATATTGATCAACATTCATGTAGAAGTCTAACTAAGCGAAGGTGGCATATAACGGCATGCATGCATGTGCTATCCTCTTTGCAAAATGCATTACAAAACATATTTGTTCAAATTTCTCATAATGTTCCATGATAATATCTTACAAACTTAAATGCATGCCATTGTAAAAATTTTACAGAAATACCATTAAACAACTGCATGCATATAAATGAATACTGCTACCCATAAATTATAAGAAAAGTACTTATCTTAACTTCCACCATATGGACAACTTCAGATACAGGCATGGCCTTTGCATTCCTACCCATAAATACTCGATCATCCGAGATGGAGACTATGATCTTTTCTAAATTCAACACTTACAAACTTATCCCACTTCTGAAAAGTTGGATGTCATCTCACGAATCGTTGCCACCAAAATAAGTCTTACGATTGTTGGGGAAAGGGATTCAGATCAACTTTGTGGTACCGGATATACCAACGAGTCGTGAACGACATCACTTTCCGTAAGACTTATTTGCTGTGTACCACAAATAGTCTTCGGGATAAAACGCTGATAGACAAGTGTATATTTTCATGTTTTCTCGAGTTCAAACTATGGGAAAGTGATTCATAAGAATGTGTTTTTGCACACCTTATTCCCATCTTGTTATCATATCCTATATATGTTTGTCTGTCTCCTTATTCATGACTTTTATAACATGCCAAAGGGCACCATGCCAAAAGGCACCACAAAGGATATGATAGGCCAAAAAGGCACCATGCCAAAAGGCACCATAAAGGATAGGATAGGATAAGGAGGGTTAAACTTGAAGAGGTACCTTACTTATTCACCTTTTCACGAAATGGATTGGATAAGGCGGGCAAATTTGAAGAGGCACCATGCTTATCTACCTTTTCGGATAAGTACTAGAAAATCTACCACTTTTATTTTATTCTTGGAAAATTCCAATACACATAACTGCTGCCTTCAATGTGAAGTTCTGCTTGCTTGAAACATCATATGTTTGAATATGTTCTTCCCACAATTTCTTTAATTCCTCAATTATTAGTTATCAGTTGACATCAAGCTTCCTCTTAGGACTCTATGAACTATGAATCAATAAAGCAAGAAACATATATTGCTTCTTCATATACAACCAAGTTGGTAAATTGTATGGAGTTGTAATTATTAGCCAACATGAATGCATCTGGCCGTAATTTCCAAAAGGGTTGAACCCACCAATGCATAAACCCAATTGAACATTATGAATTCACGCTTTACTATCACATGGATGAGCCATGGAGCCACTTACACAAATGCTACCTCATTTTCTCTGACGTACTCTTAGTTATGTATAATCTTTGTGGCCTTGGACCTTTTGGAAAATATATTAGTACTTTCTTTGTAATGTCTTTACTCCTCAATATCTTCTTATCATTTCTGTTAGCTCCACTATACTGACATCATTCCAAATTAACTTTACATTTCTAACTCTCAAGTGAAGTTGCAAAGTAGCAAGCAAGTTCCTTGCGGAATAATAAGCGTCAGTCATTCTCATTATCAAGTGCTATACTTCTTTCATCAATAGCACTGTTTGAAAGATTAAACTCACATTTAATGTTTATTAGCCGTGATACCACCGATAATAAGGACAACTTATACCCTCATACAAATTTTCTTAGCCGCTTTTAAAATTTTAAAGAAATTTTTTTAGCTTCTTTATTTGGTTCCTCATCCATATTTTCCTCAATCCAATTTGATGTTTCAAGCCCAATTGCATTCATCAACATTTGCTGAATAGTTTCTACTTCCACACTCGATGACCCGCCAATATTAACCTCTAAATTGGGATAGGTCCCCCCATGGTTAACCCAATGAAAATAATTAGAGCGAAATCTGTGCTTATAAAATGTAATTTCACTGTGTCCCCAGCTAAGTAAGGCACATTTCAACAATTTTGCAACAACACCTCATTTTATTTTATTTCTTAAAACATTCCTCTTGTTTAGCAAATGCAATAGTTCATCTTCTGCCGGCCAAATGAACTCTCAGTTCAAGTGTTTTCTAATAAACCGTAACACATCCATTTTGTATTTGTCCGCATTACCACATTTACAATACTAAACCACATAAGCATGCTTATCATATAAAGTTAACCTATTAATTACACTTGCACGATATTTTATATTCAATGATACAAAGACTTAATTTTGTGATTATGTAACACCCTTACCCCCTAGGGCTAGAGGCATTAGCGATTTTTAAATTATTGTCCCAAAATGGACAAATTTCGGCCTAAAAATCGACCATGTCTTAGGCTCAGAGCATTACATTAAGTACCTGTAATAAAGAAAACATAAAGGACAAATCTAACCAAGATCAACGGCTACACATTGGAGACCGAACTCTATGGGTCACACACCTGGAGTACACAAACTAAGAATCAAATAAAATGGAAGAAGGAACTAAAAAGTACAACTCGATGGATCATACATCTAGAGCACTAGGGTTTACAACCCAAAACTATTCATTGTACCTCTTGAAGATGAGTACCCGAACTAGATGATTGGGTTACATGGCCATTGACAGCAATCACTAGACAAAGTGCAAAGCATAGACCAATGTATTTAACTTACTTATGCTCAAGATTATGAATAAATCACATCACAAACTTATGAACAAACATATTCATATATATGACTTCTTTTACAAAGCAAGTGAAAGGTCCCAACTCAGTTTAGATGACCCAATGACTTCTACCTATCTTTCAAGATTAGTTAGACTTGAGGAGAAGGGAAAATAAAAGGGAGTGAACTACCACATGAGCAGTGGATATATTGCATCCCAAAAAGCCAAAATAATTGCATACAATACAATAAATAGCTGCCATACTGAATTTCTTTCCTTAATATTGGCATATTAAGCATACAAGACTAATCACACTCAATAGCTTCTCAGTGGCAGCTAAGAACGGGAAAGGTAGGCAATTTGGTTCTTAGGTTAACATTTAACAATAAAGAGATTCACTTGGGTTACCAACTTAAGCTCTTTTAGCAAAAAAGCGTACATAACAACTGAAAAGATATAAAAACTCTTACTTAAACCAAGTGGGACATTGTAAACTCATTTCACATGAAGAAGGCCATTTCTGATTTAATAAGAGTCATTTTAAAGAGTACTTGCACCTTTTTCAAACCTTGCACTGACATAACTCTTAAGTAAGCGATTTCCAGCACATAATAGGTAAGAAAATCACTTTTAGGGCATTAGATTCATAAGTTAGTGCTTCATTAAGTGATTAGTATAACTTACGACTTTCTGTATCTCTAGGGCCTCCCAAAGTCAACGGACTCCTACCCTTATCAAGTCAGTCACCTTTAGGATTCTCGCTCAATTTGGGATTATCGCTCAATTCGTTATCCTCATATCTACTCTCAAGACCGAGTCCTTTACAATTGGCACTATCACCCTAGACCAAAACATCTCAAATGCGATTCATTTTGAAACAAACACGGAATTGAATTTCTAAAAATAAAATGGCACCATCAAGGTTTAATCATAAGAAGAAGATAAGGATATTGATTGTAATGCAGATACATTGCCTCTTGAAATCACACATTCAAGCAATTAACTCTTAAATATTCAGCGAAAAAAGGGTTTCAAAATCTTACTTTCAAGAATTAGCGCTACTCAGATCTTTCTTGAAATTACATGCTGTAATTCTTAAAATCCTTGTTGCAAGGCTTTCAAAACTTCGCCTTGAGAATTAAGTGCCCTTCTTAATTTTTAATTTGGCTCAAAACATTTCTAGTGGAATTTCTCTTCTAAACATGCATAAACCACTTGGATGTTTCAAACTATCCTGATAACTAAAATTTTAATTACAGATGGAATTAATAATACCCATTGTAAATTAGATTTACAGGCAAATGCAAACGTGTGTTTCAGTGGCCTAACTCTTAAACTGTACCTCAAGAAGGACTTTTGAACATTCATTTCAGGGACATAACACAACTAAAATCACATCTGAACTTGGATTGGCTTCATTGACTCATAAAGTGATCTTTTAACCAAAAAAGGACCTTTCTTAAACCATTTCCAACTTTGTTCAAATGCACTCTCATATAGGTACAAAAGGACTAGAACTAAGGTTACTAAACGAGCCCAAAACATACCCAGTGACCTTGCCCGCAAGCACACAGGCGTAATAGTTTAGAAAATATATCGTTCACGCAGAGACCAAATGTAACATATTCAGTTTTCTCCTATAAAAGTGCTAAGCAATCAAATTTCAATCAGGTTCAAACAACACTATATTCTGATTGAAAAATTCAATCAATTTAAGACATCTAGGGATTTGTTTCACCTAGTAAAGATGTAGGAAAATGGAATATAACATACAATTATTAATTATCAGATAAAGGGATAGCTTAAGAAATATGATCTAATAAAAGTGCAGGACTATAAGCATAGAAGGTCACTTCTCTTGCACGAAAGTTGTTTAAAGGAGGTGGTGAGGTTATATCAGCATAAAGTTCTTATATCCAATGATGCATTTATCGTGTGACTACTAATTTAGCCACATGAAGAGTCTATTTCAGACAAGGGTCATCATTGAAGAGGCATCTGGTTCCTGTGGATTACTAAATGCAAGCTAGCAAGTAGCATATGAGTTGGTACAGTGGTTATTTAGAGCTTCCAGGCTGATGCCTCCTAGTATTCTTATGAATTCAATCAACAAGCAGGAGATTTTCAGCCAAAACACACAGTTAAAAGTAAAAGCAGACTAGGTACTCACAACCGCCTAGCTAATAAAGAGATCCACCCCAGAGTCTACGTGTAGGACTAATTATGCTCTAGATCATAGAAATATGGAAGTAAAGTAACATACTCATGGTCATGACTCTAGGTCTATTACATCCCTATTACAGTGCCATATAATGCTATTCAACCAAGCCACACCATATCATACACTTCAATCACATTATCAATCACATTTTGCATTTCAAGGATCAAGTAATACAGTAAAGCCTCAAATACAACACAAGCATGCCTAGTACATCATTATGTCACATGAAGTACATAAGTAAGCACATATTCATACATGTGTGGATTTCTAAGTTCGCGAAATACCACACAAAATGATAACAAGACAACATGACAACTAGATGGCACAAATGATAGTAAGAAGGCCAATTATCAAAAGCATAACACTAAAGTTTCCCCATGAAGCTTATCACACAAGGTATGGTACAAGACAACTTATCAGGTCATGCCATGGCACTCAAATTAGTCATGGTAATAGTCACTTTACGTGACTCACACATCAAGTTTAGAGCATAGAATTCTAATATGACCTTGTATGTACTGGCATGACTTTCTCCTTAAATAAGGCATATGCAAAGGTCAACATGTGTGAATGCAACTCTCAAAGTCACTACAACATGCATTAAATACATGCGTCTACAATAACTCAAACTACAGCATGAGGTGATAGATTTTATTGAGCACAAGTAGCGATCTGATGATCATATCGTGCAACAAACCACAGGGTCTAGATCATTTAGCTAATTTAGGCACACGCTAAACCAACTCAAGATAAAGAAACACTAAGAAGTGCATTTTCAAAACAAGTCAATCATAAAACATGTCAATAACCGTTTTATAATGAGTCCAAGCAACTACTGAAGCTCTATGAGCTCAGCATTACACATATCGTCACATTGATACACAAAGGCACCTCGACTCACTCATTGTCAAGCAAGACTGTACCTAAACGACTGTCCACAACTGCAATCCCTAGGTTGCAATGGTCAAAGGATAAGTCTTGGATCTTTCCCAGAGCGATTAGAAGCTGGCGCGCATAAGCTAACAAGCATCTTGAGGTAAGGACAATGATATTAATGGCCTTATGGATATGTCCGGATGTTCTATGGGACACGTATGTCCCGCAAGTGATCATAGGAACCTTAAGAACTCGCAATATAGAAGGGAAGTTACAATTTATCTTAGAGAGTTCTAGCTTTTAAACTTTGCATTAATACTTAGGAAAGCACTAGTAATATATGGTAATTTCATCTAGTGGGTGACATACATGGTGTAACAATTCCAGAGTATGTTAGGTCCTTCCTCTTGTTTTCTTTCTAGTTACATTGGGGTTTGATATAACCAGGATGCTACCAATCCCGCAACAAGAATAACGACCCATATGACAAATCATATGACATAATTGATTCAATAATAATGATAATTGCATTATGAAAAATAGGTAATACGTCATGTAAATAACAATGAGCCACCAACCACGCACAGAACACCAGTGCCAACATACAGGTAACAATGATGAGGGTATAGAATGATGGCGATAACACTTATGCAACAATCAGCAGGACTCCATCACTATCACCCGAGCTTCCATGCATGCGTATGAAAATCTTACTTATATTCATTGAAACAAATCAGAATTCATGTAAGGGATGCACCATCTAGTAGAACTTTCAACCATGGAAACAATATCTAATCACCTTCCTAGTAGCTCATCATTAACAAATCCATTACTGTACACATCTCAGCATGCACATACTCATAAGCGCCAGTCAGTCATGCATAAGAACATGTACTCATAAATCTAAACTCTGGCATTATCATAGAACGAATGCAAGTCCTTAGATGCAAAAGCAAAACTTAACTTACAAATTAGAAAGAATTTAACATTCTCAAAATCTTTTGAGTCTCGAAAATGGAAAATAATTTAACCACGTTTAGCCTCTTCTCTACCAATCTTTAAGTATGTCTACTCTCTTTATTATAGGGCCAGAGGAGCAATGCACTTAAGGGCAAAAATTAAGCCTAGACTTAACTATTTTCAATCTTTTGAGTTTAAAACTAAGCATACATTTAACGATGTTGTCAAAGATGCATGCATTAAAATAGTTACAAATGGAGCTAAACTTTAGCTCATTCATGAAAGAACATGTCATTTAGCTCATATCTTAACACATAGCACACTTTTTCAATCAATCAGTTTCCTCAATTCACACATAATCAACCACTCAATCAATCAATCAATCACATCAGCTAACACATCAGAAACACATTTACACCCAAAGGTGCATCATATGCTACACTACAAAAAATAATGCATCCTCCCGCATTTGTATCACCACACTTAATTAAAGTGTGGGGAGAAAAATGATAAAATTTGATAGTTTTCTCGATTCCACATTTAATAAGTGTGGGTAAATTATGAATCTATTCCTATACTTATTAAGTGTGGGGAATTAAAAAAAGCTTTTATAATTACTTTTTATTATATTAATGAGGTAATTTGTACAAAATATTTCAATATTTATATCTAAATATATTAGCCAAGGGAATAAAACAAACAATCAAAAAAATGCACAAATATCTAACAAAATAAAATTATCATTTGGAAGATTAAGCGGATACGTACTTTTCGCCCGCCTACCCCCTAAAAAAGCAAAAATAGCTCTCAGTGCGCAATCAATCCCTAGAATTTGAACTCCTTAATTCGTTCTTCATCTGGCCGGGTAGCGAATTCGATCTGGGCAACAAAAACTTTCCCAGAATTCGAACTCCTCAATTCCTTCATCTGGGTAGTAAATTCTGGGCAGCAAATTCTGGGGCAACATCGACTTCCCTAGAAGTCGAGCTCCTCAATTTTGTAATAGATGGGGTTTTCAACCTTAGGCTAACCATTTGAGTTAGTATTTTTATTAACTTATTTGATTGAGTTAGCTATATTAGACTAATTTTTATGTGATAATTGGGTGTAATAAATTATATGAACAACGTTTATTAATTTTTCTTGATTAATTATATAATTTGCAAATAACATACACCAAGGTAACTCATCCTGAATCCCTTTAGTAAGCACATCCATCACTAAAGTGAACAGGAAAGGGCGTAAAGCGGACCCTTGATGCAGGCCCATACCAACGTAGAAGTCGTCGGTAGCCCCTCCTGGCATCCTAACCCTCGTCCTACCTTCCTCGTACATATCCTTAATAACTCGAATATACCTAGATAGTACTCTTTTCTGTTCTAAGCAACTCAAACTAGGTCGCGTGGAACTCTATCGTAGGCTTTTTCCAGGTCGATGAACACCAAATGAAGATCCACTTTTCTATCTCTGTACAATCTCATAAGCCTTCTAAGGAGGTAGATCGCCTCAGTGGTCGACCTGCGAGGTATAAAACCAAATTGGTTCTCTGAGATCGAGATATTCTTTCGCAACCTTCGCTCAATCACCCTCTCCCATAACTTCATTGTGTGACTGAGCAACTTTATGCCCCTATAATTGTTACAATCTTGAATATCCCCTTCATTCTTGTACAATGGGATGACTGTACTATACCGCCATTCACTAGGCATCCTAGAAGTCCTAGTGATGACATTAAAAAGCTCTGTTAACCACTCTAGTCCCTCCTCACCCAAGTACTTCCACACTTCCACCGATATCCGGTCTGGTCCTTCTGTCTTCCCATTGGGCATCCTCTTCAAGGCCTCCTTAATCTCGTCCCTGCTGATCGGTTCACCTCGGCGAAGGTCGAGACCCATCTCGCTCCTCCCACGACCCGTACTTCGAGGGTCTTCGCTCGCTTCCCCATTGAGCAGTCTGAAAAAGTACCTTTACCATCTACCCTTGATTTCCGCATCTCCCGACAGTACCTTACCATTCTCATCTTTGATACACCTCATGACACCCAAGTCTCTATTACTTCTTTCTCTCGCCCGAGCCGTTTTAAAGACTTCCTTCTCACCTTCCTTGGTCTCCAACCTTCGATATAGCCTATCATAGGCCCCGCACTTAGCTACCGCAACGGCCTTCTTGGCTACCTTTTTGGCTACCTTGTATCTACCTCTATTGAACTCTATCTCTTCGTCCGTTCTACTGTTCATAAAACAGCGTAAGCATCCTTTTTCTCCTTGACTTTCTCCTTAACCCCCTTGTTCCACCACCAGGCTCCCTTCATTATGTTACCACCTCTCTTACAAACCCCTAGGATTTCCTTAGCGAACTTTCGAATACAATCTGCCATTGCTTCCCACATCATATCTGAATCCTCCACTCGCCTCCAGGCTCCTTCTTCCGTGATCCTTGCTGATAATTTCATAGCATTCTCCTTTGTAAGATTCCACCATTTGACTCTAAGGTCCCTAACACCCCTCCTCTTCCACTTTATACAATTGAACTCCACATCTAAAATAAGCAACCTATGCTGAGATCCTACAAACTCACTGGGAATCACCTTATAATCCCTACACGACCTCCGACTATCCGCCCTAGTAAGGAAGTAGTCGATCTGGGTCTTAAAGGAACCACTCTTAAAGGTCACCAAGTGGTCCTTCTTCTTCTTAAAAAGAGAGTTAACCACCAATAAACCATATGCAATGGCAAAGTCCAGGACAGCAACTCCCCCACTATTCCTCACGCTAAAACCAAAACCTCCGTGAGCCGACTCGTAATCGCCTGAGTCTCCCCCAATATGTCCATTAAAGTCTCTTCCTATGAAAAACTTTTCGCTCCGAGGTACATCCTGCACGAACATATCCAAATTCTCCCAGAATCGCTTCTTAACCTCATCAGACAAACCTATCTGAGATGCACACACACTAACCACATTAAGGATCACTGAACCCACCACCACCTTAATGGCCATGATTCGATCACTCTTACGGCTCACTTCAACAACAGAGTCCACTAACTCCTTGTCAACTAAAATGCCAACTCCATTCTTCGCCTTGTTAGACCCTGAATACTACAGCTTATACCCATCAACTACTCTAGCTTTTGCACCCACCCATTTAGTCTGCTGAACATAAGCTATGCTAATCCAACGTCTACGCAAAGACTTAACTAATTCTATGGACTTACCAGTAAGAGAACTGATATTCCAAGACGCTAAGCGCACCTTCCAAGCACCTGCTCCCCTCCTAACCCCATAACCCCCCGGAGGACTGGCTGATGCAATTACATTGCTCGGCACTAGCTTAAGCTACCCCCACCTAGTTCCCAGCAACCCAAACAAAGAGAAGATAAAAAGATGACACCACCACCAATAATGATACTAGCAATATGAATTGTAAAAACAATGCTACTAAAAGTTACTAGTGATAGTATCAAATGGGAACAAAAGAAATCAATACTAGAAAGGCAAGTAATACACTAGTGTCCTACGCATCGACTCACCAATAACAGCCGCAAATAGATTACAAACAGAGGACCATCAAACTCCGGATGAGATTAGTCAGAATACAAAATAGACACCTCAAGCCACTCACAAAATGTAATACAAGTTAATTCCACAGCACACAAGGAATGCACGGTTCAGGACCAATAAGAAGAACCGGAACTAAGTTAACCCACCCAGGCAAAAGAACCAAATTACCCCAGAGAAAAACCAAAGACAGAATTAAACAATTCCCAGCCGAAAACCAAAAGCAAATGCACTAAAATGCCAAATGAAACTAGGTCAATGCCCAGAGGAATGCCGAACACAGGGCAAAAGCAAATTCCAAAGGCCAGACCGTTAACTAAACAACCAAACTGCCAAATGAAACCTCAACAGCACACGAAACCAGGAGTCAAAAGCACCAAAATGCTAACAACTACTCCGTGAATTCCCAACAATCAAAAACACCGAACTACCCTCCCCTGCAGGACCGGGAATCAGCCAGGAATGCTCCCCAAAATGCCAAACAAATGCACCAAAATGGCAATCCAGATACCAATCTACCAAAATAACAAACGAAACCACAAAACAACCGAAAGCAAAAACAAAACTACTCCCAGTTGCAGAATACTCACCAGAGTCAACTTAAATCAACCAAAGAACCAAAACCAGAATAACAGAGAGGGTGGAAAAGAGAGAGGGGACAAGTTCAGTCACCACCGAATTGAAGCAGATTACTTACCAATCTAAGTAGTTGAAGGCTAAACTTGAAGGTGAGATTGACCGGAGGCTACCCAAGCAGCGTATGGATCTGGGACTAGAAGGTGAGACCTACCAATCTAAGGTAGAGAGCCACACGCCCGTCTAAGTCGTCGAAAAAAGACGACGAAGGCGGAGGTCGCCGTGGGACGCCACTGGAGGTTGCAAAGGAACGGTAAGTGACCGTTCTGATTTTGCAGAGAGAGTAATAAGTGACAAATATCCTTACTTATGCTGCTTTAATAGCAAGTTAGAGCATTAGAGGTACACACTGGAGTCTAGAGGATTTAGCGTGAGTAGATCAAAAGCTGAATACCTCCATTACTGCTTTAGCGGGAGGGAAGGTGCGGGGGCAAATATCACAATTGACGGAGTGCCGATATCGAAGGTTGAGAAGTTTAGACACCTCGGTTCATTCGTTCAGCAGAATGGTGAGATTGACGAAGATATTAACCAGCGCATTAAAGTCGGTTGGCTAAAATGGAAGCATGCTACGGGTGTGCTATGTGATAAGAGGATGCCTGTAGGTTTAAAAGGCAAAGTTTATCGTACGGTAGTGAGACCCGCTATGATGTACGGTTCGGAGCGCTGGGCGTTAAAGAAAACTCAGATTCAAAGGCTGTTAGTCGCAGAGATGAGGATGATCAGATGGATATGTGGGTATACGAGATTGGATAAAATTAGGAATGAAGTGATAAGAGACTTAGTCAAAGTGGTATCCATCGAAGACAAGATGAGGGAATCAAGACTAAGATGGTTTGGCCATGTGAAAAGAAGGAGCGTGGACGCACCAGTAAGGAGATGTGAGACTATTAACATCCCTGTCGGTAACAGAGGGAGAGGTCGACCAAAGAAGAGTTTGGATGAGGTGATTAGAGGGGACCTGAAAGTTGTAGGATTGACGGAGGACATGGTTCAGGATAGAAGACTCTGACGGGATAGGATTAAAGTCGTAGATCGAGGAGCTTTGTCGGCATAGTGCTTGTCGGTTGTAATAGGGTAGGTTTTGCTGCGGGTTCTTGTTTGTTGTGCTATTGGCAGGTAGTACTTGCTTCTGGAGAGGTCATTATATGTCTATCGCTGCTAAGGTATGGTACCTCCCCCCCTCTGCTTTACTATACCAGTGGTTCTCTTTATTTAACCCTTCTTTTATAAATGTTTGTAAATGTTTTCACAAAATTCTCGTTTGGTGGGTCACCTGGAATCAGCCTCTCATTAGGCAGAGATGTCGGTTGAGGTAAGGCTGCCTACACTTGGATCTCCTCAAACCCTGCGAAAGCAGGATCCACATTGGGAGTTGTTATTATTGTTGTTGTTGTTGTTAATTACGCAATTTCAAAAAATTAGTGAACTCGTTAGAAATTAACCAAGTCATAATAACGCGAAATTAGCAAATTGTGTGAAGGTATATGGGGTCAAGAATAGTAAAATTAGATGAATTTGGATCGAATCCGGTCTAATGAGTGGGGATTAAACACCCAAACAACCAAAAAAAAAAAAAGAAAAGAACCCAAAAGGGGCTGGTGCCTCTTTCTTTTTTGGTAGGAAACACGAAGAGGAGGGACTCTGCTTTTGTGCCCCTCCTCCACCAGTGAGAGAAAACCGCCAGAATAGAGAGAGAGAGAGGTGAATCGAGAGAGTGACAGGGCAGGAACAAGAGTAGGTCGGCTGCCGGCCAGTTCACGGCATTATCACTGGCATGCTCGGAGTGAGAGCCATGCAAGGTGGGGTGCAAAGATAGGGTTTTGAAAACCCCAGGCCACCACCATTGCGCCCACTAAACCAGAAGAAGAGAGCGAAAGAGAGAGTTAGAGTGGATACAATTCGTACAGTAGTAGCCGCACGTGCAGATGGGTGTGAATTCGCAACCTAAGTATCAACCACAACTTTGAGTCAGTGAGTTAATCCAGTCGAATTTGGGGGTCTATTCACGTGGGTTTGGGGCGTGAAAACAACAAGTGAGTCGAAATCCAGGTTTTCAAGTATCCAAATCGAGCCCAAAAGCCCCTAGAATGGGTCCTTAGCTTGGATTCAAGGTGGGTTTTCTCTTCCTCCTAATTATCGTAATTTCAAACAAATTTAACGGTTTTAGGTAGTCTATGTTTAGATTTTGGAATTGTCTCGATAATTGGAAGATTTAGGGTTGAATTAAAGTGAAAATGGTTTTAAAACTGATGTAGAGTTTATGAATGTTTTTAACGACTGATTTTGCTAATCAGGTGATTTGAGGAAATTGTAGAGTAGCCCATAATCATGTTTTAATGTCGTTGCTAAATCAGTTTAATATGTCTAAATTCTTTTTTTGATGGCTGCATATGTGTGCTATGATTATGGGTGCTGGTTTCATGAATTTGACGATTGAATTATTGTGATATCGAACCGAGCTTAGTAGTTAGATGGCCTGAGGTGAAACTATTGAGTGATTCGAGGTTTTTGTGGCCGATGTTGTGTGAGGAGGGAGCCTCGGTTTGATATTAATCGCAATCATGTGAATTCCGAAGTATTTAGGATATTAGATTGATTCTGCTAAAATTGTTCCTGCGAAGTGATATGAATGTGCTATTTGTGAACCCCTTCCCTCTTGAATTGTTTAAATGATGCTACGTGAACGGTTTGTGAACTTAGAAATCTTTAGGAAGGGTCGTTGAAAGCATGTTTTCATAATTTTAAATGTTTCTAAAGGTTCACCAGTTGCCTGTTCGATTGTTAAGATGCTTGTAGCAACCTGCTCTTCTTTGTGCCTTCGTCTTGAAGCCCGCGCCTTTGACCCTAAGACCCTTTGTGCTTTTTTTGCACTTCGGGCTTTTTTAATCTAAGGTTGTGATCCAATGGTGATACTGTAGCAACCTACTCCTCTTTTCCTAGCATATCTTCTCTTGAGGCCAAGTCAAAGTGAAATACTCATTATCATTTGACTTAAATCTCTCAGAAATAGAAAAAGGTTTTGTACTTGGACAGGCAGGTGTCATTTGCTTTCTGGCTTAGTCCAGTGACATATTTGCTATAGGCAGAAGTGAAGTCCAGCTTTAATGCCAATGGTGTGTATGCTGTTTTCTAACCAAAATGTGTTGTATAAACTATGTTGGGTGAATTCTGTCATAAATGGAAGGGAACAATGTTAGACGAGATAGAATTTATCAAGGTACTATGTCAGCAAAAATGACGTTTGGTGTGATCTTCTGCAGTATGTTGAGTTTTGTTGAATAGGATTTTGGTGCTATCATACTTCTTGCTAGGAATTGCATGATTGCTAGTGGCTTTACCTTATATGCATCAATTCTCAGTTGAGATTAACTTATTGTATCATTAAGTAATTAAATCTTTAATTCTCTACAATCTCAAGCAATGATAAATGTGGTGACTCTGAACAACTTCTTCCTTGTAACCCTTTCTTCAATTTGGTTATCTGATCATCTGGTACTGGATATCTCTAAATTATTTTACAAAAAAGCCGGGGTGCACAAGGGACATGATTGGGTGGAGAATAGTTCAGATTTACTGCTGAATGTTCCATGCGTTGCCATTTTCTTTTGAGGCCTACAGGATGTGGAATTGTCACTTAATCTCTCTGATTCCCTATTGTTAAAAGCCTCACAGATTCCCTAGAATTTTTTTATGAATTTGATTCAGATATGTGCCAATTGATTTTCAAATCTTGAGATAAATAGTGCATTGACTTTTTTGGATGGGTTAGTTTGAAAATTAAGACTTCTATAGATTTCTATGTAAATTCTAAAGAACTTAGACTCTTCTAGAATTTCCCGCTGATTCCTAAGACTTCTCTTGATCTCTACAAATGCCCACATATTCGTACATATTTTTAATTCCTTCAAAATTTAGCTTAGAAATAATCTCTCTAAACTTTAGATTCTAGAATCCAGCTCTTAATTTCTACATATTCTTATAGATTCCTATAGATTTTCCGCATATTGCAGATAAATGTACTTTCTCTACAGATTCTGAATGAAAATTCAGTTGACAGGATGGATGTTACAGATTAATCAAACGGGCCCTATGTGTTAGCATCACTTAACACTTTGTCTTTGTGATTTAAACATACTTTCTGTAATCTGTGTAGGACAATTTTGAAAACTAAGTGATGGAGTGGTTGGCATGGTATCTTTGGCCTTTTCTCCTGGAGTTGGAAGACATGTGCTCATTATTATTGCTGAATTTCGGCCCTATTTCGCCTTCTTTTGGAGTGTTAGGTAATGCATGTAATCGTTAGAAGCATTGTTTGTTTACCAATATGGGGTCTTTTTACGTTTGCTAATATGCGAGGATCTGGGGCATTCTGTGCTATCATTATTGGTTGTCTTTTCCTTTTGCTAAGGCATCTGAAGCTATTCTAACCTCTAAGCATAGTCACGTGGGTTGCTAATCATTCTGGGTTGTTGAATGAGTTCGCAGTTTTGGTACGCTACTTAGAAAGGCTCCTGGATCAATCACGGAGGAAAGTTATTATTGTGCTGTTCAGGATCAAAACTTGATCGAGCAAAATTGGCTGAGTTATTAAGCCTTAAGTTTTCCTCATGTCCAAGTTGATAGCTCAATGGTGGGAGCACATGTGTCTCTTACTAATGAGTGGATAACAATTATTCTAAGCGGTAACTCACAATGCCATGCTAGGAGCCTTGCTTGGTGTTATGTTTAGCATGGGTAGGCTGTGGGTGAAGCACCATTAAATTAGAAATGCTGGCTGATTGTAAGGGTCTGTAATCATGATGCAAAATAATTAGTGAAAGCCCTTTTATTTTGTATGGAATCTCTTTGGGATTAACCTGTGGAAAGATAGAAAGAGCGTGTAATGGCTTTTCCTCCTATTGCTAGCACTGGCCGTTGGAGCCATCAGCCCCTTTTTCAAAAAGGTTAATTCTGGATTTTTGACCCAACTGAAAATTTTTGGGTAATAACTCTTGTTTAACCAAATAAACAGGTGTACTCTCGTAAGTTGTACTTTCGAACTAGGACTGTACCCTTGCGATGCTAGGATTTAAGTCAAAACAAAACTTAATCTTATTGATATTACTGTATAAATTAAATTGACAAATTGCATGATTGATGCTGTATGAAAGTAACCATTTTTTTTAAAAATTAACTATAGTGGCATGATTTTTTTTTTTTTTTTTGGTGGGTGTATATGACATGTAGTCATCTTTGAACGTAATACATAAGAGAGCTCTGTTGTTTGTAAGGTCATCGAAGTCATAGTATGATTGAACAGCCTCCTTGCTAAAATCAATTTTTAGCTAATTTTTTGTTTTTCCTACACAATTCTCATATTATGTACTGTATCCAAGAAACACTCTACATTATGTAATTATTCCGTAGTTGTACCTACCTTTTTTAATTAGAGTTAACCAATATTTGGTTTAGTAGTCTCTTACCTATGTGGCAACTCCATTTGGCACCCTGACACCAGCTGAAGTGTTCTTCTACCTTGCTAAAGATTCTAAACAGCCTAAATGGAGGGCATAACCCACTTGATACTTACCTATATCTATTTGCTTCATGCTATCCTTTACAATTTCTAATAAATAATCTATGAGACTATGTCTTTATTGTGCACTTAGGCTGTACTAACCCTGACATCCCTAGATATTGAAGTCTTTATTCTACTGAGGCAAGGATGAATTGAGATTGACCTAATCCATTACCAGTTTGATTTCAGTTCTCTCAGATTGGGCTGATCAGGTCCTTCTCTTTATAACATCTTCTCTGATGTGTTATTTTTACCGTTCTTTGACAAAGGGACTTTTCTGAGAAAGGATAGGCTATAAAATTTATTGTAGTCATTTTTGTGTTGGCTGCGGTAACGGGAGATCATGATTTGTTTTTGTTTTCCAAGTGTAGAGTAACCTATTATCTACTTCACCAAGGGTCCTGCAAGTACACTAACTTAAACCACAGTGTATTAAGTGATTCTAAAAAAAATTTGTGAACTAATCTATCATGGGCAAAAAATTGGGAGCAAAGCAAGGATCCTTCTAATGGACTTTTATATGTTCAAAATACATCCTATTCATATAGCATCTTGGAAGAATGCCAAAAGTTCCCACTATTCCAAAATAGAAGTCTTTTAAAAATTATCACTGATGCAAGTTGAAGAGGTTTCCCACTTCCTTGAAGACTCATCTAGTTCTCCAACGCAAGATATTTTAAAATTTTACTCGTTGAATTAATTTGGCATTTTATTTTCCTTATCATAAATGAAGAACGAACAAGTTGCAAACTAACGGAGTGCTTTGGATCTTTTGTTGTTGGATCTTACACATCACTTGCAACGTTTTCAGTTGTGTTGAAGCCCCTCCCTCCCCCCCTAAAAAACTTAGTTTGAATGGATAGTTTGTTTATATTCCATAGAATTTCGTATCCTCTGAGCAGCACTATTCTGATTTGTTTCTTTTGTGCTTGGCCATGAATTGTTATTGCTTTGCTGTTTATGTTTCCGAAGTCATTGCTTAATGAAGGTAAACTATTTCACTGTCTTCAGCATGTAGTTTTGGTAGTAAAGGTCTGTTTGTATGATTGTATCAGTTCAAGCTTGCAATAGATAATAGTTACAATAGGCAGGTTAAACTGGTGGCTTTCTTGCAAGGTCTGCAATTGCTGGCTCAATATTGCTGCTTCATTTTGCCAAAACTACAAAGTAAAGCAATGTATACACGTTGTTAGTAATTGAACTATTAGAAATAAGTATCACACATATTCTGTGTGATACCTAACATATTCATAGTTTACGTTACATAAGGTCAAAGTAAGGGCTAATTCTCAAATGTACTGAATACTATATAACATGAAAAGTGACATTGAAATTCTCTGTGCTTATTTGTAATCAGAGTATTTGTCTGTTTATATAGACAATCTGATCATAATATGCATTCTTTTGGCTTTCTCTATGGAATATATCTGTCACTGTACTAGCATGTTCTCCAAATCCATTGTTCTTCGGTAATGTAGCAATGAAATCAGATACGTGTCACATCAGAAATGATCACTTAAATTGGTGGCTGGATATTAGAAATCTAGATGTGATAATAGCTGTCTTTCATGCTGATGTGCACGGATGATTAGAACAGCAGATTATATGCTTACTTGACACTCGTAACATCCCAAGACATATCTCTGCTATCATTAGCCTGTCAGTGTATGCATGTGAGGTACTCATATATGTGCCTCTAGTTTCATTCAATATGTTGAGGGTACAATGGGCGCTTTATGACTTTATTTTCAGTGTCCATTGTCAATAAAAATTGGATTTGCAGGTGTAGTGTATGGTTATTAAAGCAAACTGATCCTTCCGATCCCCCCGCCCGTCTTCTTTTCGAGGGTCTTAACATAATCGCCAAGCTTGGCGCATGAAAGGGAAGGAAGTTAAGGTTCACATGCATAGGTGGATCAATTACTGAAACCTTTTTTTTTCGTGAGTTTGCACTGTTTGGTGTCATGAATGGAGTTATCATAAGGACCAATGACAAACGATAAATTTTATTGAAGCAATGTCACCTGCTCAGCTGATAAATGTATTGGGGGAACCATAGAATTAATGGCCCCACAAATAAAAAAACATAATGAAACATTAAGGTAAAGGTAGGTGTAAGGTCTTTGCAAGACATTTTGATGGATGGGTGAGGCAATAGTGGTAGTCATAGCTTAAAGGAAGATATTGTAAGTTAGATTGTCAGCGGAAGAGGAGGAGCATCATGCTTTTGTTTTAAAGGCAAGTTAGACTTGGTCGTCTCCTTTTCTTGGAAGGACAATCCAGCTGGCAAACATTAGGCAATGGACTTTGTTCAAATCAAGCCCTAAAGTTGTCATTTTCGTATAATCCAACTGGTGCCTAATCGCATAGCATTTTGTTTGTCCCTAATTATGGTGATAAAACACACTTATATGCTTCGTTAAAAAAAGTTCGTGTGGCATGCCTCAACATGAGGCTACCAGGTCAGCACGTCGGAGGGGATGACGTGCTTCTTTAAACTTGATTCTGCTCAATATGTGTTTTAGTTAATCTCCTTGGTTATCTTTTCTAATAATTCATTTTTTTTGTGTGTTCAAATTGTCTAACAGGTTGCATTTCTGGAGCTAACATCTCTCAATGAAGGAAACGAAGATGGAGATTTTTTTATATATTCTTAGATGATAGGCATGTTTTCAAAGTATAGTTTTTAGGTGGTATACAGAGCAATAAAATGTTTAATCACCTACCTAAAACCGAAAAAAATTAGCAGGATGGATTCAAAATAATGCAAGAATATTTAGTTTCGATTACCTTAGTCTTTATTGTTGTGTCTACAATTAATTTTTATTTCAGGCACTAATGTGTAATTTATTTACTTGATGTTTAATCTATTTAATTTGTTGATTTGTTAATTTTATTCATTTATGTAGATTGATGCGCGCTGGTAATTAATATAAAACTTGTTAGTTAAAAAAAGAACAATTGTATATAATTGTTCTAAATTGTTCTATTTTTAACTTAATAAGTTTTATGTTAATTTCCAGCATTATTTTTTAAAACCTAAAACAACACCCGTAAAACTTTTAAGTGCAGGGAAAATTATGACTTCTTGCATCTCCCAGAGTGGGCATAGCATAAAATGTCCATACATAAATTGTGGGTAATTAGTACTTACTCTGTATTTATATGTGTGGGAAATATGGCTCTACCTGCATTTTTATGAAGTGTGAAGAGCACTTTTATACACTTAACTTCTCCACATTTAGTCTAAGTGTGGGCAACTGTTATTTTTACACTTATAAGTGTGGTTATTAGCAAAATTAAATGTGGAGGGAAATAACCTTTTTTGTAATGATTATCACTCAAGAAATACTTAGATAGCTATATGGAATGCGAGGCTTAGGTCACGGCCTATGGTCATAGGACCTACTTTAATATCATCTGTAATACCTCAACCCCTAGGGCCAGAGGTATTGGAGATTTCTAAATTTTTAGAACAAAATGGACAGAGTTCCACCAAAAAATCAACCATATCTTGCGCTTGTAGCCTTTCATTAGGTACTTGTAATAAAGAAAAACATAAAGAACAAATCTAACTAAGCTCAACGGCTACACAACGGAGACCTAGCTCTACGGGACACACACTTGGCATACACGAACTAGGAAATCAAATAAACTAAAAGAAAGAATTGAAAAGTATAACTCGACGAATCACACATCTGGAGTATAGGATTTACATCCCGAAGCTATTCGCTGAACTGCATAAATATAAGTATCCTAACATGATGATTGGCTCACGTGGCCATTCAGAGCAATCGCTAGACAAAGTGCAATGCATGAACTAGTGTATTTAACCGACGTACGCTTAAGATTATGAATAAATCACATCACAAACTTGTAGACTAACATACTCGTACATATGACTTCTTTGACCAAGAAAATGGAATGTTCCGACTCGATTTACATAACTTGAGGACTTTTATATGTCTTTTAAGAACAGTTAGACCTTATGAAAACAGAAAATGAGAGGGGGTGAGTTACCACACACTCAGTGGATATCCTGCATCCCGAAAAGCCAAAACAACTACGTACAATACCTTAAATAGCAATCACACTAAATTTCTCTATTAGTATTGGCATGTTAAGCATACAAGACCAATCACACCTGATAGCTTCCCAATAGCACCAAAGAATGGGAAAGGTAGGACATTCGGTTCTTAGGTTAACATTTAACAACAAAGAGATTCATTTGGGTCAGCAACTTAAGCTCTATTAGCAAAAAGTGTAAATAGCGACCAAAAAGAGACAAAAACTCTTACTTAAACCAAGTGGGACCATTGTAAACTCATTTCGCATAAAGAAGGCCATTTCTAATTTGATAAGACTTATTTAAAGGAGTACTCGCACCTTTGTCAAACCTTACGCTAATAAAACCTCACGACTTTTTATATCTCTTAGGCCTCCCAAAGTCAATGGACTCCTACCCTCATCAAGGTAGTAACATTTAGGATTCTCACTCAACTCGAGATCCTCAGGGCTACTCTTGAGACCAAGTCCGTAACAATTAACACTATCCTCCTAGTCTAAAACATCTCAAATGAGACTCATTTTGAAACACACATGGCATTGAATTTCCCTGAAATAAAACGCTAGCAGCAAGCTTTAATCACAAGAAGAAGATAAGCATATTGGTTAGAAATGTAGATACACCGCGTCTTGAAATCACACATGCTAGCAGCAAACTCTTAAAATATTCATCGAAAAAGGCTTTCAAACCCTTATTTTCAAGAATTAGTGGTAGTTGGATCTTTCTCAAAATTACATGGTGTAATTCTTAAAATTCTTGTCGGAAGGTTTTCAAAACATCAATTTGTGAATTAAGCGCTACTCTTACTTTTGCAATTTTGCTTAAAATATTTCTAGTGTAACTTCTCTTTGAATTGTGCATAAACAACTTGAATGTTTCAAACTATCTTGATAACTATAGTTTCAATTACAGACATAGTTGGACTTGTCCTCTATCAGCCTAGCCTAGCCCAGTCCTACTTACCTTATGAATCTTCATATCTACTACACTAGCCCAATCTAATTTGCCCACTATGAGCCAAACTTGGCCCAACCTGATCTCCAACCTGCACATAAGAGCTTGCCTAATCCATCCTCTTCTGCTCACCATAACTAGTGTATCCTCATCCTCGTGGTCATACCCAGCCTAACCTACCTCTTACATTACACCATAGTCACATACTACTTTGCACCCATGCATCATGCATTCTTACTTATATGCTCACATGTGTTCCCTTGTACACTAGCACATGAGCACTCATAGGCTTAGCCTTCATATCTGTTCGCCCCATATCTATATACATGTTCATATCATAGATTTTGTATACATGCTTCAGCTCATCTATCAAATACGTCGTTTGCCTCACATGTCAGCTCAAACCTAAACACTTATAATAAGGGATGGCATTCCCTCTTCTTATTTACACCATCTCAACAAGAGATTTAGGGAGGAAAATAACACTGGATAGAAAATTCATAGGATGGACATCCTAACATATGCTAAACCCCTATACAAGTGTAGAAGCACTTCCTTTGTGGAATTCAATTAAGAAAGAAAGACAAATTAAGAGCTTTGATAGCCTTGTATTAGCATTATTTTGCTTCTCGGCCAAAGGCAGCAAACCTTACAAAAGAACCTTGGAATCCCTACAAGAGGATCCAATACGCTTATAAAGCACATCCGAAGGTACAAATAAATGCCATTAGAAGACATCATATTAAGGCAAGTGGATAGCTGCCAATATGTGCTTTCATGCACGCCAACATGCTTACTGGTGCAACTCTTGATGGTATAGCATATCTATAATCTTTATACGCCTGCATGTAAATATTTGCAAATTATCATACCTATCGTCTCATTCCCCTCCAGCTTCATCTCTTCCCTAGGGGTTAGGACTCCCTAGGTGAGTTCAGTAGCCTTAAATTTCTTTGCCTTATAACAATCGTATCTTTTTCTTGTGATTCAAAAATCCCTAGGCGAGTTCGTACCCTTAAATTTCTCCTTCTTACATCAATTCCACCTTTTCCCTGCAGGTTGGGAGTCCCTAAGTGGGTCTGTAACCTTAAATTTCTCTACCCTACATGAACTGTACATTTTCCCTACAGGTCAGCAATCCCTAGGTAGGTCAGAGCCTTAAATTTCTCCACCTTACATCATCACACTACAGGTTGTGGGTTGGGAGTCCCTAGGCGGGTTCGTAACTTGAAATTTCTCCACTCTACATATCGCACCTTTTCCCTATGGGTTGGAAGTCCCTAGGCAACTTCTTATCCTTAAATTCTTGTACCCTACAACAATCACACCTTTTCCCTATAGGTTGAGCACCCTAGGCAGGTTCATAACAATATATTTCTTAGCTTACAATAATCTTATCTTTTCCCTACATGTTGAGAGTCCCTTGACGAGTTCAATAGACCTTAAGTTCTCCACTTTCATCATCTTCTTGCAATCATTCTTAAATGCTTTAACTAGCTAGGTTGCTACACTCTCAGTGTGATATTTGCATTCAGTCCTAAATGCATTGGCATATACATCAAATGCACTCCTTTTATATCCATATAAACATCACATGCTGGTTCATTTGCGTTCCTGTCTCATCGACACACTTGGGGGCTATATGAGCACTTATCTTCACCTTTACACTAAATGCTTTGCCATTCATCCTGCTCGGCTTCGGCCAAAGTGGGGGCTTTAACCTTTCTCTCCAAGGTTAAACTGGGTCTCAGACGCCTAAGAGGGCCTTACACCTTTTGCATAACTACACTTTTCCTCCATGCTAATGAGGTCTTGAATCCTTAAGAAGGTCTTTCCCCTTTTGTAGCACATCTTGAGTTCCACATATCTTATGTTCTCATTTGTGTTCATGCATTTCCTAATGCACTAGCGGTCAGCTAAGCATTTGCATATATCTTGCATGATATGAGATATTTTGCTCTTCTTCCTACTTAGCCTCGCCTATATTAGGGGCTTTTGTGGATATATAAATGTGTGGTCATATTACAGGCTGAGCACTTATTGCATGCTATGTGCATTCATGGTCTAGTGAAGATGCATCTTCAACTCACCAGTGGCAAAACTACTTCATTTTGAGTTTCCCAAGGGTTCTAGTCCCTACAAAAGTGGCTTCCAAAGAAAAATTTTTCCATAAACATTTCAAAGATTTCCAAAGGTTTGCCAAATGGCCAAAACAGGGCCAAATTAGCTCATTTTGTGGAGATTCAGCAACTAACGGTCCTTTATACCCCATTTATGTTCCCATTTATGGTCTAAAGGCAATTGATTTATATCACTACCTTTCTCATTGATATATAGAGCTTTCCAAGGATATATTATAAGCTCAAATTCAATAAGCAATAGAGGAGATATGCATGGCATAACTCTCTCATACTTATCCAATGGACTTGAATTTGCATTTATTAGAAACTACATTAATAAGCACTCCAACCAAAAAAAAAAAAAAAAAGGGGCACAATTAGAGGTTAGACGAAAAGGTTAAGACCAAAACTAAATAATCCAAAAAACTGCCACACCAAGTGGCTTATCGTTAGGACCATATGGCCTCCCACTAGACCTCAGCGGGGTATTGCTAGCCCTGTTTTTCTACCGTCAATTCTAGGAGCCACTTTCTACTCTGCCATTCAGGTCCGTTTAATGCCCTGGATATGGTGATGGTGGAATTCATAAATAACCTTCTGCCAAATTGTTTGTGGAACATTTGCAATCTACAAATCTTAGAGGGTTCATACAATCCCTTTCCGCTATTAAAAAAAAAGTCTCGCCTACTGCTTTGACATACAGTCACCACATATGTTGTCTTCTCCTTTGTAGAGAGAACATCCTTCTGCTAGCATTCTCTCTTTTTCTTTGTTATCTCCCCCCCCCCCCCCCCCCCTTCGGAGAGCAGACTCTTCCTCTAGGCAATTTTCATCGGGAGAAAAAAATTCCTTCCTCTAGGGACTCTCTTTTTCTTTGGGAAACTCTTCCTAAATAATTTCACAAAAATACATTCCAACAATCTTTGTTCCCCTTTTACTAAAATCTTTTAGAACTAGCATTCAACCACCCAACTTGATTTGGAGATCAAAAGGAGCCCCAACTAGCATCCTCGAACCAGACCCAGATGCATCCTAAGGAATAAAAAATGACAACGAATCTGTCATCTTTATTTGCTTTCTCATCACGAATCTTGACTATTATGTTCTCATGTGATCCACCTTGATTTTTTCTTTTAAAATTTGGTACCTATTTGATGGTAAACTATGTGGTTAAGTAAGTTAATCAAGTGGCTACGAAAAAGTATTCTTTTCTTTCATTTGCTATCTAGTAAATATTAAATCAGCATGTTTAACAAGATCACAAAAAGTTCATGTCTTTGGTACCTAATCACCAAAAGATCGATAATAGCATGAAGCTTCATAATTGCATCAAATTCTTCAAATGTCACTATTCCCATGTTTCATCCTAGTGGAGGCCATTGTTGAATGAAACCATTGGCCATACATTCATCCCCAGATCCAACTCTTAGATAATGTCATAGGATTCAAGTCAATCCATGTCTAGGATCGCGTGGTTGTTTTCTAAATATTGTTTCCTAAAAGGTTTTCATATATTCCTTTGAATGCGATGGCAACTATACTTAATATTGCAAAATTCAATCTTTTCTAAAACCACCCTGAAACGACAATGGCTACATAAGCGGTGATCGGGACCCGCCGGCCGTGGCACCGTCGCCACTTGCTTTCTTATATATCCTCTTAACTTTTGGTACAACTTTTTAGTGATATTATTCTATACGTATATAATACCTACAGTTTTTAGTCAAACGAGACATTTTATATATATATCAATAACCTTTCAACCTCATACGTATGTTTTGATTGGTAAGCTTCGCCTAGTAGAAGGTGACTCTTCGAAACTAATTATATTTTGATTGGGACACGCTTAGCCTTGTAGGAGGTGACTCTTCAAGATAGCTTTTCTCTGTAAGGTTGTTTATCCATTATCGTGTACATGTAGACTATCATGAAGGAAGACAGGCACCACACATGCTCAGTCATCCATGCATGGTTTAGTCACCCCTCTGGCATTGGCAGATCTATGACTAAGGGTAGGGTGTTCATGGACACCCCTAGTAAAAATAAAATAAAATTGATGTTCTACATTTTGAAGGGATTAGATGGATATATAGATATGAACACTTCTAAAACAGGTAATTTAATAGATGAACATCCATATTTCACATGTTTAAATCGAACACTACGTCTGCCATTGAATCTTCTTGACAAATTGCCCACAAATTGATGCTGAGTAAGCCATCGTATGCAAGCTTAGTCAATGCATACAAGTTGGCCAAGGAATCTGCCCGGACTTGCTACAAAATCAACTAATTAGATGTGTGCACCTTCTGACCAAGGTGTAGTTGCGCGTAGGGTTGGACTGGACCCCCTCTTTAGCATAATTATAATTGTAGGCTAGAATTTTCATGACCAAAAGCGACGACTTTTTCAGCCGAAGGTACGTAATTTTCTAGACTGCCAACTAATTGGAGGCTTAATCAAATAACCTGCCTGATGCTCAATTTCTAAGGGATACAGAGTATTTAATTTGAGGATTACAATATAATATAATTCAATTCAATGTTATTGATGACGTTATTTATTTGTTTATTTATGGTGAGCAATCAATAATTTATTTATATTCTCTCTTTTTTTAATATAATTTGCTGAACTTATCTGAATTTAACTAATTCAACATAAACTAAACTAAGTGATTTTTACTAATAACTTATTTTTATCAACCTAACCAGAAATAAATTTATTTATACTAAGATAAACTTATTTTTACTGAGACAATGATCTCTTGACATAGTGGTTCATATTGAGACTCTAGATGCATTAAGGTATAGGTTTTATTCCTTTTTCCATTACCATAGTATGCTGTATAACCCTTTGTGATTCATTTAAACTATAGAAAAAAAAAGTTTTACTGAACTAACCTTATTTTTAGAAATTAATAAGTTGAAAAAAAAAACAACTGACCCTCGTAATATTGGTGCAATCACATTATTATACACCGTACCATTCCATCACATTATCACAGGGCAAATCAATTAGAGCACAAATCATTTTCTGCATGCATTTGTGAAAGTACTTCTATAATTTTCTTTCGATGAGATAATTTCTTGTCTTCGTACATAAGAGGTCTAAAAGCCTAACGATTATACAAATGGATATGAAATTCAAGCTACTTCCATATTACTGTAACATGAATTGTAGAGAATCCTCCAAGCAGAAGATACATGTAAACATATGGAAAATTACACATGACCATGAATACCCCTTATCTGAGAATAATATTGAAACTTTATGCCACTACTTTCCTAAAAGTGGAATTTTATTTCGATATCTAAGGTCTGTAAGTGTTCATATCGTTATTGCAAATGTGATTTCATTAATTTTTTCGAATCAGTAGGTAACATTCTTATTTTCTTTTTTGGGGATCACCTTATATATAGGGTGGAACATTGTAATCCGTGGTTCCAGAGGATAAGCGCTAATTTATGCTAGCTCTAGTTCTCATAAAAGGCATTAAGAATATTTTTTTCAAGTCTTTAAGGAAAACGCGTTAGAGGTCATGCCAAAAGCCATACTTCACAAAAAAAGCAACGCGGCCATGGCCTTTTGCGGTCGTTATCCAAGGCTCATTTTTGCACGAGTGATTATGTGCAAAGACGGCATGGTCCAAACCTATATGCAGAATTAAGTTCGCTTGAACAAAGTAAGGCACTATTCTCTTCCCCTCATCTTTTACGGATTAAATTTAGATAAAGTCAGTTCGTATTATAAGTGAGTTTGAAATAAATTTAACAAATAAATTCAGAATATGTTCAGAATAATTTTAACAAATAAATTTACTATAAATTCAACAAATCAATTTAAATTTAGTTTAGATGTGTTCTAAAAATTCAGAATAAGTTTAGTCAAAATAAGTTATAGAAAAGGCCCCAGGTAGAAGTTAGCTTCTGATTCTAGAACCATCGAGTCATGTAGAATTTAATGTGCCATAATTCTGTTTGAACTAAGGCATATCCCTAGCATCATAGAATTGCCATGCACCAATATATCGTATTAGACTTTCCTAGTTAATTAATTCGTTTACCCCATGTTGAATGATCAAATACTACTAATGTCACTCCAAGTTGAAAGCACATAGCATGTCAAGAGTTATGTTTGTTTCAGCATTTAGAAGCATTATTACATATCGCTTATTTCATTCCTTTTGATTCTTACCATTTATTATAGCTAACTAATTAGCACTCCTGTACACAACTTCTTGCAATTCCTTATCGCTTCTTACCATTTATCGTTAATCTTAAACGTGAGAAAGAAAACATCCATTAAATGGTTGAAGAGCTACATCCGCAATGCTGCTAAGACAACAGCCTGTTTAAAATTGCCCTGGAACAAAGTCCTTGAGAAATTCGAAGGAAGATAATTAATACATTGACAAATTGTTGATGGTGCGGAGAATTGAAGAAATACATGCAACTCTATTAGACTATAAGCCTTTTAGACATACTGGAGGTGGCTGGAAAGTTGGGTCTATTCAAACTCTTACATTTTATAAGAGTTGTCAAAATTGATCAAAAATAATATATATTGACCGTTAATTTTGAAACAAATGTAATGAATACTTTAAAGATTACAATCTAAACTACCCGAACGACATAAAGTTTGACTTGTGACTGAAATTTTGTTTCTACAAGCTAGGTGTCACACATTATTAAACACAGTCCAAAATGGATTTATATTTTGTGCAGCATTCACATACATCCCAAAAACAATGTTGCGCCCACAAAATTCATGGCTAGACCAGTGAGTTAACACCCGCTGCCTTGGCCCACTTCTTTTGGGCCATTAGCCTCATTGGGTTCCCGCTTCAGTGCCAATCATTTCTCCTTTCCAAAAACAGTTTGAAAAACGTAAAGCGAATAAAATGAGGCAGAGCTCAATGCGTTACCCTTGTATAGTTAAATGGACTTTCGCAGGAGTCAGTGGGCGCGTGCGCAATGTTAAAACGATGCAAACCAACATCTTTTGAGAAGCATTGATTTTAGGTAAATGATTAGTGATTGTTTCTTCGGCTTGGACTAGAGCCCTACCCCTGTGAATAGCAGCCATGGCAATAAAAATGAACAATAAAATTTCCGTTTAATAGGAAAGGCCCAACAATAAATTCTACTAACAGACACTTATAAGTGCTGAACATGGCATATTATAATGAACACTTAATAAAACTTATAAATGTTATTTAGTGTAAAATTTAAGTGTTTTTTTATGGGTACAAGCAGTACTGTACCTGAAAAAAGAAATTATGCTTCGCCCCCCTTTTTCCTTCAATACAGACTCGTGCTTACTGTGAGATTCACTCAAGTTCTGTGTTCACGAGCAATTACTCTAATGAGTTTTAATCCTTCAATAGCAAGATGTTTTTCAATTATTACTATTTACAACCTAATCCGAGATTGATTAATGCAATTGATACTCCTTAATCACTTGATTTAGTCCATGCTTCGCAAGTCTTTTGATTAGCTCCTATTGACTTATTAACTCGTCTAAACCTCTCATACTCTTAGCTTACAAGATTACTACAAGATAATCTTCCCTAATTCTTACTTAACTACGTCAAGAACTCCTTTTATTCTTTCCTCCCTACTCTTACAATCGTCTCAAATTAATAACATAATCACGGGATTGGCATTAGTTTTTCCATCCACACAACTTACTCTCACACCCCTAACCACATCTTGTCCAAACTTTATCATGACCATTTGCCTAGTTTATCCCACTAACTAGTACTAGCTTCATTTTCATGGACATTAATATTCTAGACCCATACAACTCCATTCCTACATCATTCAAACAATCCCAATCCATACAATTCCATTCCAACATCATTCAAACAATCTAAACTCATACAATTCCATTCCCACATCATTTAAACAATCTAAATCCATACAATTCCATTTCAACATCATTTCAACAATTTAAACCATATAATTCCATTCCAACATCATTTAAACAATCTAAATCCAATTTTTGTCTAAATAACTGTCATGACTAACTTAGGCAAATTTCCCAAAACCTTGTTCACCCACTCACACCTCACCAATCAATTCCATCAAGAGTCTCCAATTACTCAATTTATTGCACAAATAAATCCTTACACCAAAATTATACTATCAATTAATCTTTAAGCTTGAATTAGAAAAGGATGAAGGAAGGATAAATTGCGCTTTACCTTGATGACTAGTAATGAGGTTGGGGGTGGCTGAAGCTGTGGAGGTGCAGAAGGTGCTGGTTTCGATGGTCGGAAGGCCTCCGGACAGTGATTTCCTGCGGCGATTGCCGGAACAGGGCGGCGCAAGGCTGTGTTTTGGGCTGGCAGAAACTGGAGCAAAAGAAGAGAGAAAGAAGAGTTGGAAGGGCGACCGGCGGTGGCAGTGGGTCCGTCGATGGCGGCGGCCGGCGACAACGCCAGACAGCAAAAAAGAAGACGGACAGGCAGGGGGCGTCGTGGGGCTCTCAGCCTTTTAGACTCTGTGGCTCCCTCTCTGTTTGTTTGTTTGTTTGTTTGTTTGTTTGTTTTTTTTTTTTTTTTTTTTTTTTTTTTTTTTTTTTTTTTTTTTGGGGCTCCTTTGTTATATTGCTTTATTTAAAAAAAAAATAACCAAGGCCTACTTAGCCTAACTTGAGCAATCTTGAGTCAATGTCTAATAGATGTGATCCTATCTCATTTTCCACTTGGCCTAAAGTTGGCCACACATTTGGCTCACTCCAATTGCTCCTCTTGGTTTCCTAACTATTAAAAAAAAAAAAAACATGGTTCGGTAATTTCCTAACCTTGCCCGGATACAACATAATTTATTTTTATTATATTGACCTTATACCTTTGAAAGTTTATTCGCTGTTTTATAATCTTAGGATAAATTCCATATTATGACATATTTTTAGTACATACGATGCTCTGCTAAAAAAGATGCACGGCTCACTGTTTCGAATAAGTATAATTATATGTATAATGCCATATTTAAAATTAATCCAAACATGATTAATTATTGGGGAGTTACATCCTCCCGCCCTTAAAGAAAGTTTCGTCCTCAAAACTTATGTTGGATGTACATTTCGAATTAACACGGGTATTGATGCCTCATATCGTCTTTAGTTTCCTATGCAGCTTCGGAGGCTCCATGATGAGTCCATGTAGCTTTGACTAATGATATAACTTTATTATGCAATTGTTTTATCTTTCGATTGACTACCTTCGTAGGTTGCTCTTCATAGGTTAACCCGTCAGTCTCGACCTCTAAGGGTTCATAAACTATTCCATGTGCGGGATCATGCATGTACTTGCGAAGTTATGAAACATGGAACACATCATGCACATGTTATAATTCAGGGGTTAGGGCTAAGCGATAAGCCAGGGGATTGATTTTCTCAATGATATTGTATGGTCCAACAAAACGCGGCCTTAATTTTCCTTTAACGTTGAACCTTCATAGTCTTTTCATGGTAGAAACTTTCAGGAACATCTTATCCCCTTCTTCCAACTCCAAAGGCTTTCGTATTCGATCTGCATATGCTTTTTGCTTGTCTAGTGCTGCTGTCATGTTTTGTTGGATAACTTTAACCTTATCTACCATTTCTTAAATCATCCTTGGTCCCACAATTAGAACATCATCCAAGTCATTCCAACAAAGGAGTGTTCTACATCTTCTGTCATAGAGCGCCTCAAATGGGGTCATTTTAATAGTAGCTTGATAGCTATTATTATGGGAGAACTCTAGTAGGGGGAAATATTGCTTCCCTGAAAATCCAATACATGGGCCCGTAACATATCTTCAACCACCTGATTTACTCTTTCGGTCTGTCTATCCGTCTCAGGGTGGTAGAAGCTACTAAACTGTAACTTTGTGTCAAAAGCTTTCTGTAACGCCTTCCAGAATCGAGTTTGGAATCTTGAGTCTCTATCTGAGATAATACCCTGGGGTATGCCATGTAACCGTATCACTTCTTTAACATAAATTTGTGCCAAACTGTCCACGTTCCAAGAATCATGTATCGCTACGAAGTGGGCAGATTTGGTAAGTCTATCCATTATCACCTAAATGTCATTTCTTCTTTGATGCGGTCAGAGGTAGCCCCATCACGAAATCCATTGAAATAAAGTCCCATTTTCATGTGGGAATATGCAATGCTCATAATTCTCTAGCAAGCCGTTGGTGCTTAGCTTTGACTTTTTGATTGTGAGACATTTACTCAATATTCAGCAATGTCTCTTTTCATATTATTCCACCAAAAGGTATGCCTCAAGTATATATATATATTTTCGTTCCTCCCGGATGAATAGAATATTTGGTATGATGCGCCTCAGTCATTATCGTTTCCTTTAACTCCCTCTCTTGTGGCACACATATTCGATTCTGAAATTTAATGACTCCTAGCTCATCTTCTACAAATCCCAATTCCTTCCCTTTATTTATACTCTCTTAATTCTTTTTACTTCCTCATCCTTTGCTTGTGCCTGTTTAATTTCATCTGGAAGTGTGGATTGCGCTTCTAGGCTACCCAGAAACGATCTGGGTTTCCCTAGAAATAACAACTCCATACCCATACTTTCCAAGTCCTTACGAACTTCTTGTCGTACTATTGTCATAGCATTCACACTAAAGTGTGTCTTCCGAGTCAATGCGTCCTCAACCACATTAGCTTTCGTGGGTGGTATTGTATTTAGAGATCACAATCTTTGAGAAGTTCTAACCACCTATGCTGTCTCAAATTTAATTCTTTTTGAGTAAAAATGTATTTAAGACTTCTATGATCAGTGAAAATCTTGCAAGGGCTACCATAAAGATATTGTCTCCAGATTTTAGTGTGAAAACCATCGCGGCTAGTTTCAAGTCATGGGTAGGGTAATTTTTCTCATAACGCTTCAGCTACCTAGAAGCATAAGCTATAACCTTTCCATCTTGCATCAAGACACATCCCATGCTTGCCTAGAAGCATCACTATAGGCAGTGAAGTCTCCTCCCTTAGTCAGTAGAGCCAAGACAGGTGCGATGGTGAGCTTGTGTTTTAGTTCCCGGAAGGTTGCTTTGCACCTATCATCCCAACTCAAATTTTGTAGTCTTTCTTAATAGGTTAGTGAGAGGTAGAGCAATTCTTGAATAATCTTGTACAAATTGCCTATAGTACCGGGCCATCCCCAGGAAACTCCGAATCTTAGTGATGTTGGTAGGCCTTTGCTACTCAGTAACTACTTTTACCTTTTGCGGGTCCACCTTAATTCCTTCCTTAGAAATTATATGCCCCAAAAGGTTACTTTTGTCAATTAGAATTCACATTTGGATATCTAAGCATAGAGTTTATGCTCCCTTAGGGTTTGTAACACAATCCTCAGATGTTTGTTATGCTCTTCTTTAGTTTTGGAATAGATTAAGATATCATCAATCAAAACAACCACAAATTTATTCAAATATGACCTGAATATGCAGTTCATCAAATCCATAAAGGCTACATGAGCATTGGATAACCTAAATAGCATCACCGTGAATTCATAATGACCATAATGGGCTTTAAACACCGTTTTAGGGTTATCCTTAGGTTTGTTTCTTAACTGTGGTATCCCAACCTAAGGTCAATCTTTAAGAAAACTGTCATCCCCTATAATTGATCATATAAATCATCAATCTTAGGCAAAGGGTGCATATTCTTTATGGTGATCATGTTTAGTTCTATGTAATCTATACACCATCTCAAAGTGCCATCTTTTTTCTTCATAAATGGTGATGACGCTCCCTATGGGGATACGCTCGGTCTTATATAATCCTTTTGTAACAGATCTTTCAATTGCACCTTCAACTTTTTCAATTCATCATGGCCATCCTAGATGGGGGCTTTGAGATAAGATGTACTCTAGGCTCCAACTCTATTTTAAAGTCAATCTCTCTCGTGGGTGGCAACCCAAGGATTTCTTCTAGGAGCACGTCTGGGAATTCTCTAACCATCAGAATATCTTTCAATTTTACTTCTTCATTCATATCTTTTGGTAACAAAACATATGTACACCACACACCCTTCCCTAACCAATTTCCTATTTGTCAGTAAAGATATTAATGGGCATCCAACACTACTTTTGTCTCCCTAAAAATACATTTTTCCTCCCTCTTTTCCTTTTAGAGACACTCTTTGTTGTTGGCAATCAATCTTTACTACATGCCTTGGCAACCAATCCATTCCTAGGATTGTATCAATTTCTAATAAGTCTAACTGTATCAAATCGCTCTCAAAATCCTCATGATTTAGACTAATTAGGTAACTCTTGTACACCACTTCACATTTTATGGTTTTTCCTGTAGGCACATTCATATACAAATCTATGGGATGTTTTTATGATGCTATACCCATCCGAGATGCAGCTTTCGATGAAATAAATGAATACATAGCTCTAGAATCAAATAAAACAACAAGGGGTGTTGAATTAAAAGTAGGCGTACCAGTCACGACGGTTTTCAAATCATCAGCCTGCTTTTTATTGATGACATACACCCTGCCCACTTGGCGCCAGGTCGCGAGGGTAATGGTTTTACCTTGTTTAAGGACTTGAATAGGATCCTTACCCAGTTGGGTAGTTCTAGTAGGATAGTTAGCAATCAAACCCACCCCAAAAGGGATGATTCATTCCCGCCCTACATTCTGCAGTATTGTGGTTTGTACGACCACACTTCATATGGTGCTTCCCAGCAGGGGCTGGCCTTGGGTTATTGGTTTCATAGGGGTAGGTTTCTTACTAGGAAATCCCCCCACCTGTGTACCTCTATCATCTCACCTTTTCTAAGGGTTGATCGGATTTGTCATTCTTAATTGAGTTTTCACCCGTTCAATTTCCGCAGCATGTTTATACAGCTCTTAACTAGTTTGTACAGGTTGTTAAGCTAACTGAATCCTAATATAAGGTGTCATACCTTTCTCAAATCTTAACATTCTCATTCAGTCTGTAGCCACATAATTTGAGGCAAACCTTGAGAGCTCAGCAAAACGACTTGCATACTCTATCATTGATAAATTACCCTGCCTCGGGGTTAAGAACTCCTTTGCTTTTACTTCTGTAAATGCATTGAGTAGAGCTTTGCGCGCAATACTTCGCTAAACTTACTTCAAGTGGCCTCGAGGCTTTGGAAGGCTGGCTTAACCATTTCCCTAAATATCGGCCTGTCCAGTAAGGTAGAGCCTTCAATGATTACATGCCTATTACGAGGAACTCCTACATCATCAAATATCTTTTCCATCTATCTAACCCATTCTTCAAGTAACACAGGATCTTCCTTGCTAGCATATGTTCTTGGATTCCGTTTTGTAACTTTATCAATGAACTTATTTTCCTGTTCATCCTTTCCAGAACCTGGATCCTTAAGCTTCTTTATCACCTCAGCCATAATTCTCGCCATTAATTCAGGAGCTAGATCATCTAGTAATCCCTTTTTACCTTCAACATTTTCAGGTTTCTGGGGTCCACTAACAGCCTCCTTAGCTTCTTTGAGGGGTCGCTGCCGGGGTATTTTGGTTAACAGATTGAACTGGTACATCTTCTATAATGTTTTCTTGTAGGTTGTTCTCCAAAACATTGTTATTTGGATCCACCATTCTATTACATATATAAAAACATATTAGCTCTCGCTGATTCACTTTCCTCACAATTATGCACTTATGCGTTCTTGCTATCAACATTTGTCTATATGCAACTCATCTCATTTTAACATGGCTTGTTGCGTAAATTTTCTAAGCTGGTCAGGCAAGTATCCTTGGCCAAGCCATAGTACTTCATCACTCTGATTTTCCCTCTATTGGTAATTCCATCTATTTATTATTAAGTAATTTCTATATTCATGTGCATAGAACTTATATACTTTTATTAGCTTAGCCACCACACAGCTGACATACATAACCATTACATATGTTACATAAGCTCACCAAAAGCATAATCTTCATGGCGGTTGTATAAAAAGACCCACCTTGTTTAGCAAAATGGGTGGGTGAGGGTAGATCAACACTATTCTAACCTTATAACCTAAGATGTTACCCCATTGTTAGCTTCCTATCACCCTCATAGGATTAGTTCCCAGCCTGTTATCTTACATATTTATATTTTTTTCTTTTTACAAAACTTCTAGCTGAACCAACATCCCAACTACCTTTTGCACCCACCTACACTTCCCGCTTCCTTTTCCTGTTCCATCCCCTAGGGTAGTAATTACTAGTCTCTGATCCTGAACTCCGGGAATCTTCTTCGAAGCTTATCTCTATTACCTCCATGGACTTGGGAACATCAATTACACTCACCACACTATCTGAGTCACTAGAATTATCATCAGCTCCCCCTCCCCAGATGTCATATCCATCATCTCCCGCTTAAATATTGGATATATTAGTCTCATATCCCTTCATATCCATTCGTGGTTCCGGGCCAAGTGGTGGCAGAGGTAATGGATCTCCTTCTTGGGGAGGCTCTGGAACAAGTGAGGGATCTTACAATTTTCTTGAGGTACCACTTTGGTGGGTCCTTGTCCAGCTATCTACCGTTAGCACAAAATGCTCATTAATTTCCATGGTATACATATATAAACCCAGTGAGCATTCCCACACAATACATACATGCTCATCTATATTCATTTTATAGAATCTCACACCCCTACTTCATCCCCTATATCAAGCCTAACTTGCTTCTCTCTTGCTCACTCAACCATCTTCATGGCTGGGAATGTTATCACCCTTACCAACACGTACCCAAGGTGCCTTAACAGTCTATACTCAAAATAACACCATTACTAATTGTATGTGTACCCAAATTTGCTTTGACACTACTACGATGATATCCCAACACATTTGCTGTAAAGCCTGTTGAGAGTTACAAATTTAACCATTACTTCGGTTATTAAATACTTTTTATAGCATAGGGAAGTAGGGATCGATCCACGAGGAAAGATTGCTTTAAAAAGGCTAGCTTAATCCTAAATGATTTTACTAATCCAATTTATTAAATCTAATCTTAATAATTCTAAAATAATTAAAATCTAATGAATAAAAATCTGGGAAAAACACCCAACGATGCTCCTAAATATTTTGGACTATATTCTGGAAAGAAAACAATAAAAAGATTTCCTAAATAATCGAGAAAAATAAAATCAAAAAAGTAACTGAAATTCTAATTAAAAATCAAAACAGCAAATAATAATCAGAAAATAAATATTAAAAATGTCAAATAGTAACCTAAAATATTATTCTTCAGGTATATAAGCTTATAACTCCTCAATTGTATCCAAATAATTCCAAAAAAATCAAATCAGAAAATTACCATAGAATATCAATGCAGAATACTAAATCTGAAATTAGAAATAAAATAATCTGCAAAAATACAAATACGAAAATAATCAAGAAAATTACCCTAATTCTAGGACACAATTTTCTGGACTTAACCACACCTAATAATCGTAAATTAAAATTAAAAATCAAAATTTTCAGAATTAACAACCTAAAAACCTGCACTTATCAATTTCTCAAAATAATTCTAAAAAATTATCAAATAACTTCCAAAAATTACGAAATTAAATATGGGCAGACTAGGACACTAAATAGACTCTGGGAACTAATAAAAATCGAAAAAGAACTATTTTTAGTATAATTTCTAACCAATCGGTAATTAAATACTAAAACTGAATATAAATCAATCTAAAATTATAACTACTCTAAAAATCAAAATCTAAACAATCTAAAATTACCTAGACACTCCTAAAAGACTATACTTTTGGGGGAGGGGTCGATTGAATTTATATTGAAGCTAATAAAAATAGAACAAAAATTAAAAAACCAATCAAATTAACTCTAAGCAACAAATAATCATCAAAAGTTGTCAAATTTATGAAGGATACTTAGTATAATCTCAATCCACCATGCAAATTAATATTTATCATTAATACACAAGATAAATTTATTTATGAGTTAAATTATAGAAGACATCCACTAGCGGTTCTTCCCCATTTTTCCTTAGATTCTAGTTTAATTAGGTCCAGCCCTAATATAAACTCTACTAGTTTTGATAACTCTCATACCAGTGCAAGAATTTAATCAAACTAGAGCATTAAGAATTAGAAAAACATCATTTAACACTTTGTAACCAATTTACCAGCAAATCGATTTAACAAAGATCTAAAGCGATTACCTAATTAAAAGAGATGGGTTTGGGCCATCCATGACTAATTAGGGTGATACCTAAGCCTAAAAGACTATAACTTTTACGTATTATAGTCTTCTAAACTATCAATCGAAATTGTATTTAATCAACTAGCATGCATTCTAATTGATTCAACACAAATTTCATAAACGATGAACGCTAAGCGCTAAAGAATCATGAATAGAAATCAACTAGGCATTAAAGCATAAAACTTGTTTCAAAATAATTAATTTAGCATGCCTTCAAGAAGATTATACTAAGCATAAAAAAAATTACTCACTCATATTAAAAATCAAATTACAATAATAGCTCAAATATTTCATGTTTTAATAGTAAACCTACCACAAAACAAATAAAAAATAATAATAATAATAATAATAATAATAATAATAATAATAATAATAATAATAATAATAATATGGTCCTACTTTGAGGGAGATGATGCTGATGAATATGGTGATGGAGAATAGGAGGCTGCGTGGGTATGTAAAGATGTTGAGGGGGAAAGAAAGGCCGTGTGGTGTGGGTGTCGTGGGATGTTGGTGGCTGATGGAGAATGATTGATGATGAGGGAGGATTTATGGAGATGATGGAAGGGGTGTGATGGAGATGGCTGGGCATTTGGGTGTGGTGTATGCATGAGAAGAGGGTAGGAATATGATGAAGATGGTAGGGGATGAAGATGCGTGATCAAGAGATGATGAGAAGATGATGAGATGAAGATGATGGGTTGATGGGTTGTGATGAAAGAGGTGGCTGAAGATGGAGATTAAAGATGTTGGTGATGCGTGGGATGTATGGAGGTGAGAGAAAGATGATGAGATGAAGATGATGCCGTGGGCTTGTTTATATGGTGACGATGAGGAAGGTTATTGAGGGGGATTAGGGTTAGTGAGTTAGGATTTCCTTCCTCTCTTCCTTAGACTTCTTCTCCTCCAAGACTTCTTGTTTTCTTCCAACTCTTGAAACCCTAGTCCAATTAAATAATTATGAAAATAATATTTTTCATAAATTGTTTATTGGACTGTCTTTTCGACAAATCATATAAAATCGGGGCTTCAACATCTTGTCCTCTCTTCTCCTCTTTATTAAATTAATCCTAACCCTGAAAAATATATAAAACAAAACAAATTAAACAAAATAATATATATAATATAATCAAAATAATTATAAAAATAATGCATGATTTTTGACTTAACAAATTCCCTCACACTTAAACTTTGGATGTCCTTGTGCAAAGAAATCTTAGACTCGACCTAAAAACTTACCTTCTTTCTTTCTTATAAAGTTATGCATAACTATGATGTTCATACTGGCTTTAGCTTGCCTTCGAAAAACAGTTTTTGCTGAATTAATTAGTTTTTTTTCCCTTCAATAAGTGAATACATGCTAAACATCCAACTATCCTTAGAGAGTTTATTCATCAGCCTCACAACATTTTCATAATGAAGTAGCAAGATCAATAATTATCCATCTCTTTTTGATTATGCATACACCAATCAAGAGGTCGAGAAAGAATTTAAGATGAAAAAATTGGGCATGGTCTGGCTATAGAGACAATTGAACTAGGTAGAATAACTTCATTAAATTTGATCCTAAACTTGCCTTGTATTTATTTTCCTCTTCTTCTTTTGTTCAAACTCCACTTGCGCACATATTCAAGGCCCATATAGGGTCATAGAAATTAAATACTCCCTGTCTCTCACTCACCCGAATAGAGGTGCTGCAGCAAATAATTCATTCTCATTTTATTATTTCTTCATTTTATTGGCTCACTAGTATGGGAAGCAAGCTTTCCAGTGGCAGTATTGCCTCAAAGGGTAACACCCAGTAGCGCATGCCTCAAAGAGGTACTTGTCATTCTCAACTTTGACTCTCTTTTCTCTTTTATTCTTTTTTCATAGATGAAAAATAGACAAGTTAAATCACAATTTTAATGAGTTATTCAACTAATTCAATAGTCTAGGAGATGGGCTAGGTCATTTGATTACCTTTGAATGGGATATATTACATGACCAAATAAGATGGATAATCAAGAGAGTTACTCATTAAAAAGATGTATGAGGATCAATTCAAACTTCTCTAAAGGATAACTATTATGCCTAGAAGTCTTCACTTATAAAAGAATAAACTGCAAAATAGCTAATAAAAAAAAATTTTCTAAACAAGCAAGCCTAGCATAAACTCACATCATGCATTATTTATAAGAAAAGAATTTTTTTGCTTTTTCGATTTTCTACTTTTTTTTAACAATAAAAACTGCAGGAATTAAATGCAGGATGCACCCCCCACACTTAATTCATACATTGTCCCTAATGCATACAAAAAGATAGAATTAATGAAAACAAAAGCAAAAATAAATAGGAACTTCCCTGAAAACGTTGGGTTGCCTCCCAACCAGCGCCTCTGTTTACAGTCTTTGGCTTGACTTTATGAAGCTCATGGATCTTCAAGTCGGATCTCTTCTATTAAACATACCTGGTCTCCTTCATAGAAATGCTTTAACCTGTGACCATTTACTTTGAAAATCTTGTTAGTAGCAAAGGATTTAATCTCTACAGCACCATGGGGATAAGTCTTTACTACTTCAAAAGGTCCTAACCACCTAAAGTTTAACTTACCAGGAAAAAGTCTCAGTTTAGAATTGAATAACAGCACTTTCTCACCTACCTGAAATTCTTTCCTAATAAGTTTGGCATCGCGAAATGCTTTGGCCTTACCCTTGTAGATGACTGAATTGTCATAGGCTTCTGAGCGTATCTCTTCTAGTTCCTGTAATTGCAATTTACGCTCTTTCCTTGCTAACTGATAATCAAGATTGCATTGCTTCACATCCCAATATGATTTATGCTCAATTTCTACAGGGAGGTGACACGGTTTTCCAAAGACTAATCTATAGGGTGACATACCAATTGGAGTCTTATATGCAGTCCTGTAAGCCCAAAGAGCCTCCTCTAGCCTAAGGCTCCAATCCTTCTTATTTGGCTTAACTACTTTTTCAAGGATGCCCTTAATCTCTTTATTAAAAATTTCAGCTTGGCCATTAGTCTGGGGATGATAACTAGTAGATACCTTATGAGTTATATGATATTTAGCTAGTAAGGCACCTAGAGTTCTATTACAAAAATGAGTCCCCCTATCACTGATGATCGCTCTTGGCACTCCATATCGATGCAGAATTAGAGATTTAACATGTTTCATCACAGTCTTAGCATTATCAGTCCTAGTGGCCACAGCTTCTGCCCATTTGGATATATAATCAACAACCACATGAATATAGGTATATCCAAAAGAACGGGGAAAGGGTCCCATGAAATCAAGGCCCCATATATCAAAAATTTCACAAACATACATATTATACAGAGGCATTTGATTCCTTCTTGATAAGTTTTCAGCCTTTTGGCACACTTCACATCTTTTACAGAATTCATAAGTATCACTAAAAATAATGGGCCAATAAAAACCACACTCAAGTACTTTATGTGATGTTCTTTTAGGTCCAAAGTATCCCCCACTTTCTGCAGAATGACATATGGTTAGAGTAGAATGAATTTCACTATCATCTACACATCGTCTTATAATCTGGTCACCACAAAACTTCCATAAATATGGCTCATCCCAAACATAATATTTGGATTGAGCTCTTATTTTCTCTTTTTCAGCTCTGGTCAACTCAATGGGAAAAGTTTTGGTAACTATATAGTTTACAATATCAGCATACCAAGGCAATCTACTAGTTATAGCATACAGAGTCTCATCAGGAAAATAATCAGTAAAAGGGCCACCACTCTCCCCTGTTTCTAATCTACTCAGATGGTCAGCAACTAAATTCTTAACTCTAGGCTTATCTTTAATTTCTAATTGAAATTCTTGCAACAATAACATCCATCTAATTAACCTGGGCTTGGAATCTTTCTTTTCCAATAAGTGTTTGAGAGCAGAATGATCAGAATAAACAGTAACTTTAACACCCAACAAATAAGGACGGAATTTTTCAAGAGCAAAAACAATAGCATGCATCTCCTTTTCTGTAGTAGTGTAGTTACACTGTGCAGGGTCAAGAGTTCTAGAAGCATAATATATTACATGAGGTACCTTTCTAACTCTTTGACCTAGAACTGCCCCTACTGCCTTATCACTAACATCATACATTAACTCAAAAGGTAAGGCCCAGTTTGGGAGTTGCACAATAGGAGGGGAAGTCAATGTTAACTTCAATTGATCAAAAGCCCTCATACAATTCTCATTAAAATCAAAAGGGACATCCTTTGCAAGCAGAGTACATAAAGGAGAAGCAATCTTAAAAAAATCTTTGATGAACCTCCTATAGAACCCTACATATCCTAAGAATAATCTCACATCTTTGATGCACTTTGGATAAGGTAAAGACTGGATTATATCAACTTTAGCTCTATCTACCTCTAATCCCCTTGATGATACTACATGCCTCAGTACTACCCCATGCCCCACCATGAAATGGCACTTTTTAAAATTCAAGACCAAATTGGTTTCAATGCAATTTCTAAGCATAAGAGTAAGATAATGCAAGTACTCATCAAATGAATCACCATGTACAGTAAAATCATCCATAAAAACCTCCATAATTTTGGTGATAAAATCAAAAAAGATACTCATCATACATCTTTGCAAGGTAGCAGGTGCATTACATAAACCAAAAGGCATACGTCTAAAAACATAAGTGCCAAAAGGACAAGTAAAGGTAGTCTTCTCCTGATCTGCAGGAGTTATAGGGACCTGAATATAACCTAAATAGCCATCCAAAAAGCAATAATATGACCTCCCAGCTAATCTCTCTAACATTTGGTCTATAAAAGACAATGGGAAATGGTCCTTCTTAGTAGCCTTGTTAAGCTTTCTATAGTTAATACACACTCTCCAACCACTCTGGACTCTAGTAGGTATCAACTCTCCTTCATTATTTTGCACTGCTGTTGTTCCCCCCTTTTTAGGAACCACATGAATAGGACTAACCCACTCAGAATCAGCAATAGGGTAGATCACCCCAGCATCTTATCACTTAAGAATTTCTTTTTGGACTACCTCCATCATAGGTGGATTAAGTCTCCTCTGAGGGTCCCTCTTAGGCTTAGCATCTTTTTCTAAGGTAATAGTATGTGAGCACAAGGTAGGGCTAAGGCCTTTGAGGTCTGCTAAAGTCCACCCTATGGCTTCGCTATGTTCTCTAAGCACTTTAATAAGTTTTTCCTCCTGGTCCAAAGTGAGTGCACTAGAAATGATTACAGGCAAAGTCTCATTGTCCCCTAAATAAGCATATTTTAAATTTTCAGGTAAAGGTTTCAATTCCAATTTAGGGGGTGAGATACTCGAGGAAAGTAACTTAGCATGCTTTTTAGACAGTTCAAGCTTGTTAGGTCCATTATGCTCTTGCAAGTAAGACAAAGAACTTATCACCTCATCTAAATTATCATTAACTTGATATGGCACTTTCTGAGACTCAGTATGATCAAGACTCTTAGTAAGCACAGTAAATAGCTCATCTTTATGGGACAAGTCATAGACATCTTGAGATAACTCATCAAAAACATCAAGTGCATATAGATAGTTAACATCAGAAGGAAATCTCATGGCATCAAAAATATTGAACTTAATAACCTCTCCATCAAATTCCATTGTTAGTGTCCCTTCGTGCATGTCAATTTTAGTCCTAGCAGTTTTTAAAAAGGGCCTGCCAAGCAAGATGGGAATTTCATGACATGCTTCACCAATGTTCATTACATAAAAGTCAGCAAGAAACACTAGTTCATTCACTTGAACCAAAACATCCTCTAACACTCCATCAGGATAAGTGTTGCTCCTATCAGCTAATTGAATTACTATGCCTGTTTTCTTTAATTCGCCGAGGTTCAGTTTGTCATAAATAGATCTAGGCATAACATTAATAGAGGCACCTAAATTAAGCATAGCTTTATCAAAGCAAAGGTTTCCTATTTTGCAAGGGACAGAAAACACACCAGGGTCTTGACACTTAGGGGGAAGTTTTCTTTAAAAAACTGCAGACACATTTTCCCCCACACTTATCTTCTCATTACCAATGAGCTTCCTCTTGATAGTGCATAGTTCTTTTAAGAAGTTAGCATAACGAGGCACCTGTTTAATGGCATCAAGGAGAGGTATATTAATTTCTACCTTCTTAAAAGTCTCTAAAATCTCTTAGTTAGCCTCATTTACCTTATACGCAGGGCTCCTAAATCTACTAGGGAAAGGTAGAATTGGTTTGTAAGATTCTCTTTTCTTTTCTCCTAATTCCTTAGTAGTTTGATTAGACTCTGTATCTAATTCTGGTTCAGCTCCTTTCACTTCTAACTCATGTTCCACTTCTCTCTTCTTCGTAGGTTCCTTTAACTCTTTCCCACTTCTAAGTGTCATTGCACTAACATTCTCCTTGGGGTTAGGGTAAGGTTGAGATGGTAACCTATTTTGCAATTGGGCTTGCAAGTTGCTAACTATGGTATCAGTCGCTATTTGTCTCTCTTGAACTTACTTAAGGGTGGATTCCATACTCTGGAACCTATCATCCATTTTTTTAAGGACTTATTCTGAGAGAAAATTGGTCCTATCTTGACTAGAAGGTTAACGAGAGGGTTGGTCAAAACTAGGTGGATTAGGCTTAGGGCCATACCTAAGGTTAGGGTGGTCTCTCCATCCTTCATTATAAGTATTCAAGTAGGGATCATATCTCCTATGATTTTGATTAGAGTAAAGAGCATTAACATTACCTTCTTGTAGAGTAGGACATGCATCAGTAGAATGTCCTTCTAGATAACAAATACCACATATTACTGCTTTTTGAATACCCTCAGTAACAATCTTATTTAACATAGCAGTAACGTGAGATAACTGATTCTCTAGAGATGAATTAGAACCTATCTCATTTACCCTTTTAACTTGTGAGTCCCTAGTACCAAATTGCTGAGTATTTTGGGCCATTAAATTAAATAGATTTCTAGTGTCAGCTGGGGTTTTATTAACCAGAGCCCCCCCACTAGCAGCATCAACCATATTGCAGTCCATAGGAAGTAAACCCGCATAAAAAATATTGAATCAATAGTTGTTCAGTTATTTGATGTTGGGGGCAACTGGCACATAACTTATTAAATCTTTCCCAGTACTCACAAAAAGTTTCCCCATTCATTTGTTTGATTTCACATATTTCTTTCCTGATAGATCCAATACGGGATGCAGAAAAAAACTTTTTTAAAAGCGATTTATGCAATACAGTCCATGTAGAAAAAGATCCAGCAGGCATATAATATAACCAGTCCTTAGCATTACCAAGCAAAGAAAAGGGAAAGGCCCTTAGTCTAATTTGGTCCTCAGGAATTCCTTCAGGCACCACAGCAGAGCAGGTAATAAGGAATTCACTAATGTATCTATAGGGGTCATCTCCAGCTAATCCATAAAACTTAGGTAATAAATTAATAAATCTTGAGTTTAATTTCAAAGGTTTATCTAAAACAGCATAAGTGATGGACATTGGTTGGGTTTCTAAATTAGGGGCAGCAAGTTCTCGAAGAGTAGATATGCTTACCTCTTTAATCCTAAAGCTTACTGGGTCAGGCTGACTCTCTTTGATTTCAGCTTTCAATGATTTATCCCTGACCTCCCCAGTGTCCTTACCACTCCTTAATTTCATGCACTACAAGAAGTCCCACAAAAATAGAATACTAAAGTTAAAACAAAGCAATGGTAGGAGTAAAATTAAATAGAAACAAACTAGCAATTTAATTTTCTTTCCCTGGCAACGGCGCCAAAATTTGTAAAGCTTGTCGAGAGTTACAAATTTAACCACTACTTCGGTTATTGAATACTTTTTGTAGCATAGGGAAGTAGGGATCGATCCATGAGGAAAGATTGCTTTAAAAAGGCTAGCTTAATACTAAATGATTTTACTAATCTAATTTATTAAATCTAATCTTAATAATTCTAAAATAATTAAAATCTAATGAATACAAATCTGGAAAAAACATCCAACGATGCTCCTAAATATTTTGGATTATATTCTGGAAAGAAAACAGTAAAAAGATTTTCTAAATAATCTAGAAAAATAAAATCAGAAAAGTAACTGAAATTCTAATTAAAAATCAAAACAGCAAATAATAATCAGAAAATAAATATTAAAAATATCAAACAGTAACCTAAAATATTATTCTTCTGGTATATAAGCTTGTAACTCCTCAATTGTATCCAAATAATTCCAGAAAAATCAAATCAGAAAATTACCATAGAATATCAATGCAGAATATTAAATATGAAATTAGAAATAAAATAATCTGCAAAAATATAAATACGAAAATAATCAAAAAAATTACCCTAATTCTAGGACGCAAGTTTCTGGACTTAACCACACCTAATAATCGTAAATTAAAATTAAAAATTGAAATTTTCAGAATTAACAACCTAAAAACCTGCACTTATCAATTTCTCAAAATAATTCTGAAAAATTATCAATTAACTTCCAAAAATTACGAAATTAAATATGGGCAGACCAGGACACTAAATAGACTCTGGGAATGGATAAAAATAAAAAAAGAACAAAAATAACTATTTTTAGTCTAATTTCTAACCAACCGGTAATTAAATACTAAAACTGAATATAAATCAATCTAAAATTATAACCACTCTAAAAATCAAAATCTAAACTATCTAAAATTACCTAGACACTCCTAAAAGACTATACTTTTGGGGAGGGTCGATTGAATTTATATTGAAGCTAATAAAAATAGAACAAAAATTAAAAAACCAATTAAATTAACTCTAAGCAACAAATAATTATCAAAAGTTGTCAAATTTGTGAAGGATACTTAGTATAATCTCAATCCACTCTGCAAATTAATATTTATCATTAATACACAAGTTAAATTTATTCATAAGTTAAACTGTAGAAAACATCCACTAGCGGTTCTTCCCCGTTTTTCCTTAGATTCTAGTTTGATTAGGTCCAACCCTAATATAAACCCTACTAGTTTTGATAACCCTTATACCAGCGCAAGAATTTAATCAAACTAGAGCATTAAGAATTAAAAAAACATCATTTAACACTTTGTAATCAATTTACCAGCAAATCGATTTAACAAAGATCTAAAGCGATAACCTAATTAAAAGAGATGGGTTTGAGCCATCCATAATTAATTAGGGTGATACTTAGGCCTAAAAGATGATAACTTTTACGTATTATAATCTTCTAAACTATCAATCGAAATTATATTTAATCAACTAGCATGCATTCTAATCGATTCAACACAAATTTCATAAACGATGAACGCTAAGCGCTAAAGAATCATGAATAGAAATCAACTAGGCATTAAAGCATAAAACTTGTTTCAAAATAATTAATTTAGCATGGCTTCAGGAAGATTATACTAAGCATAAAAAAAATTACTCACTCATATTAAAAATCAAATTACAATAATAGCTCAAATATTTCATGTTTTAATAGTAAACCTACCACAAAACAAATAAAACAAAGTAAATAATAATAATAATAATAATAATATGGTCCTACTTTGAGGGAGATGATGCTGATGAATATGGTGATGGAGATAGGAGGCTACGTGGGTATGTGAAGATGTTGAGGGGGGAAGAAAGGCCGTGTGGTGTGGGTGCCGTGGGATGTTGGTGGCTGATGGAGAATGATTGATGATGAGGGAGGATTTATGGATATGATGGAAGGGGTGTGATGGAGATGGCTGGGCGTTTGGGTGTGGTGTATGCATGAGAAGAGGGTAGGAATATGATGAAGATGGTAGGGGATGAAGAGGCGTGATCAATAGATGATGAGAAGATAATGAGATGAAGATGATGGGTTGATGGGTTGTGATGAAGGAGGTGGCTGAAGATGGAGATTAAAGATGGTGGTGATGCGTGGGATGTATGGAGGTGAGAGAAAGATGATGAGATGAAGATGATGCTGTGGGCTTGTTTATATGGTGATGATGAGGAAGGTTATTGAGGGGGATTAGGGTTAGTGAGTTAGGGTTTCCTTCCTCTCTTCCTTAGACTTTTTCTCCTCCAAGACTTCTTGTTTTCTTCCAACTCTTGAAACCTTAGCCCAATTAAATAATTATGAAAATAATATTTTTCATAAATTATTTATTGGACCGTTTTTTCGGCAAATTGTATAAAATCGGGGCTTCGACGTCTTGTCCTCTCTTCTCCTTTCATTAAATTAATCCTAACCCTGAAAAATATATAAAACAAAACAAATTAAACGAAATAATATATATAATATACTCAAAATAATTATAAAAATAATGCATGATTTTTAACTTAACATTTGCCCTCTAATTACTTGTTCTGATAAGGATTAAAAACCAGCAGAATACGTTATGCAGTTAGGGCATTACCGTCATCCTTTAGGGACCGAGCTACATGTGAGAAACCAGAGTTGACTAGATGGTAGCACCCACAGGGTACATTACATGAACTGCATAAAGTTTTACTTGTCACTGAAATTTTGTTTTCTACAAGCTAGGTGTCACACATTATTAAATATAATCTAAAATACGTTCTATACAACATTCACATATATCCCTAAAAACAATGCTGTGCCCACAAAATTAATGGCTAGACCAGGGAGTTAATACCCACTGCCCAGGCCCACTTCTTTTAGGCCCTAAGCCTCCTTGGATTCCCACTTCACTGTCAATCATTTCTCCTTCCCCAAAATAGTTTGGAAAACATAAAGCAAGCAAAATAAGCCAGAGCTCAATACATTGCCCTTGTACAGTTAAACGGACTTTCGCAGGAGTCAGTGAGCGCACGTGCAATGTTAAAATGATGCATACCAATATCTTTTGAGAAGCATTGATTTTAGGTAAACGATTTGTAATTGTTTCTTTGGCATGGACTAGGACCCTATGTCTATAAATAGCAGCCATGGTAACAACAATGAACTATGAAATTCTCGTTTAATGGGAAGGGCCCAACAATGAATTCTGCTTGCAGATACTTACACACACGTACAGAACATAGGATATCACAATGAACACTGAAATAGGTCTTATGGGTTTCTTAGTCCGAATAAAACTTATAAATGTTATTCAATGTAAAATTTAAGCGTTTTTTAAGGGTACATGCAGTAACATACCCGAAAAAAGAAATTATGTTTTACTCCACTTGTTTCCTTCAATACAGACCCGTGCTTACTGCAAGATTCGCTCAAGTTATGTATTCACGAGCAATCACTCTAATGAGTTTTTATTCTTTAATACCAAGATATTTTTCAATTATTACTATTTATACCCTATTCTGAGATTGATTAATGCAATTGATACTCCTTAATCACTTGATTTAGCTAGTTCTAGAATCCATGCTTCCCGAGTTTTTCGATTAGCTCCTTTTGACTATGTAACTTGTCCAAACCTCTCACACTCTTTAGCTTACAAAATTACTACAAGATAATCTCACTTAACTATGTCAAGAACTCCGTTTATTCCTTCCTCGCTATAGTTGTAATCGTCTCAAATTAATAACATAATCACGGGATTTACATGAGTTTTCCGGTCCACACAACTTACTCTAACACCCCTAACCGCATCTTGTCAAAACATTATCATGATCATTTGCCTAGTTTATCCCACTAACTAGTACTAGCTTCATTTTCATGGCCATTAATATTCTTCACCCATACAACTCCATTCCTACATCATTTAAACAATCCTATTCTAGTTTCCAACATCATTCAAACAATCTAAATCCATACAATTCCACTTTAACATCATTTAAACAATCTAAATCCATACAATTCCATTCCAACATCATTTAAACAATCTAAACCATATGATTTCATTCCAACATCATTTAAACAATCTAAATCTAATTTTTGTCTAAGTAACTTGTCATGGACTAAGTTAGGCAAATTTCACAAAACCTTGTTCACCCACTCACATACCTCACCAATCAATTCCATCAAGAGTCTCCCAATTACTCAATGTATTGCACAAATAAATCATTATACACCAAAATTATAGTAGCAGTTAATCTTTAAGCTTAAATTAGAAAAGGATGAGGGAAGGATAAATTGGGCTTCACGTTGATGACTAGTGAATGAGGTTAGGGGTTGATAATTCGTATTTTATATGTAATTTTACCTTTTATTATACATACTGTTAAGTGTTTGAAATGTATTCTATGAGAGATTAATGCATATTTTACATGATTTTCAGTTAGAAATAGAATAAAAGGATTTAGGTGTGAAGTTGATCAAGTTAACTCTAATTTATCCGAGTTCCTGCAAATGCAAAACTCATAGACCAAGCGCATAAGCCCAAAAGAAAGAAAAGAAAAAGGGAAACCCAGTCCAGCCTGTGTGGGCTTGTTCGTGAGGTGCAACGCGCAGCCCAGCCAGTGTCCCACTCTTCTCCTTCTTTTTCCCTTCACTCTCTCCCCTACCTGGGCCTATGAGCCGCGACCCAGGAAGCAGGTTAGCATATTCCTCACCTTCTTCTTTCTCATTTGGGCTAGTATCTGCTCTGTGGCCCATCTTGTGCCCAATCAGCTCCCAGCAGCTACTTTCTCATTTCCAAGAGCCTTATTTCCCATATAGTTAATTGTTAACCTAATCAAACGTAATTAATCACAAATTACTTTTTAGCTGCAGACTAGCCTTTTCTTTTGCCCTATAACAGCCAATAAATTAATTAAAATTAATTTTCATTAATTTTTGATAACCAAAAGAGGTTGGATTTCTACTATAAAAAGGGGTCAAGGTTGGGAAAATTTTCATCCATTCACCCATTCAAGCATCCAAGCATTCTTCTATCTTCCATCTTCTATTTTTTGAGAGTTGAGAGTATTTTGTAAGACAAAATCATTTGACTTGAGGGGTTTAGAAGAAAATAAGATTGAAATTAGCTATTTTCCTCTTCTCTACTCATATCATTTGTGAGTCAAATTTGAGAGTTTACACTTTATTTCATCATTTTGTGTAATTGAGTACGAAGGTTTGGACATAGGAAGCGAAATATACCAAATTCAATGATGTTTTCACCAACTATGACTGGTTAAACTACTCATTTCTAAGATTTGGATAGATCCTTGATAATAATATTATTTTGCTAATTTCTTATGGGGTTATTTTCATCTCTTTAATTGCATAATTTTGAGTTTGTACTCGATTTTAATCCATTTATGCATCTGAATACTAATGTCTAATCATGTTAATTACACTAGTTTAATTTGCTATCTCAAATAAATATTAAACCTCTTGCAGGCTAATATGATGATTATGTAATTGGACTTCAAATTATAATTGTTAAAATTGAATAATTTATGCTAGAAATAAGATAAGTTATGTCTAAAAAGAATGATTCATGCTAAACCACTAGGGAAATAATTTCATTTGGTAATTATAATCACTTTTTATATTTACTGCCTAATGCTTGTAGCTTAGGTTGAACAGGAGATAAATTAAACCCCCATTTGAATTAGTAATTTAATATTTGCCTCAATGGAGAAATTCAAAATCCTAGATCTTTCTCTTATTTGATTTCCCTCCACTTTCTTGACTCATTTACTCTTCTTTTGTTTCGTTTATTCTTATTGATACTCAAACTCCTCAACTGAACTATTCTTTATAATCGAAAAGGCTAAATTTAAAGTCACTATTGTTACTTACGGGATCGACACCCCTATACTCGTTAGTCTACAATTAACCTTGTGCACTTGCAAGTAAAACGGATTTTAAAACTAAAACGTAAAATTCACACCAAGTTTTTGGTGTCATTGCTGCGGAAGGAATAGTAATTTTTGAATTTTCTCTTCCTTTTATTTATTTTTTTCCCTCATCCCCGCTAATCTAACAATTTTATGTATTTATTCTCCACCCCCTTTCCCTTTTATTTCTATTGTTTCATTCCCCAATCCCTCATAATCTAACTATTTTATTTTTGTTTTTCCCTCTCTCTTCTAATCTAACTATTTTCTCTATCCCGTCTAACCTAATCTAATCTAATCTAACTTTTTTTATTTTTATTATTTTATTTATTGTATCTAATCTAACAATCCCCTTTCCTTTTATTATTTCTCTCTTTTTCTTCTCTTTTTATTTTTCTATTTTACTTTTTTTTCATTTCCCCCCTTCCCTTGGATCTTTCTTTTGTTTGTTTAGTTTGGTTTTTTTTTTTTTCTTCTCATCTCTCTCTCTCTTCTCTTTTCTTCTTGTTTTGTTTGGTGGTTGTTATTGTGGTGATTTCTTTTTTTTCTCCTGGTCATTTGTGGGCATATGCATGGTAGATGTTCTTTGTGCTTAGGTTTTGAACCATATAATTCTAAAATTGAACGCTCTCTTTGTAAGATAAGAGCTAAGAAAAAGGAATCTAAGAAAAAGATGGCAGAAGAACAAATCCCACCATCTAAGTAACTTAAGGAGTATTTCACTCCCGCCACTTATGACTCGCCAACAAAAACACATATGCCCACTGTTACAGGACTGTTTGAGATTAAACATTCTCTTATCCAAATCCTCCCGTCGTTTTATGTGCTAAAGTCTGAAAATCCTTTTAAGCATGTTGATGTATTTTTAGATTTTTGTTCTACTGTATTCTTAAATAATATCTTTGATGATACTCTTCACTTGTGGCCTTTTTCTTTTTCTTTGAAAGATAAAGCTAAAGGTTGGTTGGACATTAAGACAAATATCACCATTTGGGATCAATTGCAAACGGAATTCTTAAAAAAGTTTTTCTCTATTGGTAAACTGACTGTCTTAAGACATGATATAACCACATTCTCACAAAATAAAAATCAGCAATTACATGATAGTTGAGGACGGTTTAAAGAGTTGTTGCAAAGTTGCCCTCCATGAGGTACCTATATAATAACTTATCCAGAGTTTTTACTCTGGCTTACAAGAACATAATAGCCAAATTATTGATGTATCTTGTAGTGGTAATTTCTTGTACAAAACTCCTAAAGAAGCTTAGGAATTATTTGAACATTTGAGTGAAAATTCACACTTGCATACTACTTCCTCACATTCTAATTTTCCCAGGCAATTAGGAAGTAAAGGGGGGATTTATGAGGTTTCACATTCAGTTGACTTTTCTAGTAAAGTTGATGCTATAGCTAAGAAATTTGATCAATTCTTGTGTATGAACAAAGTGTCTAATGCCCCTTCTATGCAAGATGTGTGTTCAATTTGTGCTAGTCTCACGCATGCTTCTGTTGACTGTTCTTGTGTTGGTAAGTTTGACTATGTGACTGAACAAGTAAATGTTGCCCAAGAATTTCCTCCATCTAATAATCTTTAATCTAACACCTATAATCATGGTTGGGGGAATCATCCTAATTTTTTATGGAGGTCTCAAAATATTGAGAATCCTCAAGCTCAATCTACCAGACCTACCCTTACTAGTTTCCAAAACCAGAGACATGCTCATCCCTCTACCCATCCGACTCTATCTGGGAGCTCTAATATTGACAATGTGATTTCTACCCTTGGTACCTTAACTCTGTTATGCAAAATGCTGATTCTAAGGTCCAATAAATTAAGTCTAAAATGTATATTGTTGATTCTCACTCACCATCTATAACTAAGTTAGAAACCCAACTTGGACAACTTGTCATAACTGTAGGTAAAAGAGAAGAAGGAAAACTTTTGAGTCATCCCAAATAGAACCCTAAAGGCCAATGATTTGAACAATTAAAAGTTGTAATGGTTCTTAGGAGTAGTAAAGAAGTAGATAATAAGGTGAGTGAGAAGGAACATGATAAAGAGGAAAGACTTAAGACCATGGAGAGTAACCTCGAGATTGAAAAAGAGAATGACCCATCCCCTTCTCCTACTCTGCCTGACACTACTGTGATATATAAGCTAAGAGTTCCTTACCCTCAAGCTTTGGATACACCACTTTCGTCTAAGAAAGACAAGCAAAGAGATGACATCCTAGAGACCTTTAAGCAAGTTAAGGTCAATCTTCCCCTTTTGAAAGCAATTAGACAGATCCCGACTTATGCAAAGTTCCTTCAAAACATGTGTAATTTTAAAAGAAAATCTAAAGATCCTAGTGTCCCTGCCATTTCATGTTATATTCGTAATCATAAAATTGAAAGGACACTTTTGGATTTGAGTTCTAGTGTTAATTTGACACCATATTCTGTTTACTTAGAGTTGGGATTAGGTAAACTAAAACCTTCCAACTGTACCCTTCAACTTGTTGATAGGTCAGTTAGGACCTTAGGGGGTGAACAGATGATGTCTTGGTGCAAATTGATAAAGCATTCTTTCCTGTTAACTTTGTTTGTTGGACATGGACCCTAATCATGCTTCTAAGCAGATCCCTCTTACTTTAGGACGTTTCTTCCTAGCCACAGCTAATCTTACCATTAATTATAGGTCGAAAGTAATGGATGTCTCGATTATGCACATGAGGGTTAGGCTTAACATTTTCAAAGATTTCGCTCAAGTGGTGTCTGAAGATGAATCTGAATGCTTCTTTGTTGATGTAATTGATGAAATAATTGAAGAAGCTTTACCTGTTATTCTGAGTAGTGATCCCTTGGAGACCTGCCTTTTCTATGGGGATTTGAGATTGTTTGATTTAGAAAGTACAATAGATGAGATGGATTCGAATCTAGACTCTACTCCTCACCTTGAGTCTCCCTCTTAGGTGTCCACTTATGAACCTCTTTTCTTTTTGGCTAGTTCTCCTATGCCACCTTCTATTATGTCCGCACCTAAACTTAAGTTGAAACATCTCCTTGATTCACTCAAGCATGTGCTTCTAGACCTTAAAGAGACCCTACCTATTATTATATCTTCTCTTTTATCTTAGGATAAAGAGGAAGAGTTGATCCATCTTTTGCCTGATCTTGACAATGGTATTAGGTGATCAATTGCTGATTTGAAAAGGATTAGTCCCATAACTTGTATGCATAGAATTTATTTAAAGGATGATGCTAAACTTGTTAGATAAATACAACACAGAATGAACACCCATATGAAATAAGTTTTCTAAAAAGAGGTGGTAAAACTTTTAGATGCAGCCATTATCTATCCTATTTCTGATAGTCAATGGGTCAGTTTAGTTCAAGTAGTGCCTAAGAAATCTAGCATAACTGTGATAAAGAATAATGATGGTGAACTCAGTCCCACTGGGTAGACCACGAGGTAGAGAGTGTGCATTGATTATAGAAATCTTAATTTTGTCACCAGAAAGGACCATTTTCTCCCCCCATTCATTGATCAAATTTTAGAAAAATTAGTTGGATAAAGTTTTTATTACTTTTTAGATGGGCATCTTGGTTACAACCAAATACCTATCTATCCTGAGGACCAACAGAAAATGACCTTTACATGCCCGTCGGGCACCTCTACCTATCTGATGATGCCTTTTAGGGTGTGTAATGCACCTTCCACAATCTAGAGATGCATGATGTCATTCTTATTATATTGATAATTTCATGGAGGTTTTTTATAGATGATTTCTCTATTTTTGGTTCTTGTTTTGATGTGTGCCTTGGTAATTTATCAACTGTGCTAAAAAGATGTGAAGAAGTAAATCTAGTTTTAAGTTGAAAAATGAGTCATTTCATGGTCTAAGAAGGGATTGTGCTGGGTCATAAAGTATCCAAAAAAGAGATTGAGGTTGATACAGTCAAGGTTGATTTGATTTCTAATCTGCGTGTGCCTTCTTCTGTGAAGCAAGTTAGATCATTTCTTGGCCATGCTTTAAATATGTTAGTAAAATTGCTCGACCACTAACCAATCTCCTCACTAAAGATGCTCCTTTTGTGATTGATGAGTTTGGTGTGAGAGTTTTTGAAAAGCTTCGGTCTTTATTGGTGTCGGGCCCTATTATACAGCACCCTGATTTTTCTTTACCATTTGAGATTATATGTGATGCATCTGATTTTGCTATTGGGGCCGTTTTAGGTCAAAAGGTGAATAGAATGCTTCATGTCACTTACTATGTTAGTAGAACTCTAACTGATGCTCAAAAAAATTATTCAACTTCTAAGAAAGAGTTGCTAGTTGTTGTATTTGCACTTGATAAATTTCATCCATGCCTTTTATGTTCGAAAGTAATTGTGTTCACTGATCACACTACATTAAAACACTTACTAGCTAAGAATGACACTAAACCAAGATTCATTAAATAGATTTTGTTGCTCCAAAAGTTTGATGTTGACATAAAAGAGAGGAAAGGTTCCGTTGTCTAACATCTTTACTGAGTATACTGATGACTCAGTTGGATTTTCTGACCACTTTCCTTATGAACAACTATTTGCTATGTCACTTGCCCCTCTCCCTTGGTTTCTCACATTGTGAACTACCTTGCCACTGAGAAGATTCCTCCTCACTGGTCTAAACAAGATAAGGATAGAATCTTCTCATAGGTAAGACATTACTATTAGGAAGACCTTTATCTTTTCAGATATTGCCCTGACCAAGTGGTACATAAATGTGTCCCCGATAGTGAAATTCATAGTATTCTCACTTTTTGTCACTCTTATGCATGTGGTGATCACTTTGGGGATCATAGGACAGCTACTAAAGTCCTACAAAGTGGGTTCTTTCGGCCCACTCTGTTTAGACATGTTCACTGATTCTGTCTTGCTTGTGAGCATTGTTAACGTACGGGTTTCCTGTCCCATTGTGATATGATGCCCCTTTCCCCTATTTTGATAGTTGAGATATGTGATATGTGGAGCATTAATTTCATGGGTCCCTTTCCCCCTATATTTTGGCTTTGTATACATATTAGTTGTTGTTGATTATGTGTCAAAGTTGGTGAAGGCTCAGGCTAGTAGGACCAATGATCGCAATGTTGTGGTTAGGTTTGTGAAAGAGAGCATTTTCTGTTGGTATGGTACCCCTGGAACTATTATTAATGATGGAGGTACTCATTTTTGTCATCGATCTTTGAAGCTTTGCTTATAAAGTATTATGTGACTCACAAAGTAGCTATCCTTATCACCCTCAGACTAGTGGTCAAATTAAGATGTCTAATCATGAGATCAAGTCTATACTTAAGCAAACAGCTCGGCCCGATAGAAAAGATTGGTCTTTGAGACTGCATGATGCTCTATGGGTCTATTATACTGCTTATAAGACTCCCATTGGGATGTCTTCTTACCCAGCTTCTATGTGGTAAGGCTTGTCACTTACCAGTTAAATTAGAACACCATGCTTTTTAGGCTATTAAAGTTTTTAATTTTGATATAAAACAAGCGGGTTCTAACTGTAGGCTTCATGAATGAGTTTGATGAATTGCATAATGAAGCCTATGACATTGCTAAGATTTATAAAGCCAAACCAAAGCTTTTCATGATAAAACGATTTCTCGTAAATCTTTTGAACCTAATCAGAAGGTTTGGCTTTTTAACTCTAAGTTTAAGCTGTTCCCTGGCAAGTTGAGATCTAGATGGGATGGCCCTTTTGTAGTCCAGCAAGTGTTCCCTTTGGGCCGGTTCAAATTTTGGTTCCCCAAAATGGTATAGTTCTCACGGTTAATGACCAACGTTTAAAACCTGTTGTGACTCGCGATATTGACCCTGGTTTGATTGAATCCATTAATCTAGGAGACCCTGTCTACTATGATTGGTGGGTGTGGCCTTGTCCAGCTGAAGATGTAAATCTCTTTAGGTGAGTTTGATTTTTTTATTCTTTTTGTTTTTGGTGCGCTTCTGTTTTTTGGATGTGATTCCTCACTTGGTTTTTGGCTTTTGTGGTTGGTGATGGTTGTGAAGATACTTTGGGAGTTTGAATTATTGGGCTTATATGAAAATGATTTCGTCGTGCTGTGAGGTTGTGTTGTTCTTTTCTCTATTTTCCTCTTACTTATTGTTTTCTGCATTGAGGACAATGTAAGGTTTAGATATAGGGGGAAGGCAAAATAAAAATTTTGAGGAAAATTAAACTTGAAAATCTTTGGGTGAATTTGATTTGGGAAGAGTTTGAGTGTTCTGATTATGCATGTTCTACTCTTATTAAGTGGATTTGATTCATATGATCTATGCTCATTAGAGATTGTTTCTAACTTTGACTAGTTGAAGGCTAAATTTTTGCTGTGCTAATGCCACCATGTAGCCGATTTTGAGTTTGAGATGTAACCCCACTTACAATGTCATTATTAGTATTCGATAAGCATTGAGTTCCCCATTGACTTTTCAATTAATAAATAAAATAAATTTAATTAATTAAGTTTCGATTTTAGTAACAATGTTTAGATTCTAGCTTTATCCATATCTTTAATCGCCTGAATATGTACTAAGTGCTTCTCTGAGCGTCATCTTTATCCATATCTTTATCCACCTAAGAAAGCACATGGAATCAAGTAATTGAACAAAATTTAAAAAAAAAATTAAGAAAAAGAGAATAATAAATTGATTTAGCATTAGGGACTTAATTTTAAAGATGCTCTTGTGATTTTTGTTATCTGATGAGAAATTTTGTGCTTACGGTTTACGACATGGTTTCATTATGTGCTTAATTTGCTTGAATTTTGGCCTATTGACTTAGTTGAAGTTGGAAATCTTTGAAGATGAGTTGTGGGTTGGTACTGAATTGATATATGTGATTTGCAATGGGCATTCATAGTTGGATCACTTGATTTTCTTCCTTGATCTTATTCTTATTCTACTTGGTGGTTTAAACGCATATATGCATTATTTTTATTCTTTGCTCAAGAACTAGCAAATTGTTGGTGCGAGGAGTTGATAATTCATATTTTATATGTGATTTTATCCTTCATTGTACATAGTGTTAAGTCTTTGAAATATATTTTACGAGATATTAATGCATAGTTTACGTGATTTTTAGGTAAAAATAGAATGAAAGAATTTCAGTGCGAAGCTGATCAAGTCGACTCTAATTTATTCGAGTTCCTGCAAACGCAAAGCTCATAGACCAAGCGCATGAGCCCAAAAGAAAGAAAAGAAAAAGGAAAACCCAGTCCAACCTATGTGGGCTTGTCCGCGTGGCCCAACGCACGGCCCAACATGCGGCCCACTATTCTCCTTCCCTTTCCTTCACTCTTTCTCCTGCCTGGGCTTGTGAGCTGCAGCCTAGCAAGCAAGTCAGCACCTCTCCTCCTCTTCTCTTTCTCTCCCTCACACATACGACTATTTGAGGCCTAGTATCAGGCGCCCCCTCACCTTCGTCTTTCTCATTTGGGCTAGTATCTACTCTTTTGATAGGAAGGGCCAACAATGACTTCTGCCAATAGATGCTTATAAGCACTGAACATGGCATATCACAATAAACACTAAAATGGGTCCTACATGTTTCTTATACCGATTAAAACTTATAAATGCTATTCAATGTAAAATTTAAGCCTTTTTTTTTAAAGGTACAAGTACTAACGTGCTCGAAAAAAGAAATTATGTTTCGCCCCCTTTTTTCCTTCAATACAGACCCATGCTTACTGCAGGATTACTCAAGTTCTGTGTTCATGAGCAATCACTCTAATGAGTTTTTATTCTTTAATACCAAGATATTTTTCAATTATTACTATTTACGCCCTAATATGAGATTAATTAATGTAATTGATACTCCTTAGTCACTTAATTTAGCTACTTACAGAATTCATGCTTCCTGAGTGTTTTGATTAGCTCCTTTTGACTAATTAACTTGTCTAAACCTCTCATACTCATAGCTTACAAGATTACTACAAGATAATCTTACTTAACAATGTCAAGAACTCCATTTATTCCTTCCTTCCTATACTTGTAATTGTCTTAAATTAATAACGTAATCAAGGGACTTACATTAGTTTTCCAATCCAAACAACTTACTCTCACTCCCTTAACCACATCTTGTCCGAACTTTATCATGACCATTTACCTAACTTATCTCCATTCTTACATCATTCAAACCATCCAATCCATATGTCAACATCATTCAAACAATCTAAATCCATACAATTCCATTCTAACATCATCTAAACAATCTAAATCCATACAATTCCATTCCAGCATTATTTAAAAAATCCAAACTATATAATTTCATTCCAACATAATTTAAACAATCTAATCCAATTTTTGTCTAAATAACTTGTCATTGACTAAGTTAGGCAAATTTCACAAAATCATGTCCACCCACTCACATACCTCACCAATCAATTCCATCAAGAGTCTCCCAATTATTGCACAAATAAATCATTATACATCAAAATTATACTACCAATTAATCTTTAAGCTTGAATTACGAAAGGATGAAGGAAGGACAAATTGGGATTTACCTTGATGACTAGTAAATGAGGTTGGGGGTTGATAATTCATATTTTATATGTAATTTTACCCTTCGTTATACATACTGTTAAGTCTTTGAAATATATTTTACTAAGGATTAACGCATATTTTACGTGATTTTCAGTTAAAAATAGAACAAAGAATTTGGGTGCGAAGTTGATCAAGTCAACTTTAATTTATCCGAGTTCCTGTAAATGCAAAGCTCATAGACCAAGCGCATGAGCCCAAAAGAAAGAAAAGAATAGGGAAAACCCAGTCCAGCCTATGTGGGTTTATCCGTCTGGCCTAACACGTAGCTCAACCAGCGTCCCACTCTTCTCCTTCTTTTCCCTTCACTCTCTCTCCCGCCCGGGCCTATGAGCCGCGACCCAGCAAGCAAGTCAGGACCTCTCCTCCTCTTCTCTTCCTCTCCCTCACACACGGGCATATCTAAGGCCCAGTATCAGGTGCCCCGTCACCTTCCTCTTTCTCGTTTAGGCTAGTATCTGCTTCGCGATCCATCTTGTGCCCAATCAACTCCCAGCTGCTACTTTCTCATTTCTAAGAGCCTTATTTTCCATATGGTTAATTGTTAACCTAGTCAAATGCAATTAATCAAAAATTAACTTTTAGCTTAAGACTAGCCTTTTCTTATGCCATATAACAGTCAAGAACTAATTGAAATTAATTTTCATTCATTTCTGGGCACCAAAAAAGGTTGGATTTCCACTATAAAAAGGGGTCAAGGTTGGGAAAAAATTCATCGGTTCACCCATTCAAGCATCCAAGCATTCTTCTATCTTCCATCCTCTATTTTTAGGGAGTTGAGATGTTTTGTAAAGCAAAATCATTTGAGTTGAGGGGTTTAGAAGATAATAAGCTTGAAATTAGCTATTTTTTCTTCTCTTCTCATCTCATTTGTGTGTCACATTTGAGAGTTTACATTTAATTTCATCATTCTGTGTAATTGATGCAAAAGTTTGGGCATAGGAAGCAAAACATACCAAATTAAATGGTGTTTTCACTAACTTTGACTGGCTAAACTATTCATTTATAGGATTAGGACGGATCCTTGATAATAATATTATTTTGCTAATTTCTTATGGGGTTATTTTTGTTTCTTTAATTGCATAATTTTGAGTTTATACTTGATCTTAATCTATTTATGCATCTTAATACTATTGTTTAATAATGTTGATTACACTAGTTTAATTTGCCATCTCAAATGAATATTAGATCTTGTAGGCTAATATGATAATTAAGTAATTGAACTTAAAATTATAATTGTTAAAATTGAATAATTTATGCTGAAAATTAGATGAGTCATGTCTAAAAGAATGATTCATGCTAAATCACTAGATAAATAATCTCATTTGATAATTATAATCATTCTTTTATTTATAGTCTAATGCTTGTAACTCAGGTTGCACAAGAGATAAACTAAACTTCCATTTGAATTAGTAATTCAATATTTGCCTCAATGATTAAATCCAAAATCCAAAATCTGTCTCTTATTTGATTTCTCTCTACTGTCTTGACTCATGTACTCTTCTTTTGTTCTGTTAATTCTTGTTGACAATCAAACTTCTGAATTGAACTATACTTTATAATTGGAAATGCTAAAATTTAAAATCACTATTGTTCTTCGTGGGATCGATACCCCTATACTCGCTAGTCTACAATTAACCTTATACACTTACAAGTAAAAAAGTTTTAAAACTAAACATAAAATTCACACTAAGTTTTTGGGGTGGCTGAAGCTGTGGAGGTGGCAACGGTGCTGGTTTCGATGGTCGAATGGCCTTTAGACGGTGATTTCCAATGTCTGGTGTCGGAACAGGCAGCGCAAGGCTTTGTTTTGGGCTGACAGAAGTTGGAGCAAGATCGGAGGGAAAGAAGAGTTGGAAGGGCGATCGGCGGTGGCAGTGACTGCCGACAATGCCAGGCAGCAATAGAGAAGACGACAGGTAGAGGGGGGGTCGCGGGCTTCTTAGCCCTTCAAACTTTGTCTCTCACTCTCTTTCTTCTTTTTTTTTTTTTTTTTTGGCTCTTTTGTTATTGTGCTGTGTTTTTAAAAATTTAACCAAGGCCTAATTAGCCTAACTTGAGCAAACTCTAGTCATTGCCTAATAAATGTGATCCTATCTCATTTTCCACTTGGCCTAAAGTTGGCCACACATTTGGCTCAATTCAATTGCTCTCCATTTCTTAACTATCAAGGAAAAAAAAAAAACATGGTTCGGTAATTTCTCGATCTTGCTCGGATACAATGCAATTTATTTTATTATATTGACCTTATACGTTCAAAAGTTTATTTGCTATTTTATAAGCTTAGGAAAAATTCCATGTTCTCACATATTTTTAGTACATATAGTGCTCTGCTAAAAAAAATGTGTGACTCACTACTTCAAATAACTATGGTCCTGTTTGGTAAATAGTTGTTAGTTGCTAGTTGTTAGCTGTTTGTATTAGCTTTTAGTTGTTAGCTGTTTCCGTCAACTATTTGTATTAACTGTTTGTGGAAAAACTATTTGGTGAAATTAGCTGTTTCTAATAAAGTTGTGAGATAAAAAGTTAATTCTCTAAAAAGTTATTCCAAAAAGCTAATCAAATTAGCTTTTTCAAATGAGCTTTTTGGACCCAAAAAGCTTTTCCAAAAAGTCATTCTACCAAACACTTAAATTAGCTGTTTGATTGAATTAGCTTTTTGATTGAATCAAACAGCTAATTTTGACCAAAAAAGCTCTTTTTAACCAAAGAGCTCTTCAAAAAGCTATTTACCAAACAGCTCCTATAATTATATGCATAATGCCATATTCAAAATTAATCCAAACATGATTAATTATTGGGGCATTACATCTATTGACCCCAACAATGTCCACGGGCACCATTAGTTGAAAAAATTGTTTAGATTTCTATAGAAACATCCATTAAATTTTAGCCTGGACACCAATAAAAATTAATTTATATTATTAAATTCGCATTATATTATTTCTTAAAAGGCAAAAAGTTGACCAATAAATAAAAAAAATTCTATTAAAAAATAATTTAGAGATAAGGACATGAATGAAATTTTAGCAAACATCTTTGTTAGAAACTATTAATTTTACCAAATATTTTTTCTATAAACTGCTAACTCAAACAGCTAAGGACTTGTTCTCTTCGACTTATGAGAAATACTTGCTACTACTTATCGCTGAAATATGATGAATCATGCTGAAAAATGTTGAATCATGTTAAAAAATGCAGAAACATGTTGAATCATGCAGAAATATGCTGAATCATTGAAGAAAATATAGCTAAGTATTTTCAATAAGTACTTAATTGTACTGAATTGTGTTAAATATACTGAATTATGCTGAATAATACTGAAATGTGTTGAATGTTAAAAATAAGTATTTACCATAGGTTGAAAAGAACATGGTCTAATGCAAACAACTAATGCAAACATATAATAGTTAAAAACTAATACAACAACTAACAACTAACAACTAATATAATTAAATAGGGTGATAATAAAGCAACATAATTACTAATCCTACTAATTAAATCATATTTCTTTGTGCTTCACGCAAAATTTAGCTATTGAAACTTAAACCACTTATGGACCCCCCCCCCCAAAACAAAAAAAAAGCCTTAACTTAAACATGCCACCCTTAATTTCAAACGCCATAATAACCACTCCCCAAAAAAAACAAACTAAGAAAAGGCTATGCACATGCAAAGCAAAGCAACCAACTTACCAAAGTCAAGCACTACAGCATATAAAAGAGTAAAGTAAAGCAACTGAGCGAAGACTTAGCCGGATGATCAATAAGTGCCTCCCCACGCTGTCCACCCAAGTTTGATTCGGGGAAGAAGCATGTATTGTACTTTGTGTGTGATTGTGTAGTTAGGTTTAGTTCTTGGACTTGTTGCCTGAGCTTTGGTATCTATTAGAGTATAAACCTATTCCTGAACTTTCAACCATCAGCTTAAACTTTTGGTTAAGATGGTTCTTGAACATGGTATCAGAGCCTTTCTGAGCGAGAGGTCTCGGGTTCGAATCTCAGTAGTCCCTATATTGATTTATTGCGCAAGGTAAGGGGAGCCTTCGCAGTATCCACGCTTCAAGCCTAAAGGGCATTCGCGTGAGGAGACGTGTTAGAGTATAAACTTATTTCTAAGCTTTCAACTATCAGCTTAAACTTTTGGTTGAGATGTACTTAAACAGTATCCTTTATTCCTTGGCATGTTCCAACCCACTAAGTACCCCTAAAATAGAAGCCTACTGTATTCGGCCAACTTGCCGCCAAAAACAAAACAAAACCAAAAAAAAAAAAGGAGTAATGCAACTAGCTTTGCTTCGCTGTTGGAGCATTCCCAGGAGTCACCTAAGTTAAGTGCATAGAAGTCGTCAAGAGTTTGGGAAAATTAGATTTCTTAAAATTAAACTGAGAATCGAAATCTGATAAGAAAAAACTAGGACCCATGCCTGATCTAGCATTTTAAACAAGTTCATAAAAACATGACTTCAAAATTTGAATTATTCAGAACTAAACTATACTCGATCGAAATTTTCTAACTATAAAATTACTTCTTTTTGTATGATAAACTTATTGAAATATTAGTTGACCCGAATTTGACCAAACCAACCCGACCTATCCCATATCGAAACGTAATGACCTATTTGTTAGCTTTGGGGAAAATTGTGGCCTGTAGCCTAATTTTCTAGAATAGTTTCAGGATTTAATTATAATAAAAACTTTGAAATTCTGTAATTTTTGGAGCCATGCAATAAGAAAAGGAGTATTGATATTTAAAGTTTATGAATAAAGTCTAGTTTGTAAATCTCTAGATAGTTTAAGTTTAGACATATCAAAAGTTTCAAGGCGATTAATGAGAGCATATATTTTATCTTACTTCACTGTATAGATCTAAGGTGAAAAAAAGAAAGGTGACTTGGAGGCAATGGCGGATCTAGACATTTAGGATATGATTGTCTATCTATTAACCTCATCACTAATATACACAATTCAAAAAAAAAAAAAGAAATCACATAATGCATAGTCTGCTTTGTACAGAGTATAGACATTTCGTTGTGCATTTTTTTACGAACATTACGTTTTGGACTTCTACATTAGCGGAATTTGATATGCAATAATAATATATACTATTTTTTACTGAAAGAAAAATAATAGTTGACTACTTGTTTGTTCTGTGTGATTCTTCATATTTTGAATTTGATACATAAATTGTGCTTAAACCATAAAATGTTATAATTACCTACCATTTACTGAAGTCAATGGTTGCGTAACAAGTCATTAACATCAAATAATAAATCCTCGATTCAACATTAAGCAATGAAGTGAACATGCCGAAATATGAAATAAAATTATAAATAATCCGGTAGAATTTTTTTGGTATATTTAATTTTGTTTTATTTTTCTATCAGATTCCAACATTATCATAGTTGTAGTTTTTATATTTAAAAAACTCAAAAATATCACTGTGTCGATTGTGTATAATAAGATGGTGTCTATAACTTTTTGGGCATATTTTATAGATATCCACATATACTAATCTTCCTCCTTCAAAATAATACATTAGATTTTTTTTTTAGAATAAGGGTATCCATGGACACCCACTTCATCTAATAGATCTGCCCATAGATCTGGCAAAAATTGATCCGATCCGAAAACCTGACCCACCCGAAAGTTTTGAGTTTTGAACACGATTTCCTCGACCCGAACTCGAAATAAACCGAACCTGAAAAACCCGCAAATTTTTTGGTCAAACCCAACCCAAACTCGACCCGCCTGCTCAACTCGAATATTATATCTTTATTTTTTTACTGTTCTTTAATTTTTTTCCGTTTAACAATGATAGTTTTTCATTATAATGAATTGTTCAGAGAGACGTTTTAGTTGCATCTCTTCGCAAATTAGACGATAGCACAGTTCTTTTCAAAATTCATTCCCATAAAATAACGTCGTACACAACTTATAAATTGGACAATTTTTTAAACAGACATGAAATATCTAGTGTTAAGAAAATCAATTTAGAATAACACAAGTATTAAAAATGTGCAAGTAATACCATTATATTCCAAGAGAATTGAATACGTCTCTCTGCATTTTAAATTATATTACTCTATAATAATCTAAAATTTTGATGTTATAATTAATAAATAATTGTAATATTTTGTCGGTCTATAATATTTTTTTCATTTGGCTTCCTTGTAATAGGTCTCGAACTTGATGTCAGTGTTAGACAATGGACCAAGTTGTGTTTGTGTTAGGATCGGCCCACTAATAAAGCATACATGATTAGGTAATGGGAGGTTAATTAATAAAATATCGAATCATTAAATGGATTATTAACCGGTTGAACTGCTCCAACCTGTTATCATGCTTTAGATGGATCGGTCCATGAATGGCGCAACCTATTATTAATATTTAATATAGGGATCAACCCATTCAAACGTGACTTGCTGCCTATGGTACATGACATTCATATGTCATATTAAAAGGTGTAAATATTTTTTATATTCTTTTAAGAAACTGTAATTAGAATGTTTGCTCATTAAATACCCACAATTTTAAGTAATAATTATGCTAAAATTTTGATTTTTATAAACAGAGAAATAATTCACTAAAAAGGCGCTCCAAATCCATTGGGTTGACCTAAAACCTGTAAAATCGAAATACGTCCATCCGTATTTTACCCAAAATCAAATTTACCCAACTCATATTTAACCTGTCCATCTGAATTGACAGGTCTATCCGCCCATGATTGGGGACAACTTCAAACATGTTAAGAAAGTCGCCCAGCATGCATGGCTGGGAAGATGGTGATCCCTCCTACAATTGAACACGGAAGTATCAATGTACCACCGAAGGATCAGGCGCACACGTATGAGGCACCACGGTCAACGCTAGTTAGCTAACACACACATTAGAGGGATACAATATGGCCGAACATATATGTTAAGCCTGCATCATATATGCATTCTAATCAAGTAAAGCTTTGCCATCAAGTCAGTTGCCGTCGCCAAAATACCTCTTTTTCTCACCTCCTGAAATGAGACATTTGACATTGAAAGTCATGCCAAACTAATTAGCCGCCTGCTTACCACTTCAAATGCTCACATTTCAAACTTCTTCAAACCCTCGCGATTTTTCCGCTCTCCTGGAATCATAAAGCGCACATGCAAATATTTTAATTTGATTTTAATTTATAGAACCATATATTATTAAAAAGTTCAATCTTGATGATGCCAGTACACTTAAAAGTTACTTATTAGTTCTAAATCTTATTTTTATTTCTAAGTTTTTTTCATGTCATTTATCCCACTTGAAAAAAATTGCACCTTCGGCTCCAATTTTCAGGGGTATCTGTATTACCATTCCTTATAGTGAGAAATACCTTAAATCACTGAGTTTATGATAGGATAGTTTGTTTATCTGATGTGAATCATATATTTTCTTTCACCTAGCTTCTCCAGCACCACCATCAGCATGTGCTAACTATGCTGCCATGGACGCAATCAAACTTGGGGGAATGGATGATATCTTTTTTTTTTTTTTTTTTTTTTTACATGACCAGTTGTTGGACCGCACGTATTGCGTGCAGCCCCCAATGCTCTCGAACCTACGGCTAAAGCTTATACATTAAGTTTTAGGTGAGTTTTTCTAGATTAGCTGGATATTTTTTAGTATTGAACATTATGGAGTTGACATATTCTTACATTATAGTATCACATCAAAATAAAACTGAATTAGTCACTCAGGCAAGTGCATTGTTCACTTTTTAGCATACAAATTAGAATAATTCGAAGTTCAAATTATCTTCAAGTCCAAAATGCAAATTGTGTGATAAATGAACATTCTTAGTAGCTCTGAATACTACATTTCTGAAACTTGAACACTCAGCTCATGTCAAGCTCATAGTTTGGCAATCACGCACATTTGGTAGATAGAGAACCTAAACAAAACCACAGCAGCATGGATGGGCAAAAACATACTTGCACCACTACTCATAGAGCCTACTTTTTTTCATGATAAGATACAACTATAAGTTGTAAGAAAATGTAAGAAATTCTAAAAAGTTGTAAGGAGCTATAAGAACTATAAAGATTATGTAAGATTCTATAAAAAGTTGTACGGAGTTATGAGAAGGTGTAAGAAACTGTAAGAAGTTGTAAGGATAAAAGCAAGCAGTTGTTGAATTATAAAAAAAAGTTGTATAAATATAATTTGTATGCTTAATTGTTAGTCTCTAATGTACAATTCACTAAACAAATTATTTCATCTAAGTAAATTACACATAATATGTCAGTGACATTTATGAAATTAATTTTATACCATCACACAGCAATTTTTTTTCATTATAGAAAAAATTTTGTTCTCCTACAGTTATCATTTTAGATGAGAAGAAATAATATTGAAATAACAAAATTAATGAGAATAAACTTTTAAACAAGTCAATTACATAACAATAAAATAAAGTCAAGCCCAAAAATTTATAGGACATGTTTCTACACTTGAGGTATTTTTTTTATTAACATGAGTTTCATCTTCCTATAAAAATTTTTAAAAAATAATAAATTTTCTGAACAAAATTGAATAGAACCCTTAAAATGAAATCTTATTTAAATTAAATAATTTTAGTTAACAAAATGCCTTAATTGAGATTGGAGCAGCACCTTGAGATAATGGAAGAGACTAAGGTCACAAATTACGGGAATAAACTATATCTAACGAATCAAAACCATAAAGAACTTATGATTATTAACCATAAACGGATCTAATTCTAAACAATTACTTACTATTCACATGATTTCATAATGCCTAGCTAACTTTAAGATAACTGAGTAGCCCATAAATAACCACATTACCTCACTAGGTGAAACAAAAACAAAACAAACATGGTGAACTAGAATAGTTTAAATAGAGCTAGTTTCACGGCTGAGCATGGACAGTGAATATTATAACAATGAAAATGCAAGCAACCTAGATCATGAACAAACTAGGAGTTGCAACAGCAAAGCACAACTTACCAGAAGGAGTCTAAAAGAGATAGGAAGAAGAAGGGGAAGAAGAGCAGGGCAGGACTTCCTGGGTTTCCTGGCTCACTGGGCCCAACCCAATAAAACCCAAACTTGAAGCAGAGCTTGACCATAGATGCCACAAACGCAGCCCTAAACCAACTACTTTCATGAGGCCTAAAACAAAGCAACCAACACAGTCTAGAACCGGGGAGGGAAGCGAGATTTCAACCATTCATTGGCCCAAAAAAAAAAAAAAAAAAATCAGAAACGAGCTTCAAAACCCATTAAGAATGGCAGAATCGCCATTAGCTAGCTTTAAAAGAATGAAAATAGGGGAAGGAAAATACATCAAAATCAATCAAAACTGAACCCAATACATTACGATTGCAAGCTAAAAATCATGAATGTCTACTCCAAATTATTGAAATGACGTCCAATTTCATGAAATTAGAGCCAAAAACAACGAATCCAAAATCAAGTTCAAAACGGAAAAAACGAGAATCAAACCCTAAATTACTGATACTGAACTTAAAACGAAAACACCCTAAAATTTAACCTAAAACTTGAAACTAAAACCTAGATTAATACCTCATCCTTTAATTGCACCGCTAGCTTGATTTATAGCCCAACCCTCTTCGATCTCAACCCTTGATGTCGACGATGGGCTTTCGAGTTTCCGTTTATGTTTTCTTTTATAAATTTTGTGGGTATATCTTCTGCAAACCCTCACGAGACCTTACTCGTCCACTAGGGGTAACCTAAGGGTTTAAAGGGCTTGTTACACATGCTAAGTGCAACCGTGATTCCTACGAAAGTGAATTAGGAATTTTATCTTCTTTTTCTAAGATTTTTAGTTTTGTTTTACTTGAGAACGAGCAAAACTTAGGTGTGGGGGTATTTGTTCAACCTGAAATTATGATGTTTTATACCCTTAAATTATTTAATAATTGCTCGAAATAAATTGTTAAATTAGATTTTGAATAATGTTTTTGTTCATTTTGTAGGATTTGAAAATTTTGAAAAAATAAGCAACAAGTGCATGGTTTGATCGGATTGAAGAGAGCAAGAAACAAGAAAAAAAGAACCAGGGCAAATGGAGCCCGGACCAGCCTTTTCTTTCCTCCCTCACAATGGGCCGGCCTGCTCTCTTTCTCTTCTACCTGGCCCATGCGGCTATCCCCATCTCTTCTTTTCCCTTTTTCCTTCCTTTTCGTGGACTGGGCCCAGCTTCTCTCCTTTCTTCGTAGCCGGAGCCCAGTTTTCTCACTTAAGTGAGGCGACGCCTCCCTCATTTCCCAGCCCAGCCTGCTCCTCTTTTTCTCACGCATGTGCCTTGCACATGATCTTTCATCAGCCCCCTCATCCCGTTCCTTCTTCTTCCTTCACTTCAGTTTAGGAACCCAAAAGCCAGATGAGAATTACAGAGCAACAAACAGGGCAGCAAGTTGTTCGTCTTCTTCTTCCCTCATTACCTAGCCGTTACACCTTCTCTCTCCCCCATCATTATCCATCATAATCACCATCTTCAAGACAACGGTCATGGAAGATGGAGCGACCGAGGGATGGCTCAAATGGAGGTTACAAAAATCAAGTGGCAAAGCAACTGGCAGCGGAAGAGGGATAGCGTAGAGTAGAGAGTACATGGGCAGAGTTTATTTTCATGCTTTTGCTTTTTCGTTCTCCTTTTACAGTTTCAGATCCGTTCTTAGCAATTGAAAGTTGATGTAATTAGCCACGGTTTGGTTCAACTCGAAAGATAACTCTAATTTTGGAGGTGAATTTGCGAGTTGTTCGGTTCAAATTCGTGCATTGGAAGTTAACTCTTTTAATTCTGGTGCTCTACTTCATGTTCCTCTGTTTGTTTCACTTTCCTATGCTTTGTTTATTCAAGTTGATGAAATAATTGCAACCAAGTGTTGGTAGCTTCAATTATCTACAATTTGGCGCTTTAGTTTTCTTTTGGCAATCTCCATTGTAAGCTAGCATATTTCTCACAGTTTTACAAATTAATTTGGTCTATAAATTTATTGTAAGTTGCTTGATTTTAGCATTTAATTTTAAGTTAGTTTAGAATTTTTGATAATCAAATTTTACAACAATCCCTGAGGATCGATACCCATTAGTATTACGGCGATAAACCGTATACTTGTGGAAAATTACAACAAGTGTTTGGCGCTATTATCGGGGATGGCGTTGTGAAATTAGGTTGTATAGTCGAGTCGTAATTCAGGTCATTGGCGTCGATTCATTTTTGTTTTGTATCTTTTAATTTTGTGTTCATTAGTTTTGTTTTAGTTGTTTTAGTTTAGTTGAGCTTTTTTTTGTTTTTGATTTTCAATTCAAGTTTATATTTTACTTTTTATGTAGTCCATTTCATTTAATTTTTGTTATTATTTTATGCTGAAAATAAGAGGACCAACAATTTTGATATTTGCGCAGGAAATAGGCACAGAAGCGGCAGCAACAAAGGAAAAAAATATTTTAAAAAATGCTCTTCTTTTGTGTCTGTGTTCATTTTATATTTTGTGTGATGTTTGAGTATTTTTGGTCTTTCTTTTATTTTGGTAGCATAGTTTTATTTTTGTTAGTTTATTTTGTTTTGTTCACTTAATTATTTGAGTCTTTTCTTTTTGTTTTAGTCATTGGTTTGTAAATAGTATCCTAGATGCATTTTCTGTCCAAAAAAGTAAAAAGTAAAAAAATTAAAAAACTTGAAAATCCAAAAAAATTGAAAAATTCTTAAAATTGAAAAAATACTAGATTCAAGAATGCCATCTTTTCATTTCCCACAATTTGAGCATGAATCTTTCTAGAGCTATTTATCGTGACTTAATAATTATCGTGCTCAATTGAATCAAAATTTTCAAAAATGAAAATTTTATGAGGTCATTGCTGTAGGTTTGAATTCTAAATCTTGGGGTTATATTGAGTCTATTTATCCTGGAGGTGTATTAGGATCGTTATCTAAAATTCAAGATGAATTTTGGAATTTCTTTGAAAAATTTGCTTGGGATACTTACGAGTTTGAACAAGCTAAAAATAATTTTGGATACCCAACTTCTGAGGAGTCTATTTTTCCTGCTAATTCTTTCCCATAGGATCATTTTATAAACTCATATGACCCATCTTATTCTTATATATCTCCTGTGTTGTGCGATTATTGTGAATCTTCTGACGATGATGATCTCACTTGCCCTTTTCGTGCTTATGTTGATGCTACTTGTGCAAGTGTGGAATAGAAGATAAATGAATTGACTGGTAAAATGATAGAGAACATGAAAGTGAGAATTGCTGAATATTCTCATAATTTTAGTCAAAGTAGAGAGAATTGTAATGAGCCTGACCCTAGTTTAGGATCTCCTAAACCTGAAGTTAATCTCTATGATGATTTTGAACCCTCTCATCTCGCTTGGCCCAATTTGAATAATGATAATGCCTTTGCCTAGTGTCGAGCAAGAGGGGGACTTCCTTACATCTCTATCACAAGACCTTGCACCTCACACTAGCTCACCTACGGACGTCACAGAGGATGTCCTAATTTCTGCCGACCCACCTACCGCTTTAAATGATTCTTTTGAGTTTAAGGAGGGTGATGAATGTGCGAACCCTAGTGAGTTGGATTTGAGCGTCACAACTAACTTTGAGCACCATGAGTTACATGAGTCAGATGATACTGCTTCAAAGGAGTCATGTGAGGAGGATGCTACAACCACTAAATTGGAATTTAATGATGATATTTTTTCTATAGAATATGAATATTTTTCATATGGGTTTGATGTCAATGCGAGTTTGGATGTGAATCTGTGTGCTGAATACGAATTTTTTCTTTTGATCCTGTCCAAACTAACTTCCTTTTTGGACACTGAAAGTCTGAATTTGTTGAGTCTGAGAGTATTGCCAATAAGAATTTTGCTTTAGACCAGACTCAAAAGCATATTGGACTTAACAGACTGGTGGATCTAGAACTCACTAATTTGCCTAGACCATTCATTCTTGATGATATACTTTCTAGGCCAATGACCTACTTGCTAGCTACTTTTAAGTACGTCTATCCATTTTTTGATTAGGCCCAATAGTTTTACAAATTAAAGAGGGCCTCACTTGTGCTGCATTGTTGTGGTGGATGTACTTTATTTGGCGCCAACTTTCTTATTTCTTCTGCATTGATCTTATTGAGAGTTGGTCTTCTGTATTTGACAAGCTACTTCGTGCGCTAATGGGTTTTGAGTTGAGCAGCACTTTTCTGCTTGATATGGAGTGGTTGATGCTCCATATACCTCTATTTGAGCGTATTTCTGGAGGCTATAGCTTAGGTGTACTCCTGCACCTGACCTGGTATAAGCGTTCTTCTTTATCTCTTCTTTTTATTTTGTTTTCGTTTGTATATACTTGTTGCTTTGTTTTATTTTTATTGTTCTCTTTTTGAGTTTTAGAGCCATGTCATTTTTCTGTCTTTTTGCGCCTTAGTCTTCTTTTTGTATATTCGTCTTTCTTTTTAATTTTTTTTTCTTTTGTTTGTTTCTTTTCACTCCCAATGAGGACATTGTGAGATTTAGGTGTGGGGGTGGGAAAACTTTGAAAAATTTAAAAACAATTGAAAATCTAAAAAAAAAATTGAAAAAAAATCTGAAAAATTTTGAAAATTCAAAAAAAAAAAATTGTTTTGTTTTTGGGGAACTTTTATACTTTTCTGATCGGCTTAAATCCCATGTACTTTGATTTATAACTTACATATGATCTGATGTACATGTTAGGTCTCTATCCTCGGTGTGTCATTCTAAGCCCTAATTCTGACCCCATTTGTTCCTTATTGCTGTGTAATCCAATCTCTAATTATATCATCCTCATTGTCTTAAAGTCTTAGTTTTCCACGATCAGCTCTTCCACTTGTTTTTGACACAATTACTTTAGTTTTTTGTTTGCTTTTTGGAAAAAAAATAAAAATGAAATGAAAATGAAATGAGAAAGGAAAGAAAGAGAAATGAAATAAAATTGGAATGACAAGTATCCTTTCGAGGCATGTTCCACTGGGCATTACCCTTTGAGGTACGTACTACTAGGTGCTACCCTTTGAGGCAATACTGCTATTGAGAAAGCTTGCCTCTTATGTTATTAAGTTAGTAATGTAGTTTGTGCCAGTAAAGTGGGATTAAGTTTAATTTTGGTAAACCTGAGCCCTATGATGATGGTACACTTGCACACGAGCACTGGGATGGATTCTAAGGCTTGATGTCTAGTGGGATGAAACGTTGGTACTTTGATGTCATTCATGGGGTAGAGAGCCTTGATGTGTAATTTGTTTATATACAGACCAATATCTTTGCTACATGGGTGATTTAGTTGATTAGAATGTGTATATATCTTTCCATAATTTTGTATATATTAATTTTTGAAAAAAAATCAAAAAAGATTTTCGAGTTTCTGTTTATGTTTTCTTTTATAGATTTTGTGGGTATATCTTCTGCAAACCCTCAAGAGACCTTACCCGTCTACTAGGGATAACCTAGGGGTTTAAGGGGCTTGTTGCACATGCTAAGTGCAATCGTGATTCCTACAAAAGTGAGTTAGGAATTTTATTTTCTTTTTCTAGGATTTTTAGTTTTGTTTTACTCGAGGACGAGCAAAGCTTAGGTGTGAGGGTATTTGTTCAACCTGAAATTATGATATTTTATACCCTTAAATTATTTAATAATTGCTCGAAATAAATTGTTAAATTAGATTTTGGATAATGTTTTTGTTCATTTTGTAGGATTTGAAAAATTTGAAAAAATAAGCAACAAGTGCATGGCTTGGATCGGATTAAAGAGAGCAAGAAACAAGAAAAAAAGAACCAGGGCAAATGGAGCCCAGACCAGCCTTTTCTTTCCTTCCTCACGATGGGCCGGCCTGTTCTCTTTCTCTTCTGCCTGGCCCATACGGCTATCCCCATCTCTTCTTTTCCCCTTTTCCTTCCTTTCTGCGGACCGGGCCCAGTTTCTCTCCTTTCTTCGTAGCCCGAGCCCAGTTTTCTCACTTAAGTGAGGCGACGCCTCCCTCATTTTCCAGCCCAGCCTGCTCCTCTTTTTCTCACGCATGTGCCTTGCACATGATCTTTAGTCAGCCCCCTCATCCCGTTCCTTCTTCTTCCTTCACTTCAGTTTAGGAACCCAAAAGCCAGATGAGAATCGTAGAGCAACGAACAGGGCAGCAAGTCGTTCGTCTTCTTCTTCCCTCATTACCCAGCCGTTACACCTTCTCTCTCCCCCATCATTATCCATCATAATCACCATCTTCAAGACAACGGTTATGGAAGATGGAGGGATCGAGGGGTGGCTCAAATGGAGGTTAAAAAAATCAAATGGTAGAGCAACTGGCAGCGGAAGAGGGATAGCATAGAGTAGAGAGTACATGGGTAGAGTTTATTTTCATGCTTTTGTTTTTTCATTCTCCTTTTACAGTTCCAGATTCGTTCTTAGCAATTGAAAGGTTATGTAATTAGCCTAGGTTTGGTTCAAATCGAAAGAGAACTCTAATTCTGGAGGTGAATTTGCGAGTTGTTCGGTTCAAATTCGTGCATTGGAAGCTAGCTCTTTCAATTCTGGTGCTCTGTTTCATGTTCCTCTGTTTGTTTCGCTTTCTTGTGCTTCGTTTATTCAAGTTGATAAAATAATTGCAACCAAGTGTTGGTGGCTTGAATTATCTGCAATTCGGTGCTTTAGTTTTCTTTTGCTGTCTCCATTGCAAGCTAGCATATTTCTCACAGTTTCACAAATTAATTTGGTCTATAAATTTATTGTAAGTTGCTTGATTTTAGCATCTAATTTTAAATTAGTTTAGAATTTTTGGTAATCAAATTTCACAACCATCCCTGAGGATCGATACCCATTAGTATTACGGCGATAAACCGTATACTTGCGGAAAATTACAACAAGTTTTTGGCGCCATTGCCGGGAATGGCGTTGTGAAATTAGGTTGCATAGTCGAGTCGTAATTTGGGTCGTTTGCGTCGATTTCATTTTTGTTTCGTATCTTTCAATTTTGTGTTCATTAGTTTTGTTTTAGTTGTTTTAGTTTTAGTTAAGCTTTCATTTGTTTTTGATTTTCAATTCAAGATTATATTTTGCATTTTATTTAGTCCATTTCATTTAATTTTGGTTAATATTTTATGCTGAAAATAAGAGGACTAGCAATTTTGATATTTGTGCAGGAAACAGGCGCAGAAGCAGCAGCAACAAAGGAAAAAAAAATTTTAAAAAATGCTCTCCTTTTGTGTTTGTGTTCATTTTACATTTTGTGTGATGTTTGAGTATTTTTGGTCTTTCTTTCATTTTGATAGCATAGGTTTATTTTTGTTAGTTTATTTTGCTTTGTTCACTTAATTATTTGAGTCTTTTCTTTTTGTTTTACTTATTGGTTTGTAAATAGTTTCCTAAATGCATTTTTCTTTCCAAAAAAGTAAAAAGTAAAAAAATTTAAAAACTTGAAAATTCAAAAAAATTGAAAAATTCTTAAAATTGAAAAAACACTAGATTCAAGAATGCCAGTTTTTCATTTCCCACAATTTGAGCATGAACCTTTCTGGAGCTATTTATCGCGACTTAATGATTATCGTACTCAATTGAATCAAAATTTTCAAAAATGAAAATTTTGTGAGATCATTGCCATGAGTTTGAATTTTGAATCTTGGGGTTATATTGAGTCCATTTATCCTGGAGGTGTATCAGGATTGTTATCTAAAACTCAAGATGAAGTTTGGAATTTCTTTGAAAAATTTGCTTGGGATACTTACGAGTTTGAACAAGCTAAAAATAATTTTGGATACCCAACTTCTGAGGAGTCTAAATCCTGTCCCCGAGAATCATTTTGTAAACTCATATGACCCATCTTATTCTTATATGTCTCCTGTGTTGTATGATTATGGTGAATCTTCTGATCATGATGTTCTCACTTGCCCTTTTCGTGCTTATGTTGATGCTGCTCGTGCAAGTGTGGAACATAAGATAAATGAATTGACTCATAAAATGGTAGAGAACATGAAAGTGAGAATTGCTAAATATTCCCATTGTTTTAGTCAAAGTAGGGAGAATTGTAATGAGCCTGACCCTAGTTTAGGATCTTCTAAACCTGAAATTAATCTCTATGATGATTTTGAACCCTCTTATCTCGCTCGGCCTGATTTGAATAATGATATGCCTTTGCCTAGTGTCGAGCAAGAGAGGGACTTCCTTACATCTCTATCACATGACCTTGCACCTTACACTAGCTCACGTGCGGACGTCACTGAGGATGTCCTAATTTCTGCCGACCCAGCCACCACTTTAAATGATTCTTTTGAGTTTAAGGGCCTGTTCTTTTCGTGGGTAAATGGGGGTAGGTAAAAGGTTGAAGTGGGTTGAGGTTGGTTGAGGTGGGTTGAAGTTGGTATTTTTTTTGAGGTGGGTTGAAGTAGGTTGAAGTAGGTTTAAGTTGGTATATTTTTTTTGTGGTGGGTTGAAGGGGGTTAAAATAATGAGAATGTGTGATAATTTTTTAAGTTATTGTAATTTTTAGTGCATGATTTCACTGAATAGTAATTTCATAATTTTGTAACTATTTTTCTGGAAATTTGAGGTCGGCACAACTTGTCAATTATTTTTAACGATTGGGTTACAAATTATAAAATTTATAAAGGAGTGGATTGAAGTTGGTTGAAGGGGGTTGAGGTGGGTTGAAGTTGATTGAAGTGGATTGAAGTGGGCTGAGGTTGGTATTTTTTTTTCAGATGGATTGAATTTAGTTGAAGTGGGTTGAAGTAGGTTGAAGTGGGTTGAGGTTGGTAAATCTAAAATGACCTACGAAAAGAACAGGGCCTAAGCAAGGTGACAAATGTGGGAACCCTAGTGAGTTGGATTTGAGCGTCACAACTAACTTTGAGCACCATGAGTTAGATGAGTCAGATGATACTGTTTCATAGAAGCCATGTGAGGAGGACGCTACACCCACTAAATTGGAATTTAATGATGATATTCTTTCTATAGAATATGAATCTTTTTCATGTGGGTTTCATGTCAATTTGAGTTTGGATGTGAATTTATGTGCTGAATATGAATATTTTTCTTTTGATCCTGTCCAAACTGACCTCCTTTTTGGACATTGCAAGTCTGAATTTGTTGAGTCTGAGAGTATTGCCAATAAGAATTTTGCTTTAGACCAGACTCAAAAGCATATTGGACTTAACAGACTGGTCGATTTAGGACTCACTAATTTGCCTATACCATTCATTCTTGATGATATACTTTCTAGGCCAATGACCCACTTGCTGGCTACTTTTAAGTACGTCTATCCATTTTCTGATTGAGCCCAACAGTTTGACAAATTGAAGAGGGCCCTCACTTGTGTTGCATTGTTGTGGTCGATATACTTTATTTGGCACCAACTTTCTTATTTCTTTCGCATCGATCTTATTGAGAGTTGGTCTTCTATATTTGACAAGCTACTTCGTGCGCTAATGGGTTTTGAGTTGAGTAGCACTTTTCCGCTTGATATAGAGTGGCTGATGCTCCATATGCCTCTATTTGAGCGCATTTCTGGAGGCTATAGCTTAGGTGTACTCCTGCACTTGACCTGGTATAAACGTTCCTCTTTATCTCTTCTTTTTATTTTGTTTTTGTTTGTATATATTTGTTGCTTTGTTTTATTTTTATGGTTTTCTTTTTGAGTTTTAAAGTCATATCATTTTTCTTTCTTTTTGCGTCTTAGTCTTCTTTTTGTATATTCGTTTTTCTTTTTATTTTTTTCTTTTGTCTGTTTCTTTTCACTCCTAATGAGAACATTGTGAGATTTAGGTGCAGGGGTGGGGAAACTTTGAAAAATTTAAAAGCAATTGAAAATATGAAAAAACAATTGAACAAAAACGGAAAAATTTTGAAAATTCAAAAAAAAAAATTATTTTGTTTTTGGGGAACTTTTATACTTTTCTGATCAGCTTAAATCCCATGTACTTTGATTTATAGCTTGCATATGAACTGATGTGCATATTAGGTTTCCATCCTTAGTGTGTCATTCTAAGCCCTAATTCTGACCCCATTTGTTCATTATTACTGTGTAATCCAATCCCTAATTATATCATCCTCATTGTCTTAAGGTCTTAGTTTTCCACGATCGTCTCTCCCACTTGTTTTTGACACAATCACTTTAGTTTTTTGTTTGCTTTCTAGAAAAAGAAAATAAAAATGAAATGAAAATGAACTGAGAAAGGAAAGAAAGAGAAATGAAATAAAATTGGAATGACAAGTATCCTTTTGAGGCATGTGCTACTGGGCGTTACCCTTTGAGGTACGTACTACTAAGTGTTATCCTTTGAGGCAATACTACTATTGGAAAAGCTTGCTTCCTATATTATTAAGTTAGTAATGTAGTTTGTGTCAATAAAGTGGGATTGAATTTGATTTTGGTAAACCTGAGCCCTATGACGATGGTACACTTGCACACGAGCACTGGGATGGATTCCAAGGCTTGATGTCTAATGGGGTGAAACGTTAGTGCTTTGATGTCATTCATGGGGTAGAGAGCCTTGATGTGTAATTTGTTTATATGCAGGCCAATATCTTTGCTACATGGGTGATTTAGTTGATTACAATGTGTATATATCTTTCCACAATTTTGTATATATTAATTTTTGAAAAAAAAATCAAAAAAGATTTTCAAGTTTCTGTTTATGTTTTCTTTTATAGATTTTGTGGGTATATCTTCTGCAAACTGTCACGAGACCTTAATCGTCCACTAGGGGTAACATAGGGGTTTAAAGGGCTTGTTGCACATGCTAAGTGCAATCGTGATTCATACAAAAGTGAGTTAGGAATTTTATTTTCTTTTTCTAGGATTTTTCGTTTTGTTTTACTCGAGGACGAGCAAAACTTAGGTGTGGGGGTATTTGTTCAACCTGAAATTATGATATTTTATACCCTTAAATTATTTAATAATTGCTCGAAATAAATAGTTAAATTAGATTTTGAATAATGTTTTCGTTCATTTTGTAGGATTTGAAAAATTTGGAAAAATAAGCAACAAGTGCATGGCTTGGATCGGATTAAAGAGAGCAAGAAACAAGAAAAAAAGAACCAGGGCAAATGGAGCCCAGACCAGCCTTTTCTTTCCTTCCTCACGATGGGCCGGCCTGCTCTCTTTCTCTTCTACCTGGCCCATATGGCTATCCCCATCCCTTCTTTTCCCCTTTCCTTTCCTTTCCGCAGACTGGGCCCAGTTTCTCTCCTTTCTTCCTAGCCCGAGCCCAGTTTTCTCGCTTAAGTGAGGCCACGCTTCCCTCATTTTCCAGCCCAGCCTGCTCCTCTTTTTCTCACGCATGTGCCTTGTGCATGATCTTTAATCAGCCCCCTCATCCCGTTCCTTCTTCTTCCTTCACTTCGGTTCAGGAACCCAAAAGCCAGAGGAGAATTGCAGATCAATGAACACGGCAGCAAGTCGTTCGTCTTCTTCTTCCCTCATTACCCAACCATGACACCCTCTCTCTCCCCCATCATTATCACCATCTTCAAGGCAACGGTCATGCAAGATGGTGGGACCGAGGCGTGGCTCAAATGGAGGTTATAAAAATCAAATGGCAGAGCAACTGGCAGCGGAAGAGGGATAGCGTAGAGTAGAGAGTACATGGGCAGAGTTTATTTTCATGCTTCTGCTTTTTCGTTCTCCTTTTACAGTTCCAGATCCGTTTTTCACAATTGAAAGTTGATGTAATTAGCCTAGGTTTGGTTCAAATCGAAAGAGAACTCTAATTTTGGAGGTGAATTTACGAGTTGTTCGGTTCAAATTCGTGCATTGGACGCTAGCTCTTTCAATTCTGGTGCTCTGTTTCATGTTCCTCTGTTTGTTTCGCTTTCTTGTGCTTCATTTATTCAAGTTGATGAAATAATTGCAACCAAGTGTTGGTAGCTTGAATTATCTGCAATTTGGTGCTTTCGTTTTCATTTTGTTGTCTCCTTTGCAAGCTAGCATATTTCTCACAGTTTCACAAATTAATTTGGTTTATAAATTTATTGTAAGTTGCTTGATTTTAGCATCTAATTTTAAATTAGTTCAGAATTTTTGGTAACCAAATTTCACAACCATCCCTGAGGATCAACACCCGTTAGGATTGCGGTCATAAACTGTATATTTGCGAAAAATTGCAACACCAAGTTACCAAACTATATACAAATAGAATGTACAATCAGCAAATATCTAAGTCAAAAGAAGTATCTCGACTCTCATTTTTCATCCCACACGCAATATGCAATGACACGTATATCTTGGTGCATGTGCTAATGTGTGTCAACTCTTATGAATCAAGTCGCTAATATTGACACAATTCCCATTTCCTTGCCTAATTATCTTATTTGCTTCCTTTGTTTTTCAAAAGTAATAACACACACATCCTAAATCCGCTTGACTTACAAATATTCGGGTCTTTCCTGAAAAAGAGTTTTATTCAATTGTGCGAAACACTTGTTTCATAGCCGAAATAGATGCATTATCAAGTAAAATAGTACATATTCAAGCCAATTAAAGATATGCAATAAAGATAGTGGCTATGAACATTGGTGCCGGGTTTTTATTCACTTTTTTAGACCTTTTTTTCCGGTTCTTCTTGTTCTTTTTTTTTTTGACTTTTTTAAGAGCTTAAAAGGCAACTTTGGCAAACAAAGAGTTCACATGCGAACTTAACAATAAGATCCTAAGAATTGATGATAAACTGAGCAAAGTAGACAAAAATTACACATATGAGATGGGGTTATTATGAAAAATCGAATATACACCTTAACTAGACATCTCATCACGCAAACTCTATTTACATATAACTTAATAATCTAGCACATGGGACCCCAACCGCCAAAGAAAGCACATAAATTCCCAAAAGAAAAATAAAAATTTTTAGAATTTTTGAAAATTTTTGAAAAATATAGACAATTGGGCACCTTACCCCCACACCAAAACTCCACATTAATGTCCTCATTGTTGGAACTAAGGCACCAAAAAGCGAGCACATAAGCTATACAACCATAACACCAACACAAAACTATGAATATATACAAACTAGGACACCACCAATATCAAAAATAGAGCCAAAAACTAAACTAAACAAAACCAAAATCGAAATCAAAACCACCGCTAAAGCCAAAACAAAACCAAACACACATATATAAAAACCAAAAACCAAAATCACAAAGGAAAGCCAGAAGCAAAAACCAATTCTAAAAGAAAACCAGACCAAAACCAAAACCAAAACTCACAAAACTAAAGAAACAAAACAAAATGAAACAGAAAACCAATCATAAATATCCACAACTCTTCACAATCCTTGATATCAACAACAAACAAGTATTCAGAAAACAATAACACAATCAAGGGTTATCATAGCCACCACAGCTCAATAAATCCCAAATTGCTCCTCAAGATTAATCACCCATATAATCGCAATCCTAAATATCCACAACTAAGTACGAAAAGAAAGCAAAGAAATGAAAAAGAGAAGAGCGGAGGGTGGAACAATTATACCAGGTTGGGTGCTAATTGTACCCAATCTAAATGCCTCACGTAGATGACGTCAAGGAGGACCATGGGGCATCAGCTGCTCCATCACAACTCACAAGCTACTACTCGTATCAAAACTAACCAACAAATGAAGCAGCTTATCAAAGAATCGAGCACAATCCACGCAGAAATGCAAATAGTTAGTGATCAGAAGTAGAGCCCAAATAGCGGGCAAAAATGAAATGCAACTCAAAGCTCTCTTTAGCTTACCAAAACTCATAGCCCAATCAGAAGAGAGATGTGTGTATGTAAAATCATATGCACTACTCAATGGTTTAACAAAGATATGATTATATGAATGCATAGACCATCTAAAGTGATCTGAATGACCAAAATGAAGTGCAACATCTCTAAAAGGGGAGGGGAGAGGACCAAAGCAAGGCTAATAACATACAATATGAAAATCAAAGCTCATAAATGGGCCTAAGGTCAAGTCCTTCACCTTAAAGTGGTCATCAAGTCTCTCTAAATCACTATCATCAAGAGTCTAATCTAAATAAGGGGTACTAAGCATAGAAGTTTCGGACTCTACAAAAGTAGATTCAAGAGGGTCTAAAGAAGGGAGAAAGAGGGGAAGGGGAGAAGAAAGGGGTGTCATGGGAGGGGCAGGCTCTAAGTCAGAATGAGACTCATCAGAATAGGGATCATTAAGCTCATCAGGAGGTGTAACCTCACTAAAATCTATATCAGAAGTCTCACCAAGAGAATACTTCTCAGAATTAGCATCACCTTTAAGTCTCTCACCCTCCTCAAATTTACAAGATAGGGTTAAAGGATTAGGTGGGTCGGGAAAAATTAGGACATCGTTGGTGATGTCCCTAGGTGTGCTAGGTTCAAGAAGGGAAATGTGTAGGGATATAAGGGTGTCATTCTCTTCCCTAAGGTCGATAAAAGGTGTATCAACATGTATATTGGGCCTTTAAGGAAGAAAAAAGACTCAAAATTATCAACTGGACCAACATTAGGCATAGGATATCCTAGACTAGGGCCAGCCACAGGCAAGTCATTATAACATTCCCTATATTGAATACCAGAAAATTGCTCCATCATGTCTGTAATACAATGTTCTAGTGCATCTATATCAGCAAATAATGGACAGGATCGCATTTCATGACTAGAATATTGACAATAATCGCATAAAATAGAAGGCACATAAGCTTGTTGAAAACAAGGGTCTTTAAATTGATCCTGATGGTAAGGTTCAGAATGATAAACATAAGGATTTGAGGAAGAGTGAACAAGAGCTTCGTTAGCTTGCTCAAACTCCCAAGTTTCCCGAGCTAAGTATTCAAAGAAATCCCAAACCTTGCATGGAGTTTTAGACAACAAGCCTTGAAAACCCCCAAGACACATGGACTTAATATGACCTCTAAATTTAGCATTTACACTCACACAAATAACCCCACAAATTTCCCATTTTTCAAAATTTTGATTCAATTGAGCTCGGTAATCATCAACTCTTGAAAAATATCTCTAGAAAGGCTCATGCTCAAACTAAGGGAAATTGAAAACTGGCATTTTTTTTCCTTTTCAACTTTCAAAATTTTCAGTTTTTTTCCCTCAACAAAAAGAAAAAAAACACCAATTCCGAAAATGAAAAGCAATTAACTAAAGCAAAGAAATAAGCCAAATAAGACAACAAAAATAAACCAAAAACAAAACTAAATTACCAAAGCAAAATAAACACCAAAAAGAACTACAAAAAGTGACCTAATTTCAAAACATTCATCCCCGACAACGGCGCCACAAACTTGTACGATAATTTTGAGTGTAAAATAAATGCCGCAAGTATACGACTATCATCGTAATACTTGAGGGTCGTCTCCACAGGGATGATGGAAGAGATTAAGGTCACAAATTACGAGAACAAACTATATCTAACGAATCAAAACCATAAACAACTTATAATTATTGACCATAAACGGATCTAATTCTAAACAATTACTTACTATTCACATGATTTCATAATGCGTAGCTAACTTTAAGATAACTGAGCCGCCCATAAATAACCACATTACCTCACTAGATGAAACAAAAACAAAACAAACGTGGTGAACTAGAATAGTTTAAATTGAGCTAGTTTCACGACTGGGCATCGACAGTGAATATTATAACAATGAAAATGCAAGCAACCTAGATCATGAACAAATTAGGAGTTGTAACAGCAAAGCACAACTTACCAAAAGGAGTCTAAACAGAGATAGGAAGAAGAAGGGGAAGAAGAGCAGAACAGGACTTCAAAGTTAAGATCAAGTTCACACTCAAAGTTATGCAATCAAAGAGATAAAAATTACCCCAAAAGAAATTAGCAAAAATAATATTATTATCAAGGATCCATCCTATTCCTAAAAATAAGTAGTTTAGCCAACTATAGTTAGTGAAAATACCATGATAATTGGTATATTTCACTACCTATGTACAAACTTTTGTACTCAATTACAAACTAACGAAGTAAACACTCTCAAATTTGACACACATGTGAGATGAGAAGAGTAGAGAAAAATAGCCAACAAAGTTTATTTTTTTCCAAATGTCTCAACCCAAATGGTTTTATCTTACAAAATACTCTCAACTCTCTAAAGAACATAGAAGATGGAAGGTAGAATGCTTGGATGAATGAATGAGTGTTTGGATGAATGAATGAGTGTGTGGACGCTCCAACCCATGGCTCCTATTTATAGTGCAAAATCAACCCCTCTTGATGCCTAAAAATTAATGAAAATTAATTTCAATTAATTAGCGGCTGTTACAATGCATAAGAAAAAGCTAGTCTCAAGCTAACAATTAATTTTTGATTAATTGCATTTGACTAGGTTAACAATTAGCCATGTAGGAAATTTAGAGAAAGGAGTGGGCTACAAAGGAGGAGTTAGATGAATGCTGATGGGCTACTAGGATAGGCCCAACTGATTTGTAAGGGAGAGGAAGAGAAGAAGAGGAGCTGGGTAGTGGGCCACTGAAAACATGCCCACTCGGGCTGGTGAGAGAGAGGGACTGTGCAGGAGATGGAGGGAGCTGGCAGGCTGCCGTTGGGCCTCGACTGAATAGGCCCACACGGCTGGGAAAAGAGGTGAGAAGGAGACAGGCTGGTGCTGGAGTGGAAGGCCTACGAATTGGGCTGCAAAGGTCAGGCCCAGGCGGGAAGAGAGTGACAGAGAGTGAGGAAGGTGGGATTCGGGCTTCTATTTGCTAGCGGGCTGGGGAAGCGCACAAGACCAGGCCACCGCAGGCGTAAGCGGGTAGGCTGGGGGGTTGATTGGATTGTCTCATCGGGCCATGGAGCTCAGGCCCACTGGCTGGCCTTGCTCTTCTTCCTTTCTTCTTTTGGGCTCTTGGACTTGGACTCCAGGCATTGCATTGTGAAAAATTCCAAGTAAAAATGAACAACTCTTCCCAAATTCTTTTATTTTATTTTTACCTGAAAATCATATAAAATATGCATTATTTCAAAGACTTAAAAGTAGGTAAAATAAAGGAGAAAATTACACATAAAATATGAATTATCAACTTTCCCACACCAAAACTTTACTAGTCCTCGAGTAAAGGATATCATTAATGAATATATTCATTTAAACCATAAAGTAGAATAAGATCAAGGAAGAAAATCAAGTGACCCAACTATGAATATCCATTTCACATCACATATTTCAATTCACTACCAACTTACAACTCATTATCAAATACTTCTAATCTCAACTAAGTCAATAGGCCAAAATTCAAGCAAATTAAGCACATAATGGCATCATGTAGTAAACCGTGAGCATAAAACTTCATCCCACATACAAACATCACAAGAGCATCTTTAAAATCAAGTCCCCAATGCCAAGTCACCTTATCAACCCTTTTCTTTTTATTTTTTATTTTTTTATTTTTTTATTTTTTTTTTTAGACTTTGAATTTGTCAAAAGCTACTTGATTCCATGTGCTTTCTTGAGTGGATAAAGATATGAGTAAAGATGACACTCAGAGAAACACTTAGTACATATTCTGGCGATTAAAGATATGGATAAAGAGAGAACCTGAACATCAGTACTAGAATCAGAACTTAAGTAATTCAATTTATTTTAATTATTGAATGAAAAGTCAAAGGAGAAGTCAGTGCTTATCAAATACTCAAGGTGACATTGAAAATGGGGTTACATCTCAAACTCAAAATCGGCTACATAGTGACATTAACACAGCAAAAATCTTCGCCTTCAACTAGTCAAAGCTAGAAATAATCTCTAATAAGCATTGATCACATGAATCAAATCCACATAATAAGAGTAGAACATGCATAATCATAACACTCAAGCTCTTCCTAAAATCAAATTCATCCAAAGATTTTCAAGTTTAAATTTCCTCAAGTTTAAATTTCCTTAAAATTTTCAATTTACCTTCCCCCAATACCTAAACCTTACATTGCCCTCAATGTAGAAAACAATAGGAAATAGGAAAATGGAGAAAAGAACAACACAACCTGATAGCACGGGGAGGGCATTTCCATGTAGCCTAACAATCCAACTCTCAATTGTACCTTTACAACCACCACCAACCACAAAAGAGAAAAAACCAAGTGAAGAGTCACACCCAAAAACACTAGCACACCAAAAAGAAAAGAAAAGAAAATAAAATAAAAGACTCAAACTTTCCTAAAAAGATTAGGTTGCCTCCCAATAAGCGCTAAGTTTAGTGTTTTCAGCCAGACAAGGTCTCACCCACTAATCATAGTAAATAAGATCTACTAGATTGATAGATTCAATCAAACCAGGGTCAACATCATAAGTCACAACAGGTTTCAAATGTTGACAATTTACCATAAGAACTTTACTATCTTGGGGATCTATAATTTGAATTGCCCCAGAGGGAAACACTTGTTGGATAACAAAAGAACCATCTCATCTAGATCTCAACTTGGTAGGAAATAGCTTAAACTTAGAGTTAAAAAGCTAAACCTTTTGATTAGGTTCAAAAGATTTATGAGAAATTATTTTATCATGAAGAGCTTTGGTTTTGGCTTTATAAATCTTAGCTTTCTCAGAAGCTTCATTATGCAATTCATCTAATTCATTCAATTGAAGCCTACGGTTAGAACCTGCTTGTGTCATATCAAAATTAAAAGCTTTAATAGCCCAAAAAGCACGGTGTTCTAATTCAACTGGCAAATGACAAGCCTTATCAAAAAGAAGCCGGCAAGGAGACATCCCAATAGAAGTCTTAAAAGCAGTACGATAGGCCCAACGAGCATCATGTAATCTCAAAGACCAATCTTTTCTATCAGATCAAACTGTTTTCTTAAGTATAGACTTGATCTCACGATTAGACACCTCAACTTGACCACTAGTCTGAGGATGATAAGGAGTAGCTACTTTATGAGTCATAGAATACTTTCTAAGTAAAGCCTCAAAAGATCGATGATAGAAATGGCTACCTCCATCACTAATGAGAGTTCTAGGGTACCATATCGACAGAAAATACACTCTTTTACAAACTTAACCACAACTTTATGGTTATTCGTCCTAGTAGCCTGAGCTTTCACCTATTTTGACACATAATCAACAGCAACCAATATGTATACCAAGCCAAAAGATGGGGGAAAGGGACCCATGAAATCAATGCCCTATACATCAAATACTTCAACAATCAGAACAGGGGAAAGGGGCATTATATCACGAGGAGACAGGGCACCCGTACGTTAACAACGCTTACAAATAAGACAGAATCGGTGAGCATCTCTGAACAGAGTGGGCCAGAAGAACCCATTTTGTAGGACTTTAGCAGCTGTCCTATGACCTCCAAAGTGACCACCACAAGCATAAGAGTGACGAAAGGTGAGAATACTATGAATTTCACTCTCTGGGATATATCTACGTACCACTTAGTTAGGGCAATGTTTGAAAAGATAAGGGTCTTCCCAATAGTAATATCTTATCTATGAGAAAAACCTATCTTTCTCTTATTTGGACCAGTGAAGAGAAATCTTATCAGTGTCAAGGTAGTTCACGATGTGAGCAAACCAAGGGAGAGGGGTATGTGACATAGCAAATAGTTGCTCATCAGAAAAGTGGTCAGAAAATCCAACTGAGTCATCAGGACACTCAGTAACGATTCTAGACAAGTGGTCTGCAACAGAATTTTCAGAACCTTTCCTATCGTTTATTTCAACATCAAATTCTTGGAGCAATAAAATCTATCTAATGAGTCTTGGTTTAGTGTCATTCTTAGCCAACAAGTGTCTTAATGCAGCATGATCAGTAAACACAATCACTTTTGAAAATAAAGATATGGACGGAATTTATCAAGTGCAAATGCAACAGCTAGCAACTCTTTCTTAATAGTTGAATAAATCTTTTGAGCATCAGTAAGAGTTCTACTAGCATAGTAAATGACATGAGGCATTCTATTCATCCTTTGATCTAAAACTGCCCCATTAGCAAAATCAGATGCATCACACATAATCTCAAATGGCAAAGAAAAATCAGGGGGCTGCACAACAGGGGCTGACACCAATGAAGACCGAAGCTTCTCAAAAGCTTTCACACAAGACTCATCAATCACAGAAGGAGCATCTTTAGTAAGGAGATTAGTAAGTGGACGAGCCACTTTGCTAAAATCCTTAATAAACCTCCTATAAAAACCAGCATGGCCAAGGAATGATCTAACTTGCTTCACAGAAGAAGGCACAGGGAGATTAGAAATCAAATCAGCCTTAGCTTTATCAACATCAATCCCTTTTTCAGACACTTTGTGACCCAACACAATCCCTTCTTGGACCATGAAGTGACTTTTTTTCCAACTCAAAACAAGATTCACTTCTTTACATCTTTTTAGCACATGGATAGATTAGCAAGGCACACATCAAAGGAAAAACCAAAAACAGAGAAATCATCCATAAACACTTCCATGAAATTATCAATATAATCAATAAATATGGCCATCATGCATCTTTGGAATGTAAAATGTGCATTACACAACCCAAAAGGCATCCTCTGATAGGCAATGGTACCTAATGGGCATGTAAATGTCGCTCTTGGTCCTCAGGATAGACAGGCATTTGATTGTAACCAGAATAACCATCTAAAAAGCAATAAAAACTCTGTCCAGTTAATTTTTCTAAAATTTGATCAACAAATGGGAGGGAAAAATGGTCCTTTCTAGTTACAGAATTCAGCTTTCTGTAATCAATACACACTCTCCACCCTGCGGTTTGTCTAGTGGGAATTAATTCATCTTCATTATTCTTAACCACAGTTATGCCAGATTTCTTAGGGACTACTTGAATTAGACTTACCCATTGACTATCAAAAATAGGGTAGATAATGTCTGCATCTAAAACCTTTACTACTTCTTTCTGAATAACTTCTTTCATGTGAGGGTTCAGTCTGCATTGCATTTGCCTAACAGGTTTAGTGTCGTCCTCTAAATGAATCTCATGCGTACAAATTGTAGAACTAATCCCTTTCAAATCAGTCACTGATCATCCAATAGTACCCTTATGATCAGATAAGACACAAATCAACTCTTCCTCTTGATCACAAGACAAAAGAAAAGATATAATAACAGGTAGGGTCTCTTTGGGGCCTAAAAACACATACTTGAGTGAATCAGGAAGAGGTTTCAACTCAAGTTTAGGTGGGGACACAGCAGAAGGTGGCATAGGAGAATTAGCTAAAGGGGGAAGAGGTTCATAAGTGGGCACCCAAGAGGAAGACTCAAGATGAGGAGTAAAATCAAGAGTAGAATCCATCGCATCTATTATACTTCCTAAATCGCACAGTCTCAAATCCCCACAAGAAAGACAAGTTCCCAAGGGATCACTAGTCAAAATAGCAGGCAAAGCTTCTTCAATCATTTCATCAATCACATCAACAAAGAAGCATTCAGATTCATCTTCAAACACAGGTTGAGCAGAAGCTTTGAAACTATTAAGCCTAACCCTCTTGTTCATGACCGAGACATCCATCACTCCCGACCTATAATTAATGGTAGTATTAGCTGTGGTTAGGAAGGAACATCCTAAAATAAGAGGGATTTGCTTAGAAGCATGATTGGGGTCCATGTCCAACACAACAAAGTCAACATAAAAAAATCCTTTATCAATTTGCACCAAGACATCATCTATCCGCCCCCTAGGAGTCCTAACTGATCTACCAGCAAGGTGAAGGATACAATTAGGATGTTTCAGTTCACCTAAACCCAACTCTAAGTAAACAGAATGTGGTATCAAATTAACAGAACCCAAATCCAAAAATGCCCTTTTAATTTTATGATTGCCAATATAACATGAGATGGTAGGGACACCAAGATCTTTGAACTTAGGTGGAGTGTCATGTTTCAAAATCGAGCTCACTTGTTCACTTAGAAGAATCTTTTTAGACTTGTTATTTTTAGATTTTCTTTTAAAAGTGCACATGTCTTTAAGGAACTTAGCATAAGTAGGGATTTGTCTAATCGCTTCCAAGAGAGGAAGATTGACCTTAACTTGCTTAAAGGTGTCTAGGATGTCATCGCTTTGCTTGTCTTTCCTAGAAGGGAATGGTGCATCCAAAACTTGAGGGTAAGGAACCCTTGGTTTATATGCCACAGAAGAGTCAAACACAACAGGAGAACGGGAGGGGTCATTCTCTTTTTCAAATTCGAGGTCATTCTTCAAGGTCTTAAGTCGTTCTTTTTTACCATGTTCCTTCTCACTCACCTTGTTATCTACTTCTGTACCACTCCTAAGAACCATTACAGCTTTCAATTGTTCAAATTGTTGGCCTTTAGGGTTCTATGTGGGATGACTTGGAAGTTTTTCATCTTCTTTTTTACCTACAACTATAGCTAGTTGCCCAAATTGGGTTTCTAACTTAGCTATGGATTGTGAGTGGGAGTCAACAATATGCATTTTAGACTGAATTCGTTGAACTTTAGAATCAACATTTTGCACAACAGAAGTCAGGGTACCAAGGGCAGAAATTACCTTGTCAATATCAGAGCTCCCAGATGGAGCTGGGTGGGAAAAAGGAGGAGCATATCTCTAGTTTTGAAAACCAAGAGGGGTAGGTCTACTGGACTGGGCCTGAGGATTCTCAACATTTTGAGACCTCCATGAAAAATTAGGATGATTCCTCCAATCATGGTTATAGGTATTCGAATACGGATTGTTAGAAGGAGGAAATCCTTGGGCAGCATTTACTTGTTCAGGCACACAGTCATACTTACTAATACACGGACAGTCAACAGAAGCATGCATGAGACTAGCACAAATCGAACACATATCTTGCATAGCAGGGGCACTAGACACTTTGTTCATGCACAACAATTAATCAAATTTCTTAATTAAAGTATCAACTTTACTAGAAAGGTCAACTGAATGCGAAACCTCATAGATTCCCCCTTTACTTCCTAATTGTCTAGGCAAATCAGAATGTGAGGAATTAGCATGCAGATGTGAATTTTTACTCAAATGTTCAAACAATTCCTAAGCTTCTTTAGGAGTTTTGTATAAGAAACTACCACCACGTGATGCATCAACCATTTGTCTATTATGCTCATCTAAACCAATGTAAAAACTCTGGACAAGTTGCCACATAGGTACCTAATGGTAAGGACAATTTCGCAATAACTCTTTAAACCTTTCTTAACTTTCATGCAATTGCTCATTTTTATTCTATGAGAAAGTAGTTATAGCACGTCTTAAAGCAGTCAGTTTTCCAATAGAGAAAAACTTTTTAAAAAATTCCTTTTGTAATTGATCTCAAGTGGTGATATTTGTCCTAGTATCCAACCAAGCTTTAGCTCTATCTTTCAAAGAAAAAGTAAAAAGCCGCAAGTGAAGAGTTTCATCAGAGATATTATTCAAGAATACAGTAGAACAAATCTCTAAGAACGCACCAACGTGCTTGAAAGGATTTACAAACTCTAACTCATAAAATGACGGTAACATTTGGATAAGAGAATGTTTAATCTCAAATGGCACCGTAACAGTGGGCATGCGTGTTCTTGTAGATGAGTCATATGTGGTGGAAGTGAAATACTCCTTAAGTTGCCTAGGTGATGGGGTTTGTTCTTCAGCCATCTTTTTCTTAGATTCCTTTTTCTTAACTCTTATCTTTCGAAGAGAGCATTCAATTTCAGGATTATATGGTATGAGATCTATGCACAAAGAACGTCTACTACGCATATACTCATAAACAACCAAAAGAATAAAACGAAATCACCACCACAATAATAATCACCAAACAGAAGAAGAAAAATGAAGAGAGAGATAAGAAGAGAAAAGAAAAGAAAAAAATAAAATAAACAAATAAACAAATAAAAGATCCAAGGGAAGGGGGAAAAACTGAAGAAAATAAAGCAAAAGAAAATAACAGAAATAAAAGGGAGGGGGATTGTTAGATTAGATACAATAAATAAAATAACAGAAATAAAAGAGTTAGATTAGATTAGATTAGATTAGAAGGGGTAGGAAAATAGTTAGATTAGAAGGGAAGAGGGAATAACAAAAATAAAATGGTTAGATTGGAAAGGATTGGGGAAAGAAAAACATAAAAGAAAATACCTAAAATAAAAGGGATAGGGATAAAGAAATAAATAAGTAAAAATAAAATTGTTAGATTAACGGGAATGGGGAAATAAAATAAAAAGAAGAGAAAAAAATCGAAAATCACTATTCATTCTCCGAAAACGGCGCCAAAAACTTGATGTGAATTTTATGTTTAGTTTTAAAACCCTTTTTACTTGCAAGTGCACAAGGTTAATTGTAGACTCACGAGTATAAGAGTGTCGATCCCACGAGGAACAATATTGATTTCTAATTTCAACTCTTCTGATTATAAAGAATAAGGTGAATGAGGAGTGTAATTATCAAAATGATTAAAGAAGTAAAAAGAAGAGAAAAAGTGTCAAGTAGAGAGAATTCAGATGAGAGGATGTTCTAGAATTTTAGATTTCACCTTTGATGCAAATATTAAATTGCTAATTCAAATGGAGATTTGATTTGTCTCTTGTGAAACTTAAGCTACAAGCATTAAGTTATGAATTGAAAAGATGAATTATAATTCTCAAATAAAATTATTTATCTAGTGGTTTAACATGAATTATTCTTTTAAATATAACTCATCTAATTTCTAGCATAAATTATTCAATTTTAACAATTATAATTTTAAGTCTCTTTGCATAATGTCATATTAGCCTACAAGGTATAATATTAATTTGAGATAGCAAATTAAACTATTGTAATTAACATGATTAAACAATAGTATTAAAATACATAAGTAAGTTAAGATCAAATTTACACTCAAAGTTATGCAATCAGAGATACAAAAATTACCTCAAAAGAAATTAGCAAAAATAATATTATTATCAAGGATCCATCCTATTCCTAGAAATGAGTAGTTTAGCCGACCATAATTAGTGAAAACACCATGATAATTGATATATTTCACTACCTATGTCCAAACTTTTATACTCAATTACAAACTAACGAAGTAAACACTCTCAAATTTGACTCACATGTGAGATGAGAAGAGAAGAGAAAAATAGCCAACAAAGCTTATTTTCTTCCAAACACCTCAACCCAAATGGTTTTGTCTTACAAAATACTCTCAACTCTCTAAAGAAAATAGAAGATGGAAAGTAGAATGCTTGAATGAATGAATGGGTGTTTGGATGAATGAATAAGTGTGTGAATGCTCCAACCCATGGCTCCCATTTATAGTGCAAAATCAACCCTTTTGATGCTCAAAAATTGATGAAAATTAATTTCAATTAATTAGTGGCTGTTACAATGCATAAGAAAAGGCTAGTCTTAAGCTAAAAATTAATTTTTGATTAATTACAGTTGCCTAGGTTAACAATTAACCATGTGAGAAATTTAGAGAAAGGAGTGGGCTGTAAAGGAGAAATTGGATGAATGCTGATGGGCTACTAGGATAGGCCCAACTGATTTGTGAGGGAGAGGAAGAGAAGAAAAGGACCTGGGTAGTGGGCTGCTGAAAACAAGCCCACTTGGGCTGGTGAGAGAGAGGGACTGTGAGGGAGATGGAGGGAGCTGGCGGGCTGCGGTTGGGCCTCGGCTGAACAGGCCCACACGGCTGGAAAAAGAGGTGAGAAGGAGACAGGCTGCTGCTGGAGTGGAAGGCCTGCGAATTGGGCGGCAAAGGTCAGGCCCAGGCAGGAAGAGAGTGAGAGAGAGTGAGGAAGGTGGGATTCGGGCTTCTTTTTACTAACCGGCTGGGGAAGCGCGTAGGACCAGGCCGTTGCAGGCCCAAGCGGATAGGTTGGGGGGCTGATTGGGTTGTCTTGTTGGGCCATGGAGCTCAGGCCCACTGGCTAGCCTTGCTGTTCTTCCTTTCTTCTTTTGGGCTCTTGGACTTGGACTCTAGGCATTATACTTGTGAAAAATTTCAAGTAAAAATACACAACTTCTCCCAAATTCTTTTATTTTATTTTTAGCTAAAGATCATATAAAATATGCATTATTTACTCATAAAAATATATTTCAAAAACTTAAAAGTAGGTAAAATAAAGGAGAAAATTGCATATAAAATATAAATTATCAGGACTTCCTGGGTTTCCTGGCTCACTGAACTCTATCCAATAAAACCCCAACTTGAAGTAGAGCTTGACCCGGATGCCTCAAATGCAGCCCTAAACTAATTGCTTTCATGGAGGCTCGAAACAGAGCAACCACCACAGTCTAGAGCCGAGGAGGGAAGCGAGATTTCAGCCATCCATTGACCCAAAAAAAAAAAGGAAACGAGCTTCAAAGCCCATTAAGAATGGCAGAATCGCCATCACCTAGCTTTAAAAGAATGAAAATAGTGGAAGGAAAATACAACAAAATCAATCAAACCTGAACCTAATGTATTACGATTGCAAGCTAAAAATCATGAATGTCTACTCTAGATTATTAAAATGACGTTCAATTACATGAAATTAAAGCCTAAAAAAAAGCGAATCTAAAATCGAGTTCAAAATGGATGAAACTAGAATCAAACCCTAAATTACTAATACTGAACTTAAAACAAAAACACCGTAAAATTAAACCTAAAACTTGAAACAAAAACCTAGATTGATACCTCTCCCTTCAATTGTGCCGCTAGCTTGATTTATAGCTCAGCCATGTTTGATCTTAGCCCTTGATGTCGACAGTGGGCGAAGATGACGGAGATGGTGTGGTGGTGAGTGGGATTCGGATGGTGGTTATGTGAGTTCAAGAGACAGATGAGTTAGAGAGAGAGAGGAGATGGACATGGCCGAAGAAGAAGGAGAAAATTGGGAGGGGGGGGTTGGGTTTCTGGGTTTTGTGAGGATAGAGAGGGATCCGATAAGAGAGAGAAAATAAGGGGGGAAATCATGTGATAGGTGCGTGAGGGCTGGGGTTTTTATTTAATTTTCTTTTTTTTCCTTTCATTTGGGTTATGAAAGAGGTTGTGCTTGAATTAGCTTGGCCCAATTCTTCATTTTCAACATCTCCTCATCTTTTCCTGCATTTTTTTCGAATTATTCAATACTTACCAAAGAAAATAAAATCAAATAAAATTCTAAAAATGACAATTATTACGAGTATAAATTGGGTATAAAGGTATCGTAAAAATATCGTATTTTTGGCACAAAAAATGGGTCAGCTAATGTTCAATTATATGATGCCAACAACCAAATTGCCTTGAACAAACTCAGAGATGAAATAGTTGAAATGCTTTCATTTACTACAGTTTGCCTAATTTTTAAATATGATCCCAATCAAAACTCAAACATGAATTTAATTTTTGTATTATAATTTTAAAAGCATGTTAACTTATTTTCTCTATAATGGTATATATCATTTATGTCAAAACCCAAATAAAATTTACATCATTAAATTTTGTTTTTATGTTTATAGAAATATTATGCTTATAAAAATATAGACAATTTTTTCATATTGGTAGTATACAAAAAAATATACATATTTCTATAAATATGAGGAAAAAAATGACAAGTTAAATGTTATAAAAAATATATAAGGAGATGTAAGAAGATCTAAAAAGATGTAAGGAGATGTAACAAGATGTAACAAGAGATAAGAAGTTGTAAGAGTTATATCAAAGATGTAATGCGTTGTAAGGAATTATAAAAAGTTGCAAAGAAAAGCAAGCTTATGTAGCCTAAATGCTCATTATCGCGAAAAAGAACATGATCATAGTTGGTATGATCAAAGACAAACAAAACCAATAAAGCATAGCCAGGCAAACGCACTCTGGCAGCGTTACACATAATTAATATGATAAAAGATACTTGATCAACATGAAGACGACAAGGATTAGAATTAGAATTCCAGCAATCGACAGCATCAGGCACAAGTAAGAGCATCCACCCACCCTTGGTTCTCTTGTTTAGCGTTCCAACATATTTTGCATCCGATATTTCAGCGGCAACAAACTCATGAAAAAGAAGGAAAAGGGTTAAAAAATAGATGCTATATTTAAAAATCACTAAGTAATAAAGAAGGCTTAAATCAATGGAAGTGCTTATTGTAAGCCAAAAAAAAAAAAAAAAAAACTACAACATTTAAGAGACAACTATTTGGTTTCACCACATTTAAACACCATCTTACGTAAGAAAAAGCATAGAAAATTCTTGTACCCCCTTTAGATATAGCATTATCTTAAAATCTCAGTTAAATCAACGTTTCCAGTTCCTTGTCAGGCCACCCAAGGAACAACAGAGCTTGCTTTCTGAAAAACCTGTCTTAAAATAATTGTACTTGTTAAGTAGATGGAAATCCATTTTCCAGAATATTAAAGGACTCAAAGCCTCTAACTATTTTCTTAAACCCTTGGACAATTCAAATTATTCTTGAAGCCAAGGGGTTTAGGCTTGTTCTTTTTTATGATAGTGAGCATTTAGACTACAAGTTATATTTCCTTATAGCTTTTTACAACTTTTTATAACTCCCTACATCATTAGTAAAATTTTAACATCTTCTTTTAACATCTCCTTACATCTTTTAACATCTTCTTATATCTCCTTATATATTTTTTATATCATTCAACTTGTTATTTATTTTTTCACATATATTATGGAAATAAATATATATTTTTTTATATACTACCAATATAAAAAATATGTATATATATATTTTCATGAACGTAATATTTACATAAACAAAAAAACAAAATTTGACAAGCATGAATTATAGTTGAGTTTCGACGTGAATCATGTAAGCCATTATAGAGAAAATAAGTTAACATGCTTTTAAAATTATAATACAAAAATTGCATTCATGCTTGAGTTTCAAGATGAATCATTTATGAAAACAGTCAAATTGTAGGTGATAAAAATATTTCACCTATTTCATCCCTAAGTTTCTCCAAGACAATTTGACAGCTATCATGGTCATTAGGTGGCTCATCCACATTTAGTCTCTTGCTGAGATTGCTATACTCTTTTTTATGCAAAATAATAAAATTTTGGAGAGTACAAGTAACAATTACCTCAAGCTACTGCTCCAATATCACTTGAGGCAAATTTAAATAGAATTTGATTTAGAAAGGATTTCATTTTAAGGTTCTATTAAATTTTGTTTAGACAAATTATTTTTTAAAAAAATTTATTTATAAGGAAGTGAAATTAATGTTAATAGACAAAAGAACATATTTAGCTCTATAAATTTGTGAGATTAAATTTATTTTATTTTTATTTAGTTGACTTATTTAAGGTCTATTTTCATTAAGTATGCCATTTCAATATTATTTTTTCTCAACCAGAGTGATCATTGTAGAAAAATAAAACAAAAAATAATTTGAGTAGTGATGGTATAAAATTAATTTAATAAATGTCACTGACATATTATATATAAATTACTTTTATGAAATACTTTATTTCACAAATTATACATTGAAGACCAACAATTATACATACATAATAAAAAATTATATTCATTTATACAACTTTTTAATAATAACAACTATTTACATCTATCTTTACAGTTCTTTATAACTTTAATTTTTACATTTTCTTATGCTTTCTTAGAACTCCTTACAACTTATTACATCTTTTAACAGGTTTCTTTATAGTTTTTACAGCTTCTCATATATAGAATCTTGCCGCTTCTTACGATATTTTGCATCCTTTTACAATTTATTTGTAGTTTGTACAGCTCCTTATAAGTTTTTATAGTTTCTTATGCACAACTCCTCACACTTACTTACCGCTTATAGCTATTTCTTATCGCAAGAAATAACGGACTCTAAGTGTACCACAACATTTCCTAATGGTGGTTTACAATTAATAGAATAGTTCTCTAAATATCTTTATTTTGCCAAAATTGGGTAGCATGGAGGTCCTGTTCTTTTTCGCAATAATAAGCATTTAAACTACAACTTACATCTCCTTATAACTTTTTACAGCTCTTTACATATTTAATAAAATTCTTACAGCTCCTTGCATCTTTTTACACATTGTATCTCATTACATCTTCTTACATCTCTTTAGATACTGGTCAATGTATAATTTTGTACTTGTTTATGACATGTTTTTAGAGAAATAGGTATATATTTTTATAACATTTAACTTGTCATTTACTTTTTATCTTATTTATAGAAATATGTATATTTTTTTATATACTACCAATATGAAAATCTGTATAAATTTTCATGAACATAATATTTGTATAAATACAAAAATAAAATATAACGATATGAATTATATTTGAGTTTTGACATACATCATATATGCATTATAGAGAAAATAAGTTAACATGCTTTTAAAATTATAATACAAGAGTTGCATTTATATTTGAGTTTCAATGTAAATCATATACGAAAATAATCAAATTGTAGGTGACGAAAGCATTTCATCTATTTGATCCCTAAGTTTGTCATAGCAATTTGGCCGCTGTCATTGTACAATTGAATATTAGGTGGCTCAGCCCATCTACATTTGGGTCTCTTCCTGAGATTGTGTTGTCCAAGCATCGAGGGCAAGTTTGGTTTACAACTTTTCGATAAATAAAGTTTATTATATTGAGTTGTTTATTTCATTCTGTCTAGTTTATGTAGCTCAAGCTTTAATAAAAGGAATAAAAGAGCATCAAAATTAAGAATTTGCAGCCATGGCCAAAATCAAGCAGCCAAATTGGGGCAATGTTGGTCCAACAAGCCCCAGTCAAGAAAGTCAAAGTTTAGTTAATAGCAGTCAATACATATCAATTTTGGTCCAACAAGCCTTGATCTTTTTATGAGTGAAACACGGGTTAAGAGATCTCTTAGTAACGACAACCTCCGCCTCTCAAATATGAAGCATGGGGGATGTAAGAAAAGCCTTTTTATGAGTGAAACATGGGTTAGGAGATCTATTAGTAAGAGCAAGCCTCTAAGTGCCTTACTCTTGTTTAATCAAACGTAAGTGAGAAAGGCGACCTCTACATCCTTTACATCAATCAATTTTGAAAGAATTTCAGAATGTGCTTCCTTTCTGCATTGGCCAATTTTAGGATGAAGCCCCTCACAATGTGCTGCTTAAATGATTGTCATTGGTCTCTTGGCTATGAGCCTCCACTCTCCTTTAAGATAATTTGTAATGAGTATATTGAAATTTTCAATAGGCTCATGAATGTTGGCAGGATTGTTCATCCCATTAGTTTCCCCTATAGCCTTTAACAATTCTTACATGTTCAAGAAAGGTGGTATTGTTAGCCTAATGAGTTACCTAAAACTGAAGCGATGCAACAACTTCTTAAGATTAGTACCTATGGATTTCAAGCAGAAGGATTTGAAGGAAACTCCTTCTGAAGAAGAAGAGTTTTGATGCACAAGCATCAACAACAAGTTTGGTTTATAAATTTGTAATAAAAAAGTTCTTGATGAATTAAGTTGCTTATTTCTTTCGATCTAGTTTATGTGGCTCAAGCCTAAACAAAATAGAGGAAAGAGCTTTAAAATAAAGAATCTACTATAGCCAAAATTAAGTAGCCAAATTGAGTCAGTTTTGGTCCAACAAGCTCTAGTCAAGAAAGTCAAAATTTGATCAATAGTGGTCAATATAGGTCAAATATTGGACAAAGGTCAAAGTCAAGGTCCAAATATCAAGCTCATAGATAAGAAAGAATTTGGACAACTCATCACTATTCTAGAGGCTTTTAATTTGAATTTCGCATGCTTAATTTATTGTTAGAACGTTAGAGTTCTAAAAATCTAATACCCCGAAACTTCTTATCAAAGTTGGTAAATATCTCTCAACTATAAAAGTAAAACAAATACCTTTTGACTATATATAGCCTTTTATCTCTTTGCAATAATCGATGATGTGGCTAATTAAAAAATACATGATGTGGCTAGCTGAAAATGATGTGGCTTATCTTAATTAATATTATATTTTTAATCCAAATAATTGACATTGGATTATATATATGTAAAGTGAAAAAAGAAAGGGAACAAAAAAGAAAAGAAAGTTAATATCAATTGTTGTCGTCCGCTAGTTTTTCTTTTATATATCTTTAAAAATCATAAAGGTTAGTAAAACACAATTGCATGCTTGTCTTTATAATAAGTAAGGGGTAACAATCATATATAATTTGGCCAATAGTTTTTGAGACATGTACAATCAGTCACACAGAAACAATATTATAGAAATAAAATTTAAGACCGAATGTTGAGAGTGTTTAGCCATATCGGTGGGCTACTTCTTTGAAATGTACTAATCTAATGGTAGGATGCTTCACTTTCACAAGGAAGACTAAGGTACTATTCTAGCTGGGTTGTATACTTTTATCTGTGAAAATTTATCTATTCAAAAAGTAGCATATGTTACATTAAATTGATTTTTGATTAATATGATAACTAACAAGCATTATTGAATTGTATTTAAAACCTATTATTATTATTCATAAAATGGGTACATAAGATATAATTTATCTAGATTTTACAAAATTCTAATACGATTTGACATAATAATAATAATAATAATAATAATAATAATAATAATAATAATAATAATAACAACAACAATATTAATTTTAATAATAACAATAAACAAATAAAATGCATAGAGGAATCGTACATAGTATGGAAAATATTTTTAAGAAAAGAAAAGGAAGAAATATATCATATAATCCCATAAATAAGAAAATTTACTCTGTTAAAAGTTAAAATTAACAATTTCTTTTGTTTTCCCAAAAGCACAAGCTCTTATTGTCCACATGTATATATGTTTTATACCTATATTTGTCATATATTAATTTTTTAATATATATTTACATATGTGGCGGCTGAGAGTATATGTTCTCAAGAGTATAATGTAGAAATTGGTTAAAACCAAGCTAAGGCATATGCATATGGCAACATATATGGTTACATGGCTTTCTTTCCTACATAATTATGCCACATCACATTTCAGACAAGCGCTGTCATCATTTGTGTAAATGAATGGAAAGAGTTAAATTAGTTAAAAGGGTATTACTTCAATTTTTAAGTTAAAGAGTATTCCCTACCTTTGACTAAAAAAGTTGAGCGGTATTTTATTTATGTAGCTCTAGAACGTTATTGGCTAGAATGAGTGTTTGAATCCTGTTAACCAACCTCTTAAGTGCTTCATTTCTATTGGCTTATTTTTGTAGCTAAAGGAAGGGGGCACCAATTTTTGTAGGTCTAAATTAGCCTCCTTGTATCCAATTGGAAGATAGACTTTATTCTAGAATTAATAAATGAAAGTTAGAATGTTTTTCTTTCTCATAAAGAAAATTTCTCTCTTTATTCCAAATACTTGTATATTTGGATGGTGATTGAGTCAATTCTTTAGATTAATTCTCAGTGCTTTGCTTTAGAGAACTAATTGGTGGATTGTTAGAATAAGTGGTGTCTTTAGCATTTATCTTAGTCATATCCACTTTTATTTGCTTTTCTTCCACATTCAAAAATCCACAAAAATTTCATTGATTTTCCTTTTATTATTTAAGGTCTATCTTGGTTCAAGACTTGTTATTTGGTGATGATTGTTGATTGTTAATAGTCGAACACTCTTGCGATTAAGGATTATACCATTCCTCATCAAATTGATATGAGACCCAAAAGGTCATCCTTTTTGTTGATTTCTCCTTCACAATTACCTCATTAGTCCATAAAGAATCTCAAAAGTAGCCGAAACACAATCCCTAACTCAAACATATCCCTAAACTCTACAAAACATTTGTCACCAAAACGCACGTAAGAACCTACCAAAGGCCAATGGACAGGACAAGGTAACCCCCACGAATCATGATGATTTGGCCACCCTATGTGGTTTCCCTTTTCTTCGTCATTTCTTACCCCATAGTAGACCATGACCCCTTCGTGGTACCCCCATGCTCCATGGTTTCCTATCTCGTTCTAAACCTTGTCTCCTTTTGTTTTCCCATACCCTTTTCATTTTTTGTTTACCTATGCCATGGAAGATCTGGTCATACTTTGACTTCAAAATCAAGTAAGGAAGCTTAGAAAGCAAATGATTCCAAGTGAATAAGGCCATCAAAAAGCATCCTTGCTTTGAATGCTTAGTTATTTAAAAATCCACAAAAGTTTCAATGATTTTTCTTTTGTTATTTGAGGTCTAGCTTGGTTTAAAGCTTGTTATTTTTTGGTGAAGATTGTTGGCTATTAAGTGGTTGATCACTCTTGTGATTAAGGGCCCTACCATTCCGCATCCAATTGCTATTCCTTTTTACGCAAAATAACAAAATTGTAGAGAGAATAACAAACAACGATTATCCTATGCTGTTGCTCCAGTCTCATCTGAGGCATTTTCTCCTCCAATGTTTTCTATGTCCTCTTCAGTATTCCAAAGGTAGTTGGGATAAACTTTAATCTGTTCAATTAATTTTATAACCTACCTCCAGAGGCTCCATTTAGTTTTTCATCTCTTTCTTTTTTAAATTTGATAATAAAGTTATCATATTTCATGAAAACTTTCTTAATGTTTTTAGGGGTTTATTTCTAAATTTTTTATATTATGTTAAAAATATTAATTTAAAATCATTTAATTTAAATAGGATTTTACTTTAAGGATTTTTTCCATTTTGTTCAGAAAAATTGTTGTTTTTTAATTTCTTTTTAGGGAGGTGAAACTGATAGTAATTAAAAAAACAATCTCAAGCATAGAACATATTTGGTTTTATAAATTTATAGGCTTGAATTTACTTTATTGTTATTTAATTAACTTGTTTAAAGGTTTATTTTCATTAATTATGTTACTTTAATATTATTTTTTTCTCATAAAAAATGATAATTGTAGAAAAACAAAAATTGTTCGTATAATGTTACCAATTAATTTGTTTAGTGATGGTATAAATTAATTAATAAATGTCATTGATATATTACACATAATTTGCTTTTCATCGAAAGATTTATTTCACATGTCGTACATTAAAAACGAACAATTATGCATACATATCTAAAAATTACTTTGAATAATTCAACAACTATTTACATCTATCCTTACCACTTCTTTGTAGTTCTTAAAGCTTTTTACAACTTGTTATTAATTTCTTATATTTTCTTACAGCTCATAGTTATATGTTCTCGTAAAAAAGAACAATCCTAGAGAGTGGCTATAGAAGGATAATGTCATTAAGCAACTACCTAGTATTAGAATAAAGATGAACCATCAAGTCACAATAAGATTAAAACTGTATCTATGTGTTAACTATATGAACATTTTACATCCTCAACATCCAATCTTTTCTTCTGGGGCTAACTTTTGATGCGTGGTGATCCCTGACCCCAAGCCTAACTTCAATGTCCGCAGGTTAAGCCAATTACAAGCGAACACAATCAAACACTTGGAAGGTTAAACCTCAAAACAAGCCCTTAAAAATTTAACACTTAAAAGAACAATGGAGGGTCAACAATAAAGAGAATTAGATAAGCAGCACAATCCTCAGAAAATGGACATGGAAGGGTTAGCCATAAAAGTCAAAATGCAAATGCAAATACAAATGGATGCAAATGCAAAATGAGATAATGCAAAGAAAGAACTTAAAAAGAATGGATATGACTTGATCTACAGGTAAAGCCACCAATCAGGCCTTAGAACCACCAACAATTAGATTCCCTCTAATTGCATAAAGGCTTCACTCTAGCTCACCACCAAGAAGACATGGATAAAGAGAAAGAGATTTTTAAGATAGAAACAAAGCTCTCAATTTCATTCCTCTGCAAAAGTTTAAACCTTCACTAGAATTCTCAATGTGCTCCTTACAAGAGAAGTGGGGGACAAGGTATTTATAGCCTTCGGAACGCTGGTTCCGTTCTTCTAAGGTCAATGTGGGAGAAAAGTACAAGATGTTACAAGCTTATACATTTAACACTTACATAGAATACAAACTAGAATGTAAATTGGCTAACAAAGATTAAGGGACCAAATCCTACTTTTTAAACATGGTAATCAACCTTGAAATCAAAAGAATCACAAGGTTTGAGCTGCTTAATATCAATAATCTTTAACCAAATCATTAGGTTTCCAAGCTTAATCTCAAGACAGAAAGATCATAGAAGCAAGCAAGTAATGAGGTGACCATGGTGCATGCTTGAGTTACTAAATGAGGTGACTAGGGGTGGCAATGGGGTGGGTACAAGGTGGGTTTAGCTGTACCCTCACCTATACCCATTTTCAAAATTAATACCCATAGCCATACCCATATCCATCGAGTATTGTAAAGTTATACCCATACTCATACCCACTGGGTATAGCGGGTATACGGGTTTTATTCGGTTATATATAAACAAAAAAAGAATTAAATTCATTTTGTACCCATATTCGACATCAACTAGCCAATGTATCACATTAATACTAAGTTTTCAACAACATATCATATCAAATCAAATACAACTAAAAGTTTGACAATCAAAGTAATAAATTAGAACTTGAAAATTATAGTTTTAAACAAAATGTTCCATCGAATTCTCGAGTATCATACAACTTAAAGCAACTAGCAAACTATTCAAGTGTAAATAAAAAATTAGAATTTTAAATAAATGGGTATGAGTTTTATATGGGGCGGGTATAGGACGGGTACGGGGCGGGTATTGATAAAAGGGTTATGGGGCAGGTAGGACCTATACCCATGCCCATACCCACACCAATATCCATTTTAGCAATACCCATCCCATACCCATTGTTTTTCTATTTTCACCACCCATACCCATACCCATTGGGGCAGGTTTTGCAGGTTTTAGGCGGGTACGGATTTTTTTGCCAGCCCTAGAGGTCACCATGCTACCTAAACCTTTAGTTCCTTGCATGAATTTGCTCTTGGATATTTTCACATCTCACGAATTAGTTGGATGTGATTTTCAAGCAATACAAATTAAAGCCTAATTTTGAGCAAAGGTCTTCTCCATCTAGACTACATTTGGACTTGATTTTTTTTGCATGAGAGGAAAAATTAGGATGTCAAAAGATAGTCCAAATAAGAAAAATGTACCTAAATTAGGTTTTGGTAGGAGAACCAACTCAGATCCAAAATAGGGCAAAATGGGATCAATCCTATACAGACAAACTTGTGCTAGTTGAATCACCTTGATGAACTTAATGTAGCCCTGATTTCTTTGCATTTTAAGATACCCTAGGATATTCAAATAAAAATATTGGCTCCCAATTGTATTTTAGCTGGTGAACTAACCTAATTTTCAAAATTAGGCAAACTAGAGTCAATCTTCAATAGGCTGACTTTGACTTAATAGGTCACCACTAAGAATTCTATTTTAGTCTAGATTTTCATACATGGTATGATGCCTTAAGATGTTGGCTAATATCCCAAACAAACATATTGACCTTAAATAGGGATTTAGGTGGCGAATCAACCCCATTCTTAAAATGCACAGAATTGGGTCAAAACTACACATCAAAATATTTTGATCTTGACAAATCACTTCCATTGCATGTAGCCTGAAACAAATTACATATTCATAGATTGGGCATATTAAAATTTCGTATGAATGCTCTTGGATCCAAAATGGAGCTCTTCAATTCAATGAAATGAGTTACTCAAATCCTATAAAATTTTGACTGTGTAGACAAACTTGGCTTGACTTTTAATCTATGACTTGAACTTGGTGAATGACCTTGGAATCAAAATAATCATAAGTTTTGAGATACTTAAGGTCTAAAGTTTTTGATAAAAATTTGTAGTTATCAAGTTCAATCTCGAGATAGATCAAGCAAACAAGGAAGCAAGCAAGTGACGAAAGATGTCATATGAGCTCTTTGCTTGGCTGTTTGCTATTGCCATGTCTAACCCTGGATGCCATGCATCACTTTTATATCATTCCTTAAGACCCAATTCTTCCCATCTTCTCTAAGAAGTTTTGAAGTCTATGCTGTCTTAATCTAACATTGACCTATATGTGGCAAGATGAAATTTGAGGTGGACGAGATGTATAATTAGTTATAGTTGCATGTCTGATTATAAAGCACAATGAAACATGAATTAAACACTGTCCCTTTGTGTGAAATTCAAGGTCAATGCACAACTCAACTAGGTAAAATTAACAAAAGAAACAACTTAATATATAGTGAAATTTTAAGCTGAAATTCGATTAGAACATTTGGATAGTGTTTGGTCTCGATATGTCATATTTGATATTCTTATTTACCCAACTGTTGCTCATAATAAGTTGTAATTCCTAGGATTTTTATTAATTTTTCATTATTTTATGGGAAATAACGTCGATCCAAAAGTTAACAGAAATTAAGTTCAAAATGATGTTAACTGAGAGAATGACGCTATGTTTTGGAGATGAGACATGAAAGCAAGGGGCCGAGGAGGAGAAAGGAAGTGAACAAGGAAGTGAAGAACTCAAAAAAGAAGGGCCATGACAGGTGCCTGTCACCATGGTGACAGCCATCGTGACTCCCTTGCAGTGAAGCCCATTTTTCAGGGGTGGCAATCGCCATTGCCTGCCCACAAAATCTTCCTGGCCTCCAACAGCTGTCCATTACCACCCCAACCCCCGTGCCTCCTTTATCGCTTCAACTGCTATTTAAGAGAGTTTGGGGAGAGCATTAAAGGGCTTTGGAAGAGATCTTGAGAGTGAGGTTTAGTTTAGGGTTAGCCACAGAAACCCCTCTAGGGGGAGATTAACTTAGGTAGATTAGTGTATATTATGTAGGCGATTGTAGATTTTGCTATTAGAGACTAAGTTTCTCTTCTCTCTCTCTTTAATTCAATGCTTCTTATTTTGTTTGCTACTTCATTGATTCATTGCTTTGATTCTCTTTTTGATGTTTAGTTGTGATTAAAGTTGTGATATTTGATTGTGATTAGCCCTTAAGATGGCTAGCTGAATCTTGTTTAAATCTTAGCCTACCTTGTTCATCTTTGGATTCAGGGTTTCCCTTACGTCTGCCATGTCTTGGATAAAATGTTTAAAAGAGTTTTCATCCAGGTTTTAGAGTAATGGACTTGTGCTGAAAGGTGATGTTGATTGTTTGGAGTGGGTAGAGAGGATGGCTATCATTTAGACATGAAAATAGTTCGAATCCTACCTAGATCTAAGATTGCTACTCTTATAGTTTAATTGGATTAACCCCATAAAAATTGGTAGTTAGAATAGTTGAACTAGCCTTCGACCATTGAAAAAGGGCTTAGTTGTGGTTTGATTATGCAATCGATCATTTTTGAATGCTAGCATAACTTGAGAAAGTGAAGTTTTGGCTTGATTAGTTGGTCTACCTTAGGTTTAATCATGATCAAAGTCCTTTTTATTTGTTTAGTAGTTTAGTTCTGCTTCCTATCACCCCTTATTTTGCCTAACTTGATACGCTTGAGTTGGCTTGGTGATGGGAAACACAACTCCCTATGGATACGACCTGTACTCGCCGGTTGCTAGCTACAGCTATATTATGCACTTGGGGTTTAACTTAGTTCACATCAAGTTTTTTAGGCATCATTACTGGAGAGTTGATGTTTTCAATATTAGAGTTTGCTTGAGCATTCGAGGCTAGGCCTTTAAAAAATTCAAAAAAAATTTGAAAATCAAAAATTTTTGAAAAACTCAAAATGTTTATTTTCTATTTTCCTCAATTTAAGAAAAATCTTTTTGATAATATTTATCTAGATTAAATGATTATCATGCTCAATGTGTGCACTTCACATACAAAAAATGGGAAATATGCAATGTTGTACTTGAAGGGATAACATGTGAGACTCGAGCCAACCTTGAGTTCATGTGTTATGGTGGCATGTCCTCTTTAAATGTTGATGACATGTGGGATTCGTTTAGTCTTTAGTTTGGTATCAATGCCAACAGGAAGTGCTTATGAGTATTTTATGTGCCCTTCCTCCCTTCCTTATGGTTTGCATACTCAATCCCCTTGTGTAGATCAATTTAGGGATCCATTTCTCACCATTCCTCTCATTCTTATGTTGTGTGCTCTTCTTATAAATCTTTTGACCATGATGTGGATTCTCACCTACATTATGATATTTCCAATGAATGCTGTGTGAAACATAATGCGAAAACAGAGACAATAAATGAGCAACATAAGTGTTTTGTTGGTGAGTTGAGGGAGTGTGGCCTATTACGTGAAACCGACCCTACTCTATCTTCCCCTACACTTGAGGTTAGTCTCTATGATGATTATGAGTCTTGTTTTCTCCTAGAGCCCGAATTTATGGTTGATACACCTTTGACCAGCCTAGTAAAAGTGATTGACCTTCCCTTGATTTCTTTACCATTTGTTACTCCATCCTTGTCTAGTACACCTAGAGATACTATCATTGGTGACTTAACTTTACTTGCTTCTACCCCTCTTTAGCTCCATGCACGAGGTTAGAGATGGGTGAGTTTTCTAAGCGTAATGCTAGTTTGTTAAGAATGATTTGCTTGATTAGTCGAAAAAACATACCTTGACTAAGCCATTTCTTGAGGAGGCTCCCTTTAAGGAGTCATGTGGCGATGTTGTGGTGGTTGGTGCTACTCCTAGCATGGAGCATATAGACCCCATTTTCACCGAGTCATTTGATTTAGCCCCCATTTCATCCCCTTGCTTGCTACCACCCTTTCTCATTTGCATGCATTTCAAGAGTCCCTAGATGACATTAGCGGGTACACTCCCTCCTTTGACCCTTAGTGTGCATACCTAGAGGATATGCATGGGAAGATCATGTGGAGTACTTTTTTTGATCATGCTTTCATTTTTTCTATAGCATTCGACAAGCTTAAGAGGGCATTGACTATCTTTGCTATGATTTTTCTATGCATTCGACAACTAGCGTTCGATCCTTGAAAGAGGGCTTATGTGAGCTTTGATGGTACAATCGATCACCTTTGATTGCTAGCATAACTTGAGAAGGTGAATGTTTGACTTGATTAGTTGGTCTACCATAGGTTTAATCATGATCAAAGTCCTTTTCGTATGTTTAGTAGTTTAGTTCTACTTCCAATCACCCTTTGTTTTGCCTACCTTGTTCGTAATTAGAAACACACCTCCCTGTGAATATGACCCCAACTCGCCAGTTTCAAGGTATAACTATACCGTGCGCTTACAGTTTAACTTAGTTCATATCAACAAATTTAATTTCACATAGGCATAATTGAATTTGTAATCCACATCATAGTGTCTTTTGCCATATCTCCCCCTAAATAATCCATAATTAATGGCCAAAAAAAGAAGTTGACAAAAAAACATAGTTGGCATCATATTCTGGTGCTAATTTGGGACCTTGGTTTGAGATAATGCATTTTTTACACCAATTAGCCATCCTAGAACGGAGAAAAGAGAAAAATGAAACCAATAATTAGCAATTTGAAGAAAGAAAGATGCACAAGGCAATAGTTAGTTTGAACTACAATGGAAGTGGGGGTGATTAGGGGATGTCATTCTTATAGAAAAGAAAAACAGATATGACGTAATTAAGCACCAAGAAGGAATAAATGTCCTATGATGATACATACAACTACTTTATTATAGTTTCTTAGGAACAATGGCTAAGGCCTTCTGGTAAAACTACATCACATCAAATTACTATGAACTCAAAACAATAGTTACTTGAAGCAATGAGGAATACATCTTCGAGAAGAAGTAAAGATGGATGTATCTTCAAGAAACTCCATAAAAGGCCCGTGTGGAGTGTCCTTATTGTCTAGAAGGACGACCTGTAAGTTGCTCAAGAAATGTAGAAAATGGGAAGAACTTTTGTACGGTACAAAATTGAGCTCAAACTACTATCTACCCTTTATCTCAGCTTAACAGGGACACTTTACAGGGGCTTTAACATGTGGATGATAAGATTCAAAATCAAGAATTTTAAAAAAATACAATCATTTGTGGCTTCAACAAAATATACAAATACTTTAAGATCTACAAATGCAATATTATTATTAGGCTGAATTAATTAATAATAATAATGAATTAATCCTCACATGAGATGAGGACAATGAAATCTAATATGTTGCACAAGATCTAAACCGAAGGAAAATGACCCAAAAACACAAAAGCTTAATGAAAGAAAATCTCCAAAGCTAAACAAAACACAACACATTTACATCATGAAAGATCTTACACTGAGGATATAGTCATATGGAGTCTATATAATAACAAATAATAAAGAGCAAAACATCAGCCTAGAGCATAGTTTTTGGAGAGTTGAAAAAAATTAAAACCCCAAAACATAGCTTTAGAAGGCCTCGAAGTTAAACTAAAAAGATTACTGACAGAGCTAATATGTATCCAATTTATAGTCTACCTCTTGACTTAATGTTGTACCATAAAACAATGGCATCACATTGATATAATCCAGGTTTCTTAAGTTAACAGTTGTGACTAAATAAAACCAACTCATTAACCTAAAAGGGAGGGGGATGTAGACAAAAGTGGCCTTACAATTAGAATAGATTTTGGAGTTTCAAGACTATTTTATTAAATATGTTAGGGTAATTCTAAAGATATTTACAGTAAGGTGCCACAAATCAAACACCTACTTGGGGTATTTATCTTCCTAGATCATTGACCTCTATAAGACATAATTACACAAGATGCTTTGAAACCTACAACTCTTACTACTAAACATATTAAGTATTCCACCTTGGCAGAACCTATTATCCATATATCTTACCAATAAACTGAATATAAATATTGCTTCTAAGTAACTTCAAAAAAAGATAACCAACTTAACGTGCATCCTGCACACCTGAAACTCATAAGTGAGAGGGCATAATCTTAGTTTTAGTTGACTAAGTAGTAAAAAAGGGGCTTTAGAAATAGTGCATAATAGAGCTACGCATATTCACCATCTTATAAAAAACTTTTGGACACCGTTTGTTGCTTCTCTAATGAAAAGCTAATACATTAAAAATGATAAAAATCAAGCATATAGAGAAATAAGCATAAGACTCTCAATTATTCTTAAAATTATCTTAATCCTTCTATGAGCACAATGCAATCTATTAATAATCTATTAAGCCATCCACCGTAGTAATTTATAGACATTTTTAAATAGGCATTGCCTACATTATCATATATAACTAAATTCAGAGCTTTTACCCCCACCCAACTTGTAAATAGAAAAAGTTATAGTTGTTATTCGTGGAGATCCAAATAGCATATTAAGTTGTCACCTGACAATGACATATCGCTAATCCTAGATTTCCTGAGCTCAATCAGCACTAAAATAGTCTAGGGGAAGATGATCACATTAATTTTGTGAATATTGAATCCTCACTAAGAAATATGAGTACACTATAGGCATACCAAATGCTCCATATATAGATAAATCCCCTATATCAATTTGCATGAATAGTAATGTTAGACAAAGTAGGACTGACATGGATGCGAAAATAACTGTCGAGAGTAGTCCACAAATTAGTGATGAGGGGGCGGCTACCAGAGTCGCATTAGGAATATCCACGTCTTAAACTCAAGTGCCTGGCAGTGATGGTAAGGCAACCGTAGGGAGGCTGAGCAGAGTATGAGAGATGAGGCTTGGGTATGGTACTGGCTGACCCCCATAAACCTCCTTTTATAGGTTATGGGGGGGCAGGTAGGGTTGCCTAGGGCAATACTTTGTGGTCGTTGGGTCTCACTTAATAGGCCCGACCTACAGCTCCCACTCAGCCACAAAGGCCGCAAACACATGCTCTCCGTGAATCATGATACCTCACGCTTCATATTGGGAATAGGATGTGTGACTGAAAAGTAACAAACAGTGCTATATTAAGTTACCATTTAACAAACATAACACTTTCATGAAATACAATACCCCAAGTCACCCTAAACATCACCAGTGGCATTTACAATCCCTTATACCATGATATATCATATGATTATATACCCAATATAATCACCGGGGCTGATATTGGTGATGATGGATAGACTTTTTCTTAAACACTCATGATATTGTATATTAGCTTAATTGCTTTCCTAACATGTTTTCGTTGAGCCGTATACATCGTGGTTCTTGAAAAACACATTAAAGTAGCAGCATCAAGCTTTGACTTCGTATCATAGCTTTAAGTCAAAAGGTTATCGTCTATAGGGTCACGTAGTGATAAGAGATAGGGAGGTCAATCGTTACTCCATATATGGTCGTCTTTTAAGCACACAAAATATGAGATGTGTGTCATAACATAGCTCCCACTTACTTGGGATCATCACTCTATATGCCATGCGAATTGTGGTTTTCATCCAAAAATCTAACCTAAGTCACTAGATTAACATACTAAATGCTAATCTTGACACTTAAGATTCGGCTTTTAAGGTTTCAATATGAAATCATGTCTCATATTCGACTCCCTCGAGTCTCATCTTAGGCTTGCTAAGGTGACTATTTCTCACTCATACCCTTCCAGCATGAGCAATCAATATAGCACCGCTAGTGCTAATATGATTCTGTCTCATCCTACCCGCTACTCAAGCGTTAGGGTGATTGTCTGTGTGACTAAGCCAATCAGAAGCCTGTGACATTTCAACATGCCTAACAACTAAATCACAAAGCATTTAGAAAGAGAATCTTCAATCTTTATTTCATAAATGCTTATTACGAGAAGCACGTATCTGTCATACACAACAAGGTTCTATCCAAAGACTAAACTCTACAAAGTCCTAGACTCAATGAATGTGCTTTGAAAGCATCTTTAAGAATCGGCTTTGTTAATGGATCAACGATCATCTTGTTAGTGGGTATATACTTGATGGCAATGTCCTTTGTCTTTATGGCGTCTCGCACGAAGTGATAACGCCTCTTGATGTGTTTGATCTTCCGATGGAACTTCGGATCTTTAGCAAACTGGATAGCGATTGTGTTGTCAGATAACATTTCTACAGGATCATCAACTCTAGGAGTGAGGTTGAGATCCTGGAGGAAACTCCTAAGCCACATTTCCTCCTGCGTGGCTAGACTATATGCAACTCACTCTACCTTTATAGTCGACAAAGCTATGCAGTCTTGCTTCTTATAGCATCATGATATGGCTCCCCCACCCAAGGTGAACACATATCCTGAGGTTGACCTGGAATCATCTAGGTCACCACCCCAATCGGCATCTGAATATCCTCTCAACTTAAGGTCCCCGTCTTGATAGGATAGGACCAAGTCTGTGGTATCACGAAGGTTGTGCATGATTCTCTTGACAGCTTGCCAATGAGCTTGTCCATGGTTGCTTTGGTAACGACTTACCAAACCAACTGCAAAGCAACTGTCCAGCCATGTACATAACATGGCATACATTAAGCTTCCTATGGCACTAGCGTAGGGGACATTGCTCATGGCCTTCTTTTCTTTGTCTGTTTTTGGGCATTGTTCGAGGCTTAAGATTAAACCCTTCTCAACTGGAGTGCCTACGGGTTTGGAATAATGCATGTAGAATCGTTCTAAGACTTTCTTGATATATACCTCCTGACTCATACCTAAAAGTTTCTTAGAACGATTCCTTATTATATCTACACCTAGGACATACCTGGCTTCACCCATGTCCTTCATTTTAAAGACAGAGGATAGCCACTTCTTAGTGGCTTCGATCATCTCCAAATTATTTCCAGCCAGTAGTATGTCGTCAACATACAAGGTAAGGAACATAATCCCCCCGGTTAATCTTTTAACATACACACAGTAGACTTCCGAAACCATGGATAAGCCAAATGAAGTTATAGCTTCATGGAATCTCAAGTACCAAGATCTGGAAGACTGCTTAAGACCGTATATGGACCTTTTAAGACGACATACCTTGTCCTCTTGTCCCTTTGATACAAAACCAATGGGTTGGTCCATATAGATCTCTTCCTCAAGGCTACCATTAAGGAAAACAGTCTTTACGTCCATTTGAAACAACTCTAAGTCCAAATGGGTAATCAGGGTTAGGAGTAGGCGAATATAGGTAAATCTCACCATAGTAGAAAATGTCTCTTCATAGTCTACGCCCTTAATTTGTGTAAACCCTTTTGCTACTAAACGTGCTTTGAACTTATCGATCGAACTATCTGCCCAGCGTTTTGTCTTGAAAATCCACTTGTTTCCAATAGACTTATACTCGGATGGGAGATTAACAGGTTCCCAAACCTCTTGCCATCGAGTCCATCTCATCCCTCATGGCATCTATCCACTTTTTGTGGTTTGGTGAGTCAATTGTCTCTTGATAAAAGGTAGGCCCCTCGACTTCCAAGGGAGTGCATATGAATATTTCACCTTCGATTTGAAAATATCGTTGAGGAATTCTTCCACGCTCACTCCTTCGGAGCCTGGGGTCTTCATTGTTTGTCTGCCTGGGTGAGGCATCCATCTCCCTTTCTCTAAGAGGTGTTGGACCCTGAGTATGTGGAGAGTTACTCTCACTATCTCTCTGGGGTATGGGATCTCAAACATGTGGACTAACTGCATATTCAGGAACTGGAAATTGAGGATGGACCTCACTCGTATGTTAACTTTCCTCATGTATGGGAGATGGAGGATGAATCTCTTTCTCCTGGGCAGACAAGTCTCCCCCATTCCCTTCAAGTAGGGGAGGCATGCCATTTTCGGTGACTTGGTTAGAATTCAAATTCTCCTCCTGACCAAATAATGGTTGGATGTTTTGCTGTAACTCAAACAGTTCGACATCCTTCTTGACTTCACCAATGGTCGGGAACTTATCATCGAGAAAATCGACATTGCAGGAATCTATTTCTGTCATACCACCATTTGGGTGTTCCCCCGTACATCACATATCCTTTAGACTGTGCGGGATATCTAATGAACACCATTTTGGTGGCTCTTGGACCAAATTTTTCATGTTTATGGGTTAGGTTATGCACATAGTCGGCCGAATCCCATGGGTGTAAATGGTCCAAGGATGGCTTCTTACCAACCATAACTCATATGGTATGGCAGATACACTTTTGCTTGGCACACGGTTGAGGATGTACGCTGCTGTAAGTAGCGCATCCCCCAAAAAGCTGATTGGGAGGTTAGCATGTGCCATCATTGACTTGACCATGTCAAGCAATGTACGATTCTTGCGTTCTGCAACACCGTTCTATTGTAGTGTGCGTGGAATCATTAGCTGTCTTTGTATACTTTTTTCTTCATAGAACTCCTTGAACATATCATAAAGGTATTCACGACCTTGATCAGTTTGAAGGATCTTAACCCTACGTTCTAATTGAGTCTCTACTTCCGCTACAAAGCGTTTGACACATCAAGTACCTCGTAACAATGAGATAATAGGTACAGATACACATATCGTGAATAATCGTCTATGAGAGTAATGAAATAGATAGCCCCATGTCGTGCTTTAACGTTCATGGGTCCGCATATGTCTGAGTGGATTAATTCTAAGGGACTAGATGCTCTCGAGGCCTCACCAAAAGGCTTTATTGTTGCCTTTTCAGCTAAACATGACTCACACCTAGGCAATTTAACCTTGGTGATCATTCTAAAAGACCATCTTTAGCTAGCCTATTTAACCTATCTTGGCCCACATGGCCAAGTCTAGCATGCCACTTAACAGATTCAAAATTGGAGTCAAAGTAAGAAACATAAGCAAAAGATATATTATTATAGTTATCATCTAAATTCAAAACAATGAAATCTCCTTTCAAAGTTGCTTGGCCAAACAAATTGCCATTGTAGAACAAATCTAAACCATCTGGATGAAAACCAAAAGTAAAACCTAATCTTACTAAAGAAGCATAAGAAACTAAGGAGCATTGCACCCCAGGTGCATAGAGGGTGTCATGAAGAAGCAGCTTGTTTCCTCCACCGAGTTTGAGCTGGCATGTTCCTACTCCAAGGACATCTTCCTCACTGCCGTTTCCCAGTACGATAGTCCGTGAACCCACTAGGTAGCGATAAAACTCCACGAATCCAGCCCTATCCTGAACTATGCGCTTTATTGCCCCCATGTTTACAATCCATTGAGGAAGAGAGTTAGCAACGAATGCATAGGAACAAACATATAATTCAGAAGTTTTAGTGGAAGAAAGTACCTTGGCGGGCTTAGGACAATCCCAAGCGAAATGGCCCTTCTTTCCACAGTTATAGCACTTCACACGTACCATATCCTTAACTCCATTGCCCTTGGCTTTATACTTCTTGGTAGTACCACCATTGGAGCGAGAGTTTTGAGGGGGATGGGGGCCCTTCTTAGGTTTCTCATCATGTTAAGGTTTCTTGCTCTTGGGGCCTGATCCTTCGGCAACGAATGCCACACTAGGAGGTGCATATAGTTTTAGCCGTTCTTCCTCCATTTCGAGGTGTTTGGAGATTGCCTCGAAGGTCTTGATGTGCTCACTGTGTGTCATAAATACTTTAAAACTCTTCTAGTGTTCATTGTCATTGAGATGAGCTCTAATCACATTTAGGACCTATTCTTCCTTTGAAACTTCTTACCCTGCAGCCTTAGGATCTCGAACCATAGCACACATGGTTTGAAGGTGTTCGAAGATACTACCATTAAAGTCAATAGTATGTTGCATCCATTGCAGCTGCAAGGTATGCAAACTTGTAGCAAATGTCTGCCCGAACCTAATCTTAAGCTGCGTCCACATGTCCTTAGCAGTATGGAAGCATTCAAACTCACCCAGGAGATCCCCCTGCATGCAAGACAACATGGAGTAGCGTGCAGAACAATCGCATTTGAACCATACCTGATATGACTTTAGGTTTTTTTTGTACTGCTCAGTTGCAGTAATATCTCTACCTTGTCCATCTTTTTCAGCTGGAGGAGCCATGGAGGAGGTCAAGAGGTCCAGCATGTCATCATTATTTAAATAAAACAGGACTTTCGGATGCCAGACATCGTAGTTCGAACCATCCAGTTTATCATCAGATTGCATACAACCTATCATGTTTCTAGCTGCCGTATCTGGAAGTATATACATATTTGTTAGACATATTGTTTTAATAATTAAATTATCAAGACAACCCCATCATTCATAATATACGCTCGAAAATTTCGCCAAGCTTATAATTATCACGTATAGATATGAAATTTAGGGCCTCTTTGATTTAATTATCAACTTAATTTCATAGAATTCCTTAAAGGTTTTGTTAAATTAATTAACATTTTAGTTTAGTGACTCACAAAGATATTTACCTTCAATTATGCAAAACATATTTCCATAAGTTTTAAGAAGCTAATTCAAACAAAAACATTATGTTTTAATATATGTATAACACAAAGTTATATATTTCAACTTCTAAATTCCATACTATTAACAATAATAATATGAAAATAAAAAACCAAAAAATATAACTCATAATAATGATCAGTTTTAACATATAAAATAAATTTATATGATCATGGGAGCATATATTTGATATTCTAAACAAAAACAAAGTCGGCCCAAAAAAAACAAATACTGGGCCAAACCAAACCAGCCCATAATGACAAAAAACGAAAGCCCCTTCTTTCGTTTTACCCTTTTTTTAATTCAAAAACTGGCCCCAAAAAAAAGGAAGGACGGGCCTTTTGAAGGGAGCCCAACCGGACCCCCTATTTCTAACTGAAGGCTATTTCACTTAACGTCTCCCCCAACCCTAATTAATCTCATCTCTCCTCGCCATCTTGTTCTCGACCTCTCTCTCTCTCGTCGGTCTCTCTGATTCTCTCTGTCCTGTGCTCAGAAATGAAGTCTCACCTTCTCTTTCTGGCCCTCGACGCGATGCCCAGAATATGGAGTACCAAACTCCTTTCTTGGGTTTTAACGTCGTGGCTACGGCAGCTACCACCGCCTTTCTTAGTTTCTTAAAAAAAAAAGGAAAACACCCATGTGATGAACCACCACCACACCGCCACACTGAAAAGCTCTCAGCCTTTGATCTACGCTATCTTGACGAGAACCGAGGGCATCACCGTGCAGATCGGCTGAAATCGAGTCATGGGAAGGTGCCCATGCGCCAGACGCGCCACTAAGGCGGTGGCGCATGGTCTCACGTGCTTCCTGGAATGGTGTATTCCGGCTTTGTTTCCTCAAGGTTGCGTAGATCGGCGATGATGAGGGGTTTTGGGAGGAAGAAGACTGTGGAACAACCTTCGTCGGCGGTGCGTGACGGTCACGCGCCACCGATCCGCGGTGTTTTCTGATGGGTATGGTTTGGTTCCCTTTTTTCCATTTTCTACCCCTTATTTCCTTTTTTTGTTTTCGTTTTAGGTGAGGTCGAGTTTCAGGTAGAGGGAGTTTTAGGGCTAGGGTTTTGGATCTCGGTGATTCGGGTATAGTCGAGTGGGATTGGGTCCTTTTCAAAAAAAAAAAAAAAAAGCCTTTTCATATTTCAACACTCAGGTCAAGTACGATTGTTTAAACATACCGGAGTGGTTATCGGTCATGACTGGAAATCATAAGACATGTTCCTCGAAATCATGTTTATGGCTGATGTTATGATTGTTATGATTTAGCATAAGACATGTTCTTGAAATCTAAAAAATCATATTTGTAGAATAATAGCATGTTTAAGCACGAATTTAAATCATGAGTTGCTAAACAATCATACTGGAAGACACAGATTTCACGTATTTCAATGAATCAGATTCATAGAAAAACTCAATTGTTTTCAGTAATATAAGGAATCATGCTTTCTAATTGCATGAATAATAATGGTTAATAAAGTAATCCTGTTACTCGCACAATAATCTTGGCAGAATCAACACATAATCCCATAATTTGCATAAATTTGCTATCAATCTGGAAAGCATGATGTAGTTTGTATTCTGGGCATGTGTTCTTCGGTTATTAGGACTAAAAATTCAATCTTTTAGTCAATTCGAGTCACAGAGACATGATCTTAGGTATCATCTCGCATAATTACGAAAATTAAGCACCTAATCATATATCACATTTTCAAAACTAAGGATACTTGTTATTCAGTTCATTCAATGTATTAGACGGGACTAAATCCAATCAGTTTGGCCCTGATATCACTATTAGACAAAGCAGGACTGATCTGGATGCGGAAATAACTGTCGGGAGTAGTCCACGAATTAGCGACGAGGGGAGTGGCTACTAGAGTCGCCTTAGAAATGTCCACGTCTTAAACCCGAGTGTCTGGCAGTGATGATAAGGCAGCCGTGGGGAGGGGGAGCAGAGTGTGAGAGATGAGGCATGTGTATGATACTGGCTGACCCCCCCAAACCTCCTTTTATATGTTATGGGGGGGCAGCTAAGGTTACCTAGGACAACACTTTGTAGCCATCGGACCTCACTTAATAAGCACGGCCTACAAGTAAGAAGTAAACACTAATACTCTCTCCAATCATCAACCAACGCTAAACAAAATTTTCCTGAAAAATGGCTCTAATCACCCAAGAGCAATCAAATCAATGTAGTGCCTGAGAAAAATTCTTTTCCAAAGAGAGAGAGGGAAGGCAAGCACGTGCGAGAGAGAGAGAGAGTGAGAGAGAAGCAGAACAAAGAATCGTCTCTAATTTGTTAATCGCGACTAATAAAGTTATTGAATTGACCAAAACATCCAAAAATCCTAGATCAAAAAGGAGAGTGTGACGTCACTGGTGTAAAGGAATACATGTAAAAATCAAAATAAAAAAAGTTAAGCCCGAAGAGAGAGAAAACATAAGCCAGAAGGCCATGTCTGCTTGAAGACCTACATATCGACATATAAATAACAAATAGCATCCTACTTTGTGGCTCAAAGACCCTCCTCTAAAATGAGCTTCATACAAATTTATAAATCTAGAGGTAAAAAATCAACGAAAGAGAAACCCAAGAATTACAAGTTTTAAGACGGATATAAAGCTTTATAGAAATTCATAAATCAAGGACTAACAAAACGTCAAAAAAAGGAAAGAGAAACAGAGAGCGAAGAAAATAGACTTGTAGGTTGAGAAACTCATGAACAAGGAGCTCGTCTTGAACCGCTTGCATAATCATGCTGGCCTGGAGAAATCAAATTGGGCAAAGCTTGCTCATTTGTACCCATAGTTTCCTCGCAGACCGGACTCCCCGTTATGCCATCAAAGGGACTTACTTTAAGGATGGGCTAGCCAAAATGAAGAAAAGAAAGAAGCCCCACAACTGAGGTAAAGTGGCACTCCTGAGTCCTGGATAAAATTTGAGAAATACGGGTAAGACAAAAAGGGGGAGAAAGAGAGAGGCTGATTAGAGAGAGAGAACAGAAAGAAAAGGTACAGTGATTTTGGGCTAGCAAGGGGATTTTCACCCTCCAATCACAAAAGGCCAAAAATACCCCCATGAACAATAAGTAAAGACCATTACGCCTTAAAATACTGTTCATTGGAACAGTACGCTAATTATTGCTCACTAGAATAGTGTTGTGCCTTAAGGGAGATTTTGGCATTTACGGTATAGTGATTATTGGGGCACTCAATGTCACTCATCGATTTTGATGGATGAAGATTAACCCCAATGTGGGTTATTGTATACAGATGTATTAATGGATATATACCTCAATAACAATATCAATTAGGGATATACAAATCATATAGGTTTACATTAATTAAAATACTATGTAAATAATATCTTATCCTATCACGCTATTATGGTCAAAGTGATAGGAGTTCGAACATTCATATTGGACCCGGACTCAATAAAACGTTGTGAAGACAACTAGGTGGTGAAGAAGTCAGCATTTTAAGAATTAGAATAAATACAAAGAGCTTGAATATGCCCCAAAGCAACCTTGCTTCAAACAAAATGTACTGCAAGAGTGTATGTGAGCACGATTACATAGTTCTTAGGAATATTTTATCTAGGAAAGAAATAAACCTTTCCTTAATTAGTTTAGGTGGCTGGTATCCCCAAGATTAGTTAAAGGAAATGCATCACTAATAGCACCCAATAATATGCCACATAAGAGACTCAAATGAGGTGGTGAGTATAATATCATTCCACATTTGAAAGGAGAAAACTATGCTAGTTTCTTATTAGCAAATAAAGATAAAAGTATTTAATTTGTTACTAGAGAAACCAGCAATTCATATAAAATTGATACCAGGCACGAGGAACCTGCTTAAGGCTATAAAGGGCCTTTAAGACAAGGACACAATCAGGGTGAACAAGATCAATGAAGCATAGTGTTCGTCTGCAATAAACTGATTCTTCTAAAGTTCCATGTAAAAAACCATTCTTAAAATCCTATTAATGCAGAGACCATGAACGTCACTTAGCTAAGGACAGTGTGGATTATGGCAGCTAGCTTAACTACGTGACTAAATATTCCATCACAGTTAATGCCGAGCTTTTGAGTGAACCCACGATCGACCCAATACGCTTTATAACATTCTAGTTTGCCATTTGAGTGGAACTTGCATACGTATAACTGTTCCCCTGCGCCAGCATTGACATTATAGGGTTGACGCATAAGATCATAGGTGTTATGTTCAATTAAGGTATTGTACTCATCAAGCATGCTAGCATTGTAGTTAGGATCCTTGAGGGCCCATTGGTCGGATTCAGGGATAGTAAAAGAGAGGTTGTAGTGGCTTGAAGAGAAAATATAATTTTTTAAAATCGTAGATTCCAATGATAGCAAGAAGTTCTCCCATTTGTACTGCAATGCACGATGCAATTGTAGCTAACAGGTAAATACAGGGAGTCCACTAGGAGCCATGATTTAAATATCAGGGGTTCCCCTAGGTTTTCATGTCAATCAATTGCAATAGTGCCATAAATAAGAAAAATAAACTGAGAAAAGCGATAAAAGGCGACTCTGGTTACGATTTGGCCACGTAATGAACTAACTAGTGAAGAAAAATTGTAACCTAATAACTAAACATATACTCGAATATAGAAATGGTTAACTGCACCATCAAAGACCACCATAGCCCTTTTCAAGAGTCAAGAGTTAGTCTAATTTGTATAACCACATATTTTCATGGAGTTAGCCCAATAAAACAATAGGTTTAGCAACCACAGACCTGGTTACGATTCAGAAATTTTCATGTCAAAATCCTGACTATTTTCTTACCTACTTTAGCAAATTGAACTTATTTTCCAGTGTAAGTCAGCCACCCAAAAATATAGATGAAATGTCTTTATTTCATCGAACGCTTAGCGAGCATGAGAGAAAACTCTAAATTACAGGCATAAATTAGGTGAGACTAGGTCTAACATAGGACTAATTAGCCCTCAAATGGATCATCACAACTAAAGAAAAACAATCTAGCCACTAATCAACATTAAAAATATAATTAGTTAATTAAATCTAACCACTAGACTAATGCACAAGGTAACAAATATTAAGTTTAACAAAAATATAACTTAATGAACCAAACACGGAACTAAGTAACTAATGGTTCCACAATACACATCTAAACACAATAAAAATTAAACATATAAACTAAACTAACAACGTATCTAACAAGTAAATAAAGAGAGAATGGGGAGAAAAAAAAATATGCTTAGATTCATTGAAGGATCCTAAATCTACACACTTGAACCAAAAATCATCTTTAATCTACGGGAATCTACCTACTTTATTTTTCACTAATGAGGTTCAAGTCATTGTCCTAATTTCTAAATCGAGCCCTATATGCCCTGATAAGTCAAAACCACAGGCTCATGGTGCATCCGTAGCTAACAATTGGCAAGTATAGGTTATACCCATTTGGAGTAGTGCTTTCAAGTGTTTGAGCTATCTCGAGTACTCAAGTTAGGCAAAAAAAAGGGTGGTTATAAAGAAAGTTAAACTAACTAACCTACAAAAGGAGGCTCGAGTTGTGATTTCACCACTTAATGAACTAATTAATCTAAACTAGTCCTAACCTATCTAAGTCTGTATTAGTATTTAGCGTTATCTCTTATGCCATAAAAGGCCACCAAGGCCCTCTTTCAAGGGTCGAATGGTAGTCTAATTTTTCTAACCCAAATCACAAGCATAAACTAGATGTGATTGGGCCTTTACAAAATCAATTAGCTATAAAAGAGGCCAATCACACCCAAAGAAACCTAATTTAACTATTAATTAACATAAGAGTGCAATTAAATAAGGACAAAACTAATCTAGCTAGCAAATCAATATACATGAAATAAATGAGAAAGGGAATAGAAAACTTACTCACATAACTTGACAACTTCGATCTTGTTCAGCAACATGAACTAATCTACCCTAATTCAATCTCCCCTAATGGGGTTCTTGAAAGGCTAAACCTAAGGCAAGAAATTAGGTTAGACAAGAGAGAATAAAGAATCCTCTCAAAAGGGACTGAAAGGTAGTATTAGAGGCTTGATCAGATGCCACCTTAGTAGCATTGGTCGTGCTAGATGACATGGCCACTCGTGTCACATTGTGAAAAACGCCAGGTACCTTGCAGGGGCATGGTCGTGCCACTTGACACTACAATCATGTTAGGCTTTAGTGGGGCGACTTTATTCTGCTGCTTGGTGGACCTTCAATGGTCATTCCCATGAACACTCTACAACCTTGATTATGGCCTTCAATGATTTCTGAAACGTTTGAATGCCTGCCAAGGCTCCATCTCCTTAACTTCCATGTCGATTTGCTCTCAAATTCACCACATTTGTATCATTGTTATTTCTAACGATATTAATAAAATTAAATAGAAGTCCTGACAATTACACATCATTGTAGACAAAAGTCAAGACAATAAAGGTGTAAAATATGATATTGGACGGAAATTCCCCAAAATCCCTTTAAAATAACTCGCTGAAGCCACTTTTATAGACCATGAGACTTGTCGTGACACAACCCACGTCAATGTGATATGGGTTGCCCACGTCACGACCTAGATGTCTAAAGGCAACAATAACATTTAGCTAATAACATGGCGAAACAGTAGCGACATGGCGAGACGATCGCGACAAAGCCTGCCCTGGTTGCTGACATGGCTGACCCTCGTTATGATCTGTTTTGGCCATTTTATTTCAACATTCAGCAGATAGCATAGGGGCAGTAAGGAAACATTCATGTGAATGGTTGGTAGCATCTGCATATGGTTCATGGCAATATCAAAAGGTACACTATAGCTTGCGAAAGGTTCACCCTTGAGCTTGACATGAATGTCCAAAGTAGTTTCGAATGTTGTATGGGTATGAATGTACAAAAAAGACCACATAAAGGTCGAAAAGGATACAAAAATGCATGGCTCGAATTTGTAGAGCTTCACTTATCAATGTCCCATTACTTTTGCAATGAAATTTCACAACTAGACTAGTTCAACTTATTACCTACAAAAGTCAAATAAAAAATAGAAGCACTGATGATGTAACTTAGCCCATGCCATCCTCAATTAGCCCTAATCTTTTTGAACCATTTTTAAGTTAATTCGTTAACTTAAACTTAATTTAACTTTGATTTCTTTGCTAAGAGAGTTTATTAACATCCTAATAAACTTAATTATGTAATTAAATCAGTTTTAAATTAAGTATTTTTGTCCAAATCTTCAAAGGACTCAAGACAGAAGGTACCGGATTCAAGCTAGCAGCATATCCGATTCTTGTGAGCCAAATTACTTGGGCGTCTTTGAGGTTTAAGTCAAATAATTTATCATAAATTTGAAGTTTAAGAAGTTAGCTTTTCAGAAAAATAAGTTTCAGCTCATATGGACTTCATGTGATACTTCAAATCAGCTCTTGCATTCAAACTGTCCAAGCTACAGTTTTGAGATAGTTCGTACCCAGTATTGGTTTTATTATTTCATAGTCCAAATGACATCCAAATTATGTAATTCGTTTTTTGTTAGTTCAGTTAGGATGACTAGTTTATTTATTATGTTAAGCATAAAGGCATAAGAGCCCGTTAAGGGGTCCAATTTAGTCATTTTGTCAAAGCTACTTGACAGGCGTCTGAATTTGTACGGTTAACAAGATCTTGGTGATTAAGGTACTTAATGGAATCCAAATCGTGATTTTCAAAAAGGGGGGGTTTCTAGACATCTTGAAGTTTCCCTCCATTGAAGAAAACCAGATTAGTCATCAAAATACAGTCGCCTAATAGCAACAAAAGCTAAGCTCCATGCGCCACCTAGCAGCCGGTTTCTTAGCAATGGAGTTTTTCCCTCTTAGGTGGGTTTTCCTCCACCAAGGTGAGCATGTTCTTGGCTGCCTACTTGAGCATAGTCAACTAGTGACTCATCCATGAAGAAACAGCCACATGAAGTAAGGAAAAGAAGCCATTTGGCAAGCTATTACTCGAACACTATGACATGAAGTGGCGGATATGTACAAGCTGTGATCTTTTGATGTGGCAACCATGAATGAAGTCCTTCCAAGGGGGAAAAACCTGACCAAGCAGCCTAGAAACATTAAGGAAGAAGCTTAGATAGTCATTTTGCTATGTAATTAAGCTTTTGTTCATGTTTTAGCATAGTTTAGCAAGAAACAATGTAATTTAGATAAGCTAGCATGCTTAGTAAGTTTCCTAACCATTAAGTAATCTCCTAATGATTAGCTAATGAGTAAGGAAAGGCTTGGATGTGCCATTATAAGTAGCCTAGCCATTCCTTTTGTACTAAAGTGATGTTTAATTGAAATCTAAAGTTGAGTTTGAAACTCCTCAGTGTTGTTACCTCAAATTCTCTACTTACTTATCTCTAATTTGGCCAATTAGAGTAGTGATCAAGTGAGTCTAAAGCTTTGATTAGGTAATGATATATGTATCCTAATTAAGCTTAAGGGCCTAAACTCAAACTTGGTGGTGATATCTGTATCCAAGTAAGAGTTTAGTTTTTACTAGATTAATCATTGGTGGTGAAATTTGTATCCAAGGATTAGTTTAGTTTCTATCCTTTTTTCCTTGATTGTAATCATTCTTGGTTTTAGCTTTTACTCTTGGATTGAGTTAAGCTTAACCCTTGAGAAATGCATTAGTTTTGGTATCAGAGCGTGAGCGTGGTACATCAACTTTGGTATCAGAGCAAGTTCAGATCCTTGCTTGAGCCCCATGCTCCCAAAATCAATCCAAACACATTCCTCAAATTTAGCCCCAAAAACAATCCATATTCACCTACTTTCACCATGACTTCTAAAAAAGCCATATCCCGAAGAAAGCTCCTCAAACTACAGGATAAACTTGAAGCGTTTGATCTCAAAATGCAAGAAATAAACCTCAAAGTGTTACAATATGAATTTGATCTACTCTGCTTCTGGTTTAAAATGAGGAAGGAAGCCAAACAGCCCTTGGTTTCACCTAAAGTAGACCAAAGTCACGAAGGTAATGAGGTTGACAATGCAAGAGAGGAAGAAAAGGAAGCCGGTGTGGAAGACGTTTAAGAAGAAGAAGGCATGGAGGTTAACTTAGATCTCCCTCCAAAATTTGATGAGTATGAAGATGACGAAGGTGCTTGTGAGGTTGTGAAGGAGGAAAGCAATTGAGCAAGAAAAGGAGAAGGAAGTAGTGGATAGTTTAGAAGAAGTTGAGGTGAAAACAGATGAAAGTGAAATGCTTACTTAGCTTTAAGCACAAGCCACCCACAAAAGAACCATGTGCATTTAAGCCTTTTCCTCACTTCTAGTGAGCCACTACCTAAGGTGTCTAATTTTGAAATTAGAGCCTTTAAGGAATGGGTTCAAGACAAGTCCGAAGGATTCCCTCCAAACCAGATTCAAATTAGTAAGGGGAATGAATGGGAAAGAGCCTACAAGACTAAGAAAGACTTGTCCAAATGGTTGGTGTTATTTCAGCCAGATCATATGGCGAAAATTTGAGGACAAAGTTTTTCTAACAAGGGGAGGATGATGTAACCTAGCCCATGCCATCCTCAATTAGCCCGAATCTTTTTGAGCCATTTTTATTTTTAAGTTGATTCATTAACTTAAACTTAATTTAACTCTAATTTCCTTGCTAAGAGAGTTTATTAACATTCTAATAAACTTAATTATGCAATTAAATTAGTTTTAAATTAAGTATTTTTATCCAAACCTTCAAAGGATTCAAGACAGAAGATACTGGGTTCAAGCTAGAACCATATCCGATTTTTGTAAGTCAAATTACTTAGGCCTTTGTGCGGTTCAAGTCAAATAATTTACTATGGATTTGAAGTTCAAGAAGTTAGCTTTCTAGGAAAACAAGTTTTAGCTTATATGGACTTGATTTGATACTTCAAATCAACTCTTGGATTCAAACTGTCTAGACTACAGTTTTGGGACAGTTTGTACCCGGTATTGTTTTTATTATTTCATAGTTCACATGACATCCAAATTATGTAATTCTTTTTTCGTTAGTTCAGTTAGGATGTCTATTTTATTTATTATGTTAAGACAAAGGCATAAGAGCACTTTAAGGGGTCCCATTTAGTCGTTTTGTGAAAGCAACCTAGTAGGTATCTGAATTTGCACAGTTAAAAAGATCTTGGTGATTAAGGTACTTAATGATGTCCAAATCATGATTTTCAAAAAGAAGGGGCTTTTAGACATATTGAGGTTTCCTCCCATTGAAGAAAACCATAGATTAGTTATCAAAATGCAGTGGCCTAATAGCAGCACAAACTGAGTTCCATGTGCCACCTAGCAGCTGGTTTCTTAGCAATGGCGTTTTTCCCTCTTAGGTGGGTTTTCCTCCACCAAGGTGAGTATGTTCTTGGCTGGCTACTTGAGCTTAGTCACCTAGTGACTCATTCATGAAGAAACAGCTACATGAAGTAAGGAAAAAAAGCCATTTGGCAAGCTATTACTCGAACATTATGACATGAAGTGCCAGACATGTACAAGTTATGATCTTTTGATGTGGCAGCCATGAATGAAGTCCTTCCAAGGGGGGAAAACCTGACCAAGTAGCCTAGAAACATTAAGGAAGAAGCTTAGATAGCCATTTTACTATGTAATTAAGCTTTTGTTCATGTTTTAGCATAGTTTAGCAACAAACTATGTAATTTAGATAAGCTAGCATGCTTACTAAGTTTCCTAACCATTAAGTAATCTCCTAATGATTACCTAATGAGTAAGGAAAAGCTTGGACGTGCCATTATAAGTAGCCTAGCCATTCCTTTTATACTGAAGTGATGTTTAACTGAAATCTGAAGTTGATTTTGAAACTCCTCAGTTTTGCTACCTCAAATTCTCTACTTGCTTATCTCTAATTTGGCTAATTAGAGTGGTGATCAAGTGAGCCTTAAGCCTTGATTAGGTGGTGATATCTATATTCTAATTAAACTTAAGGGCCCTAAACTCAAACTTTGTCATAATATCTGTATCCAACTAAGACTTTAGTTTTCACTAGATTAATCTTTGGTGGTGAAATCAGTATCTAAGGATTAGTTTAGTTTCTACCCTTTTTTCCTTGATTGTAATCTATCTTGGTTTTAGCTTTCACTCTTGAATTGAGTTAAGCTTAACCCTTGAGAGATGCATCAGTTTTGGTATCAGAGCGTGAGCATGGTACATCAACTGATATAATATTATTTGACGTGTTTTACAACCTATCAATGGGAAGGTGACACATGTCATCCGATTCTGGCATCTCTAAGTGTTGAATCAGAAATTATGATATTTTATCCCTTTTTTATTATTTAATAATTACTCAAAATAAATTATTAAATCAGGATTTTAATGTTGTTGTTGTTTATTTTGGAGGAATTTGAAAATTTGAAGAAAATGGATAAATTTTGTATCAAAAGGGTTGCTGGATCAAGTGGAAGATACAAAAAGAGAAGAGAAAACAAAAACCTGGTGATTAAACCCAAATCTATAGCCCAATTTCCCACTAACCTTCATCCTCTTTTTTCCCCCTTTCCTTTTCCCTCTTTGGGCCGGCACAATCCACGACCCAGACCTGGCATCCCTCTTTCTTCTTGTACTCTGGCCCGGGCCCAACCGAGCTATTATGTCAAACCCAAGGCAGCAACCCTGCCAACCTTCTGTTTTTTTTTTTCCATGCACCTACCCCTCCCGTGCAGCCAGCCCCTCCCCTTCCTGCTCTTCTTCTACTTCGGTCCAAGGAACTGAAAAACAGGGGACGCAGAGTAGAGATCAGCGCAGAGTAGAATGGCATAGGGTAGGGAATAGCATTGTTTTTTTCAATTTTCTTTCCCTTTTCGATCTAGATTATAGTTTCACAAATAGGTGTTATCTGAGTATAAGTTGGTTGATTGAGTTTGCAATTCAATTTCAAGATATGGTTCGAACTTTCGTTGGTTTCGTTGCCCTACTTGCATTGAACTTCTTCCCCTGTTCTTCTTTCTTTTTCGTTTCCTTGCGGCTGGATGTCAATGATAGCATTATTTTGATTTGCAAGGAGTGTTGGATCAATAATATTATGACTTATTGGTATTTCATAACCCAGTTGGTGTTGATGTTTGAGAATTTTCCCTAATTGTTATTCTAAGGTTAGTATGATAGATTTGCAACAAGTTATTTGCTTTGGTCTATTTTAGCATAGAGGATTTATCCTTCTAAAGCGACCTAATCTCATACACCGTCTCTGTGGATCGACCTCTCAGGTACAACAATGATAATCGTATACTTGTAGGAAAATACAACAAGTATTTGGCGCTGTTGCCGGGGATGGCATTGTGACATTAGGTCGCGTTGAGTCATTTGCATCGATTTCATTTTCGTTATGTATCTTTGATTTTTCGATTTGGTGTTCGTTAGTTTAGTTTTAGTTGTTTTAGTATAGTTGAGCTTTCTTATGTTTTTGATTTTCGATTAGAGTTTATATTTTGTTTTTTTATTTTGGTCCATTTAATTTTGATTTTGGTTATTCTTTTCTGCTGGAAAAAAAAAAGACTAACAATTTGGTTATTGCACAGGAAACAGGCACAGAAGTAGCAGCAGCAAAGGAAAAAAAATGCTCTTCTTTTGTATTTGTGTTCATTTTATATTTTGTGTGATGTTTGAGTCTTTTTTATCTTTCTTTTGTTTTGGTAACATAGTTTTCTTTTTGTTAGTTTATTTTGTTTTATTCACTTGATTATTAGAGTCTCTTCTTTTTGTTTTAGTCATTTGTTTGTAAATAGTGTCCTAGATGCTTTTTCTTTCCTAAAAAAAACTAAAAGAAGTTAAAAACTTGAAAGTCCAAAAAAATTGAAAAATACTTAAAATTGAAAAAAACATAAACTTCAAGCATGCCAGTTTTTAATTTCCTACAATATGAGCATGAACCTTTCTGGAGAGACTTAATGATTAGTTGAATCAAAATTTTCAAAAATGAGAAATTTACGAGGTCATTGCTGTGGGTTTGAACTCTGAATCTTGCGGTTATATTGAGTCTATTTATCCTAGAGGTGTACTAGGATTGTTATCTAAAACTCAAGATGGGGTATGGGATTTCTTTGAAAAACTAGCTTAGGATACCTATGCATTTAAACAAGCTAAAAATAATTGTGGATGCCCAACTCCTGATGAGTCTGTTTTTCATGATAATCCTTACCCTCATGATCACTTTATGAATTCAAATGACCCCTCTTATTCTTGTGTGTCCCTTGTTTTCTGCGATTATTGTGAATCTTCTGACCATGATGCTTGTAACTGTCCATATCATGATTATATTGATGCTACTCATGCAAGTGTTGAAAAGAAGATCAATGAAATGATTGATAAGATATTAGAGACCATGAAAGTGAGAATTGCTTAATATTCTCTATGTTTTCATCAAAGTAGGGAGAATTGTAATAAGCCTGACTCTAATTTCGGATCTCCTAAGCCATAGTCTTTATGATGATTTTGAACCCTTTTATCTCGCTAGGCCTAACTTGGATGATGACATGCCTTTGCCTAGTCTAGAACAAGATAGTAGCGTCCCTACATCTCTATCACAAGACCTTGCACCCCACACTCGCTCACCTAAGAGTGTCACTGAGGATGTCCTAGTTCCTCCCAACCCATCCCCCATTTTGAATGACTTTTGTGAGTTTCAGGAAGGTGAAGACCCTAGGAGTGCTAGTAAGTTAAATGTGAGCATCACACCTAAAGTTGAGCATCATGATTTAGATGATTCAAAGGATATTTCACAAGAGACATGTGAGGAGAAAATTAAACCCACTATTCTAAACTTTGATGATGATGTTCTTTCTATAGAATATGATTTTTTTTATGTGGGTTTGATGTCAATGTGAGTTTGGATATGGATCTGTGTGCTAAGTATGCATCATTTTCTTTTGACCCCATCGAAACTGACCTCCTTTTTGTATCTTGCATGTATGAATTGGTTGAATCTGAGAGCATTGCCACTAAGAATTTTGCTTTAAACCAGATTAATGTACATTTTGATACTAAGAGACTTGTGGATTTTGCGCCCACTAATTTACTTAGACTGCTTATTTTTTGTGACAATCACATTTCTAGACCGATTTCTAATCTATTGGCTACCTCCAAATACGCTTGTCTATTTGATGTTTGGGCCCAATAGTTTGACAAGTTGAAGCGGGCCCTTAGTTGTGCTGTATTGCCATGGTGGATGTACTTTTTCTGGGTCTAACTCTTTACTTTTTACTGTTTCTATGATGTTGAGAGTTAGTCTTCTATGTTCGATAAGCTACTTTGTGCGCTAATAGATTTTGATTTGAGTAGCACTTTTCAGCTTGGTATGGAGTGGCTAATGCTCCATAGGACTCTATTTGCATGAATTTCTAGAGGCTATAGCTTAGGTGTACTTCTGCACCTGACCAGGTATACTCATTTCTCTCTCTTTCTTTTTTCAATTTGTTTTCTTTTGTATATATTTTTGTGGCATTATTGTATTTTTGTTTTCTTTTGAGTTTAGAATCTTGTCATTTTTCTTTCTTTTTGAGCTATGTCCTTTCTATTTTTGAGTCTTGTTTTTATTTGTTTTCTTTTTAGGTTTTATCTTGTGGCTAATGTTTCTTTCCACTCTCAATGAGGACATTGTAAGATTTAGGTGTGGGGGTGGGGAACATGTTTGTATAAAATAATCTAAAAAATAGAATAAATATTGAAGAAAAATTCAATTCAAAATTTGAAAATCCAAACGGATTTTTGTTTTGTTTTTGGAGAAGTTTCGTACTATTCTGATCAGCTTAAATCCCTTGCGCTTTGACTATTAGCTTGCATATAAGCATGATGTGCATGATAGGTCTCTGCCTTTAGTGTGTCATTCTAAGCCCTAACTCTAATCCCAATTGTTCATTATCGATATGTAATTCGATTCTTAATTATATCATCATCATTATCTTAGGGTCTTAGTTTTCCATTATTGGCTCTCCCACCTGTCTTTGACATGATTACTTTGGTTTTTGTCTACATTCTGAAAAAAACAAATAAATATGAAAATGAAAAACAAAAACGGAGCAAATAAAATAAAATTTGGAATAACAAGTATCCCTTTGAGGCATGCGCTACTGGGTTTTACCCTGTGAGGCATGCGCTACTGGGTGTTACCCTTTGAGGCAATACTGCTATTGGGAAAGCTTGCTTCCTATGTTAACAAATCAATAATGTAGTTTACGTTAGTTAAGTGGGATTGAGTTTGATTCTAATAAACCTAAGCTCTAAGATGATGATGCACTTGCAGATGAACACTGGGATGGATTCAAAGTTTTGATGTACAATTGGGTGAAAAATTAGTGTTTTGATGCCATTCATGGGGTAGAGAGCCTTGATGAGTATATTTTGTTTATATGCAGGCCAATATCTTTACTATATGGGTGATTTAGTTGATTAAAATGTGTATATATCTTTCCCCAGTTTTGTATATATTATTTTTTGAAAAAAAAAACCAAAAAGATTTTCGATTTTTTGTTTTTGTTTTCTTTTATAGATTTTGTAAGTATATCTTTTGCAAACCCTCACGAGACCTTACTCGTCCACTAGGGGTAACCTAGGGGTTTAAAGAGCTTATTGCATATACTAAATGTAACCGTGATTCCTACGAAAGTAAGTTAGGATTTATTTTCTTTTCTAGGATTTTTAGTTTTGTATTACTCGAGGATGAGCAAAACTTAGGTGTAGGGATATTTATTAAACTAGAAATTATGATATTTTATCCCCTTTTATTATCTAATAACTGCTCGAAATAAATTATTAAATTAGGATTTTAATATTGTTTTTGTTTATTTTATAGGAACTTGAAAATTTGAAGAAAATGAATAAATTTTGTATCAAAAGGGTTGCTGAATCAAGTGGAAGATACAACACGAGAAGAGAAGACAAAAGCCCGATGATTAAACCCAAATCTGCAGCCTAATTTCCCCACCAACCTTCCTCCCACTCTTTTTTTGCCCCTTTCTTTTTCCCTCTTTGGGCCGGTGCAGTATGCGACCTAGACGCGGCATCCGTCCTTCTTCCCTTACTCCAGCCCAGGCCTAACCAGGCTATTATGTCAAACCCAAGGTAGCAACCTAGCCTACCTTCTGCTTTTTTTCCCCCCCACATGCACCTGCCCCTCACGTGTAGCCAGCCCCTCCCCTTCCTCCTCTTCTTCCACTTCGGTCCAGGGAACTGAAAAACAGGGGACGCAGAGTAAAATCAGTGGAGAGTAGAATGGCACAGGGTAGAGGATAGCATTGTTTTTTTTTTTTGATTTTCTTTCCCTTTTCGATCTAGATTATAGTTTCACAAATGGGTGTTATCTGAGTATAAGTTGGTTGATTGAGATTGCAATTCAATTTCAAGATTTGGTCAGAACTTTCGTTCTTTTTGTTGCCCTACTTCCGTTGAACTTCTTCCCGTGTTCTTCTTTCGTTTTCGTTTCCTTGCTGCTGAATGTCAATGATAGCATTGTTTCGATTTGTAAGGAGTGTTGGATCAATAATATTATCACTTACTGGTATTTCATAATCCAGTTGGTGTTGGTGTTTGAGTGTTTGAGAATTTTCCTTAATTATTATTTCTAAGGTTAGTATGATATATTTGCAACAAGTTATTTGCTTTGGTCTATTTTAGCATAGAAGATTTGTCCTTCTAAAGTGACCTAATCTCATACACCATCTCTATGGATTGACCTCTCAAGTACAACAATGATAACCGTATGCTTGTGGGAAAATACAACACTAAGCAAGAACAAATAAGGTGGGTATAATAGTTATTTTACCCTTGAAATAGGAAATTATCATGTTGCCCTTGGGCATTAAATGCCAAGGTATAAATATCTTATACCTACCAACTTTATGGAGGAAATGATCAATACTGATGATAAGAGTAGTCATCGCATTTCCCAAAAACCTATTAAATACTCGATGCCCTTACTTTCTCCTATTCTCAATTTCTTTCTCTTACTAACGTAAATGTGAGAGGAGTCTTCAGTTGGTCAAACTCAAAGTCCACCTTTTGCACAGGTTCAAAGAGAAGGACAAATCACCTTCGTACTTAGGCCAAAGATAGTGTCGCCCATAAGTCCTTACTTTCCTTTCTAATTCAGGCATGCTTCTACGGAAATATATATGCATATATTATTTTATGATGCTAGATAAGGTGATAAAAGGGCACAAAACATGTGAGATTCCTTTGCTAAAATTTACTTTAGGTGAGCATGGGATGTTGAAGAAGAGGGGAGCAATAGAGGTTGTAGTGAAAGGATTAGAGGTGAAATTTCGATTGAGGATTGGAGATTGGAGAATGGGTTGAATTGAGATTCCTCATTGTTGAGGGAACTAGAGGAGGAAATGTATTAGGAGAGGGGGAGATAAAATTGATAATTTCAAAAATATAAAGAGGAATGAAAAGTGGAGTCATCAAATGTGTCATAATCACCATCACAATATTCAACCAATTCAAAGTTAGCACCTCTGAAATACTAGATACTCAAATCTTTGGTCATTTGCAAGTATTCGAGCATGTTTTCTACAACGTTGAGGTGTAATTATTTGGGAGCAAATTCCAAACATGCATGTAGGTAGATATCAAATATATGCGTTTAGTCAGGTATAATAAAGATCCAATCATGCCTTTGTGCATCCTATTGGACACATGTTTACCCCTCTGATTAAAATTCAACTTATAACTAGTCGGCATAGGTGTCTTGGCATACTTGTATTGATCCATGTTATGCCTTTTTGTCATCTCTCTGATGTACTTTCCTTGGTTGATAAAGATGTTATCTTGACTTTATTTAATTTTTAGTCTAACAAAAAAATTTAATTCCAGTTAGGGCCATCTCAAATTTGTTACTCATCATGTTAAAGTCTACATACGAATTACCATTAGTAGCACTAAGTATAATATCATCAAACAAAACTTGTGTAAGCAAGAAAGCACTTCCCTTTGACTCGATAAATAAGATTTTGTCAATTTTACCTCTTTTGAAGCCATTATTAAGCTACAAGAGCTTGTTGGAGGCCATACAGAATTTTTATGGAATTTGCAAACATACTAGGTAACTTTGAATCTTTAACATCAAGGGTTCATTCAGGTGAGCCTCATCCTACAAGTAACCATGTAGAATTACAGTTTTGAGATCCATTTGATATAGCTTGATTTTCATAAATGATGTAAATGTAAGTAACATCCTAATTTCTTCGACTCTAGTAACAAAAGTGAATGTCTAATCTTTGTCAATTCCTTCTTCTTGGTTATAACCCTTAGGCACAAGTCTTGCCTTATTTTTGGGTCACCATCCGAGTCCCTTGTAACTTATTTCTAAACACTTATTTTGTTTCTATGACAAGATCACCTTTAGTTCTAGAGCTTGATATCCAAATTTTGTTCCTTTCAAATTGATCTTGTTCTTCCTGCGTGGCCAAAATCTGGTCAATATCTTCGAAAGCCTCTAAAGACTCCTAGATTTAGTAAGAGAAACAAATTAATACATACACATAGATTTCTAAGTGCATAATAAGTTACTTACACCATTGTTAAGATTAATGATCACATTTTATAAAGGATGCTGATTTGTATTTGAATCCACTCATTGGATCTTGTAGCTCTTGTCATAAAATTTTTAGTTGTTCTGAGCCTCTAGTTTCATCCTTGTTACGATAGTCTAGAGTCTGCCTAGTGTCATGAGCCAAGCTTCTAGAGCCTTCTAGAGTGTTTCAAAACCTTCAAGATAGCCTTGGGGCCTTTAAGAATGCTTTAGAACCTTTAGAATGTTTTAGAAGCTCATGGATAGACATGAAATCTTATACAATGATCTAGAACCTTCCTAATAATCCACGACCTTGTAAAATGTTGTTTAACCTAATAGAACTTCCTACAATATTCTAAGATGAACTAGAATTTCTTGGTTACTCTAGAATTCTCTAAAATACTTTCCAGAATGTTCTATGGAGTTGAGTTGCAAGCGTGTGAATATCTAGTGGTATCCAGAATTATATATTTGTGGATAAGGATCTAGAAGTTTAATATTAGTCTTAGGATCAAATCAATCTCTATGGTTTAGTGCAGAGGTGAAAAACTATAAATACCCTTTAGGAGGATCATTTGTAACCATCCAAGCCATGAGGTAACAAAAGTCATTCTCCTACAACTCTCTTCAGTTCTCTTATTCTTGTTGCTTGCTTAACTTCCTAAGCTTAAGTCAAACATTATTTGGAAGGCTTAGTAGCAATAACTTGATTAAATGAGGCAAAGTTTCCTAGCATTGCACGAGATTAGGGGTTATGTAATACTCATCCCATGACACTTGGTTGATTTTTAGCTAGCGCAATCGATTCATCAAGTTCTTTATATTTGTTATGAAAAATTACAACAAGTATATGACGTATCTGCAGCTAGCAACTGGTAAGTACAAGTCGTATTCACAGGGAACTTGTTTTCAACCTTTAAAACTTATCCAAACAATCAATCAAAGTAAACAACCACTTTGAGGTCTAAAAATGATTGGTAGTTCTAAACTGCTGACTGATTAAGTAATAGATTTACGAACAGATAATAAAGGGTCTCAGGTTGGGATTCACCACGCCATAATGCTTAACAAATTATTCACTAAGGCCCTGTTCTTTTTGTAGTTTAATGGACCCAACATACTCCTACCCACTCCTACCCACTCCTTTCCCTCCTTTCTTACATCTTCCCACACTTTTAAAAAAATACAACTCCTTCACACTCCTTCCCATTCTCACCCACTCTCTCCCACTCCTTCTCACTCCTACATATAACTATTATTTTTCATATTTAGAAAACTTTTATAATTTATGTAATTGTGTATATGAATAGTCTGATAATAGTTATAAAAAATTTTATTTATTTTTCGGATGCTATGGAAATATTTGTTAGTCGTGCCGAAAATCGTAGATGACGTAATTTTTGTTATATATATTGAAGAAATAATTTTTTTCTGCTTTGTTAAGCAATTGTTAGTTTTTTTTGTAATTGGTAGATATTTTGTGTTTAATTCTGTGCATAGAAGAGATGCTTAAATTATTTTTTTTTTTTGCATTGGTTATGAAAAATTTGTTATAGTTATAAAAGTGTGGATGATTGTTGCTGTATGTGTAATAGATTTATTTTTTGTTTATTGTAATTTGGGACCAAATTTGTAGATGTTTTTTCTAGCATAATGAAGAAATGTGTACATTTTTTTTGCGTTGTTTGTAATTTGTGATAGAAAGTACAGATGTATTGTACGTGTATTTGGAGCGGATATTTTTTCCATGTGCATGAGTAACAAAATATTGAAAATTCTTCACACAAATTGCAGATAATTGTTTTCCGTGTATTGAGGGCCTGTTCTTTTCATTGGGAAATATGGGTTGGTAAATTGGTGAAGTTGGTTGAGATTGACAGAAGTTGGTTAAAGTAAATTGAAGTGGGTATTTTTTTGTTGAAGTAGGTTGAAGTAGATTGAAGTGGGTATTTTTTGTTGAAGTGAGTTGAAGTTGGTTGAAGTGGGTTAAAGTGAGTTAAAGTTGGTTGAAGTCGATTGAATTTTTTTTGTATGATAGATAGAAGTTAGTTAAAGTAGTAAAAAATGGGTTGAAGTTGGTTGAAGTAGGCTGAAGTGGGTTGAAGTTGGTTGAAGTGAATTGAAGTAGATTGAAATTGATTGAAGTTGATATTTTTTTATTGAAGTTTGTGAAGTGGGTTGATGTGGGTTGAGGTTGTTAAATTTGGATTTACCAATGAAAAGAACAAGGCCTGAACATATGTGTATTTTTTTCGTTGTTAGTATTTAGTTAATATATGCAAAAAATATATCCGTAATTTGTTTTATGAATAACGAAAATTATAATTTTTTGAGTTAACAACGGCCACCAAACAATATTTCGTACCTGAGTCAACATAGAAAAATATTTTTATCAGTCTAAAAAATTTTTTGTCATCAGTAATTACCATCACAAATAAAAGATTACATTAAAAAAACAAAATACATAACTTGAATCAACTCTCCTACTTCATTCAACTCCTTCCGACTTCTTTCCACTCCTTCCCCTCCTTTTCCATACTTAAAAAAAAAAAAAAAATACCACTCCTACCCACTCCACCCACTTCTTCCCCCCCTTTCCCACTCTCACCTATCCCACACTTGTAATTTCCCAACAAAAAGAATAAGGCCTAAAGTTTGCAAATCTCACCTTACTTGCACTTGGATAGGATGGACTAAACAATTATGCTCGTCTAAGCCTTCTCTCAAAGATCATTAGATTAGCCAAATTTTCCTAATCATCTATCTTCATGAGATTAGAAATAAAAAGACTACAAGATAGATTAATTGCTAGTTCCCAATTGGAACCCCAATTATATTTATATTAAGGAATCCAATTGCTTATATTATCATACTAGATAGAAGCTTTAACTTTCACGTGGTTGGGCAAATTCCTTAAAAAATTTTGGATCATGATTCAATTAGGCATAATATGGGCTACCCCAAACCCAAGATGGGGACTTTAGCCTCTAGCCATGTCAAGAACAATAATTTCACAATCCAGATTGATGAACATAACTATTTTGCCAAGATTAGAAGTGCAATAATAAAGAGGGAGCGATTTTCAAAACAAACTTGGGTTGGTCGTAATAAGAATCGTTGAACAAAATTCAGTAATCACAAACTTGATGTAAAGGAGTCTTAAAAATATCACAAATATACCCTAACAAATCACGCCTCAAAATTTTTCTTCCCAAATGTTTAGAATAAAGTGAAAGATAATCCTAATTCTTTTCTGAGGAAAGTTACACGGCACTGAAAACCACGGGATGCATAGCGATGCTTTGACACACGACATGCAGAAGTGCACGACCATCCGTGCTTCTTGGTCAAAGGCTACTATTTCAGAGACTGAAATAAATGCACGACCGTGCAAAAAGCGCACTAGCAGTCATGCTCTTGTACACCTTTTAAGCACATATGCACGGCCATGCGTAAATGCGTGGCCAGTCGTGCAAAGCCTTTGGGCTTCAATTCTTGGTTCCTTGCCTTTCTACTGACTCCTCGAGCCTCTTTATTGTCTAAAACTTCACTCCTAGATTTTCTATAGGTAATTGAGCACAGTTCCTTCAAATCAAGACTAAGATACATACATTACAAATTAGTTTGAATAAGATAATTATGAGCAAAGAAGGATAAATATGATAAAATACCTCAATAAATTGAGGAGATATGTAGAGAAGGTGGCAAAATCAAGGGCCCAAATTAGTAAAATTAGAGGTTTATCAACTGTCCTAAACTTATCTCTTGCTTGTCCCCAGGCAAGACTAAATCTTACATGATAAAAAAAAATAGAGATAAACCTCTATTCATGTCCTCCTTAGGCAAGGAAATGACAACATACTGATCATACACAACCATGTATTAAAGGTAGCCAAGTCAAGGTGTCCAAAGCATTTTTCAACACAACACATACACTGTAATTTATAAATCACTATGCCCACACCCCATATTGAAATCATGAAGTAGGACAAGAGATCCCTTGGCTAGGGGTGAGCAAGCATGACTGGTAAAACCTTACTTTTAGGATAAAGTGGGATACTTTTTAGATATAAAATCAGGTACCCGCAATACTCATACCTATAATGTAAACTACCATGCGCTTGGTAAGACTCTCTATTCTCCACCACTTATGCAAAATGCAAAAATGTCAATTATGAGGACATGCAAGAGGGTTGTAATGGGGCCAAAGTTATTGGTGAGAAAGAGAATCATTATTGGAAAAATGGAGCTCATAGCCAAGAGACTAAGGAGCACAACACTTTTACAACAATAACACCAAATACCTACTTCACACCTCAATTAAAAATTAGTACAAACCCCATAAAAGACCACATAGAAGGAGTTGCTCAAACTTATCGAATTAATCACCATGCCAAACACTTATTCACCTCTTTTTTTTTTCTCCTCCTTTTTTTTTTTACCCTTTTCATTTCATTGGTTTTTTTCATATTTTTTTCGAGAAGTAAAACCAAATCTGTGGATCACATGGGAAGTACAAACTCTTAATGCATACTCCTTCAAATCAAAAGCCACCATTCAAAGCACCCAGAAAGATGAACTCATCCTCAAAATGTACCAAACTCATTGTGAAAGTGTTGCCCCACTAGATTTTGACTAAGGTATGAGAATTTTGCATAGGCCAAGGATGTAGTGAATAAAGTGGAACAACAAAAATAAGGAAAGGCACAAATGGCTAGCAAGAGGAATAGCACACATCAATGGGTAGCTTTTAGGCTCAAGTGGCCATATAGAACAAAAGAACGCCCCAATCATGTCAACATATGCATGTGCTAAATGCGATCTCGAAGAGAGACAAGCCAAATTCTAGAGATGCATTCATAGATGAGTCACACAAGAAAGGAAACATGAGACTATATGTAATGAATAGTCATTAGGCTCAAAATCTCACAAGTCGGTCTACCATAATCAATGCAAGTTACTCCAAGATGTCATCTATCAAGATCACTTAATTCAAACCACACGAATCTCAAGGGCAATTGCCATGCCATGCAACATAGAGCAAAGCTATTATGGATGGTGATATCAACATAATTTCACAAAATTGTCACCAATACAAGCCACACCTCAACACACAATAACGTCAATTAATCAGTCATTACTCTTTACATCATCATCACGGGAGGGGTTTTCAAAATTCTTTTCAACTTTTTCATAGCTTTTTCTTCCATTTTTTTTAAAGTAATAAATCTACCTAAAGTGATCAACAAGTAGGTAAATGGAGAGAAGGGTTAGAAAGATTGCCTCGTAGTTTTATGAATGCCCTACTCAACATGGCCCCACTTGAGATGGATGGTTAGGAATGATATATACAGTACATCACCTACCTAATTGCTCTATCCTATATGCTTTACTAAATAGAAGATAAAACCAAGACTAATGTACTCTAAAATGAAACCTAAGACCTAGATGCAATCATGCTAAATGCAAACATAGATGTACACTACCATAACTAATTGCACCAACAATTTCATAGAAATAAACACCAAGATACATACTTCACACTTCAATTGAAAATGAGTACAAACCCCACAAAAGACCACATAGAAGGAGCTAATCAAACTTATCGAATTAATCACCATGCTAACACGTACTTACAACTTCTCTTTTTTTTTTTTAATTTCAATATCAAAATTGACATAAATACTCTAGACTAGGCTAGTTCTTTTTCTTTGACATTTGCCTTTCTTTATCTTTGTTTAGGCTTGCTTACGCTTGGTATAGTTTTTGCATTATATGCACAAGCGTATCCAAAGGAACACAAGTCTTATTCCCTGTGACCCTGAGATCGAAGCAACTACAGGTAAGCAAACCGGTGCTCACTGAAAGCAAAAGGCAGAAGTTGTGATGGTAGAATGAGACAACAGAGTGTTACAGGACTATGTTTTACCGTAAGTATTAGCATTACCTTATCCATTGTGCGCCCAGCAACTGAAGCAAACAATTTTGAGCTTCGATCGACCTTGGTCACATTTGTAGATAGGGATTAATTTAGCACACACCCCAATAAAAATGCTAATGCGCATCTTCACACTTTCCTAACAAAATGCAACACTATTAGACTCAATGGAGTGTCTGCTGATGCGATTCGATCAAGGCTCTTCCCCTTCTCACTGAAGGACAGAGCTAGTGATGGGCTCCAAAATGAGGAGCCAAATGCGTTCACCACCTAGAACGACCTATCTAAGCCCTTCCTCAGTAAGTATTTCCCACCTGGCAAAGCTTCCAAGTTGAGGACAAACATCACTTCATTTGCCCAACAACATGCCAAGTCATTTTATGAAGCTTGGGAAAGATTCAAGGACCTTTAATGCTAGTGTCCACACCAAAAAAAATTTGATGAGTTAAAAATACCGTAAGCACATTGTGTGGCTGTAGCTAGCAACTAGCTAGTATGGGTCATGTCCACAAGGAGTTGTGTTTTCAATTACTAAAGCAAATTCGGGTGTTTCAAGTTAGGCAAAATAAAGGGTTATAAGAAGTAGAACAAAACTACTAAAACCAAAAAAAAAAAAAAAGAACTTTGATTATGATTAAACGTAGAACAGACCAACTAATTAAGTTCAACCTTCACCTTCCTAAGTTATGCCAGCATTCAAAGATGATCGATTATACCATCAAAGCTCACTTAAGCCCTCTTTCACAGGTCAAAGGTAGTTTAATTGTTCTAACCACTTGTTTTTAGGGAGTTAGCTCAATTAAGCATCAAGAGTAGTAACCCAAGACGTAATAAAGATTCAAACTATTTTCATGTCTAAATGCTAGCTATTGTCCCTACACATACTAGACAACTAACTTTACCTTTCAGCACAAGTTAATTACCCAAAAATACAGATGAAAACATTTTCAAGCAATTCATCGAACACTTGGCGGGCGTCAGAGAAAACTCTAAATTCAAGCATAAACAAGATAAGCTAAGGTTTAAACAAAATCAACTACTCATCTTAAGGGCCAATCACTACCAACACAACAATTGAAGCATAATTAAATATAAAAAAATACAAGAAAAACAAAGAACTAATAAACTAGCAAAGAAACTAAGCATGAAACTAACGAGAAAATTGAAAGAGAGGAGGAAATTATGCTTGAATCTTCCAATTAATCGATCTTGAACAAAATATAAACAAACCTAAGCTAGTCTATTTATTCCCCTATTGGGGTTTTGAAGAAGCTAATAATAACCCTAATCAAGCCCCCAAAGACACGAGCAAAAGGCTCCCCTCAAAAAATAATTACAATTCTTACATACATAATCTCTAAAGGTAGGTTGGCAGGTTTGCACGACCATGTAAAACTGCATGGCCAGCCGTGTAACTCTCGAGTTTCACTGACTTATCAATATGCACGGTCATACAAAAAGTACACTATCATCCATGCATCTCTTTGACTTTTTAACCACTTTTAGAAACTTTGCACAGTCATACAAAGTTGCATGATAGGCTGTGTAAGGCCTTTTTTTCTTAGATCTTCACTTGATTTTCACTGTTTTAAACTCAGTTTTTGCAAACTCTATGATCAATGTTATTTCTTGCAAAATAAACAAAACTCAAATAAGAATGTACAAATTAAAATTTATTATGGGAAAAAGTCAGATAAATGAGGGTATAAATGATGACATTTTGGGCCATGCAAATGCCCCTACACCTATCTTTTGCTCGTCATCGAGCAAAATAAAGAAAAATGAACCTAAGGACCTAACTTACTTTCGAAGAAATCACAGTTGCATTTAACGCATGCAATAAGTTGTTCGAACACCTTAGTTCCCCCAAGTAGACTAGTGAGGTCTCGTGAGGGTTTGTAGAAGAGATACCCGTAAAATCTCAAAAAAGAAAAAGAAAAAGAGAAAAAAAAAGTAAAAAATCTTTTTTGGTGTACAAACAAAAAATACATACAAGGGAGAAAACTGTACACATTTCAACACACCAAATCACCCTTATAACAAAGATACTAACTTGTATATAAACATAGTATACACATCAAGACTCTCAATCCCCATGGATGATATTAAAGCACTAACTTTTCACCTAACAGTACATCAAAACTTTGAATCCATCTTGGTACTTGGTGTGCAAGTGTGTCATCATCCTAAGAGTTATGCTTACCAAAATCCGATTCAATCCCACTTGATTGGCACAAACTACATTATTGACTTACCAACTTAGAAAGTAAGTTTTCTCAGTAGAAATATTACCTCAAATGGTGGCACCCAGTATCGCATTCTTCAAAGGAATGCTTGTCATTTTCGACTCTAACAGAATTGTTAACTCTTTCTTTTATTTTTTTTGGTTTTTATTTTTTAAAAGCAAAAACAAAAGTAGTTATGTAGAAAATCAAGTGGGAGAGTCAATTATGGAAGACTAAGAACTTAAAATAATGATGATGTATAAATAAGGACTGAATTACACAACTATATTGGACTGTCGAGGTTAGAATTAGGGCCTAGAATAATACTTAGGACAAAGATCTATCATGTACATCATAGTTGTATACATGGTAATGATCAAGGTACAAGGGATCAAAGTTAATTAAGATAGTACAAAACTCCCCAAAACCACTAGAACATTTTGTTTTAAAAATTCTTTTATCTTTTCTTAATTTTTCAAAAGCTTGTAGGATAGCATCTCCTCCCCCACACCTAGATCTCACAATGTCCTTATTAGGAGTTAAGGAGTCACCAAACCAACAAAACACAGATGTGCACAAACAAACCTATAATAATAAATGTCCAAGAATAAGAGACGAACTAGAAAATGAAAAAAGATTTATGCAAAATTAAAAATAAAGACAAAGAGAAAAGAGAGAATGAATTTGCCATGTTAATGTTTAGTGCACCTAAACTACTACCTCCTTAGGCGATGCTACAGAAGGTTGGAGGAGCATCAACCATTCTTCCTCATCTCAAAATCCAAGGCACCAATTCAAATGTCATCAAAGCTCATAAGAGCTTATCGAACACCTAAGTATGCAACTCAGATGAATGTAAGTAAGAGCACACAAACATGAATCTAAAAATGATAGTAAGCACTGTCCTAAACTTATCAAAATGCCTTGGAATAATCAACAGAATAATCAAATGCAATAGTCAACATAATTTTTCCAGGCATGTCCTCTAGCTACAGACTATAAAGATTAAAGGAGGAGTCATACCCTCTAAAGATATCTATGGACTCAGAACAGTTAACTTCGCTCCCCTCAAGGACAACATGAGAATTAATAGGTGACAAATTGCAACACTCAAAGGAAGGGGAGGATAGTAAACATGATTAAAAAGCATGGAAAATATAGAGGGGATCGGTAGATACATGGTCAACAATATTAGGATTGGGTGAAACTGTACCCATAACATCCACACATGACCTCCCTATGGGAGTCTCATCAAGATCATACACCTTAATAAAAACATCACCTGACTCACAACATATAGCATCCTCATCTACATGCCAAATGTCCCACCTAGCACGAACTTCGTCAACTAAGCTAAAGGGAAAGGTGGATCAGGAAAGGTTATGACAAACACAGTGCTAACCCCAAGGGTGCTACGTACGGATGGAGCAATAAGGGGCAAATAGTCAAGGGAAGCTCAAGTGCTTCCTCTAATCCTGACTCTAGAGTAAAAAAAGATGCATTATCATTACACAACTTAACATCAAGTTTAGGGGAACTAAACCTAAGGTCGGTCTCATATAATAGGTCATACTCTTGCACATAATTAGCAAACTGGATTTGTTGCTCATTCAATGTTTCTATCATGCTGGTAAGCCTAGCACATAATTAGCAAACTGGATTTGTTGCTCATTCAATGTTTCTATCATGCTGGTAAGCCTAGCAAAACTATCATTATAAATATGACAATGATAAGAATTACTGTCATGACTACAATAGCAAATCTAACACACAAGAGGAGCATAATTAGGGATGCAGAGGGATAGGGTGTAGGAATTAGCACAACTAGTCTCAAATTCATAAGTATCCGAAGCTAACCACTCAAGCAAATCTTAAGCTTCATCGATGTTTCTAACACAAAAATCTCAATGCTCCAATAGAGCACAGGGTCTCACAATTCATAATTTCATGAACTATATTCAAAATTTTCCACTTTTCCAAGCAATAGCCATAGTGAGCTAGAAAAGCATGTAATCTATCATAATATCTCCATAATAACTCATGCCATATTGAAGAAAGTAAAAAATTGACTTTTTTTTAAAATTTTATTTTTTAAATTTTTGTTTTTTTAAAACTAAAAGCCTAGTCTCGAATACTTGAGTAAGCTACAATATTAAAAAGTGCCAACTTCTCAATAATGACGCCAAAAACTTGTTGTGGAAAATTACCGTAAGTAAATGGCGTAACTGTACCCAGCAACCGATCAGTATGGGTCGTGTCCACAGGAAACTCGTTTTCAACCACCAAAACTTATCCGAACACTTAATCTTAGCAAACAGTCACTTTAAGGCCTGAAAACAATTAGCAATTCTAAACTGCTGAGTGACTAACTAATAGATTTACTAACAGATAATAAAGGGTCTCAGGTTGGGATTCATCACACTATTATGCTTAACAGATTATTAATTAAACTTTACAAATCTTTCCTTACTTACACTTGGACTGGGTAGATTAAACAATTATACTCGTCTAAGGCTTCTCTCAAAGGTCATTCAACTAACCAAATTTTCCTAATCATCTATTTTCACGAGATTGGAAATAAGAAGGCTACAAGATGGCTTAATCGCTAGTTCCCAATTGGAACCCTAATTATCTTCATATCAAGGAATCCAATTTCTTACACAGTCACCCTATATAGAAGGTTCAACTTTCGTTGATTCCATAAACCCTACTTAAGAATAGTGACATAAATCTCTTTCGAGACTTTCATTGAACAAGTGGTGTATTAAGCGAGAATCCAAATCATAAGCTTGGGCAAATTTCACAAAAGTTTAGATCATGATTCAATTAGGCATAATATGGGCTACCCCCAACCCAAGATGGGGATTTTAGCCTCAAGCCATGTCAAGGACTATAATTTTACAATCCAGATTGATGAACAAAACTATTTTGCAAAACCTAGAAGACCAATAATAAAGATGGAGAAATTTTCGAAACACACATGGATTGGTCACAATAAGAATCATTCAACAACATTCAACAATCACAAACTTGATGCAAAGGAGTCTTAGAAATCTCCTAACTAAACCCTAACAAATTACCTCTCAAAAGTGGTCTCCCCAAAAGTTTAGAATAAAGTGAAAGATATTCCTAATTCTATTCTAAGGAAAGTTAAGTAACGCTGAAAACCATGGGACAAACAGTTGTGCTTCGGTACATGGCCGACTGTGCTTCAGCACAAGGCCACTTGTGTAAACGCATCAGAGCTGAGACGCATGGTCATGCAAAAGTGCATTGCCAACCGTGTTTATTGGTCAAAGACTGCTATTTTGGTAGACTGAAATAAATGCATGACCATGCTCAAAGTGCACGTGCAGCCGTGCTCTTGCACAAATTTTCAGGACATATACACAACCATGCTTGTATGAAAGGCTAGTCGTGCAAAGCCTTTAGGTTTCAATTCTTGGTTCCTTACCTTTTTACTGACTTCTCATACATCTTTGTTATCGAAAACTTCACTCCTAGTTCCTCTATGGGTTATTGAACACAATTCCTTCAAATCAAGATTAAAATACCTATAAAAAGGGAAGTTAGTTCGAATAATACAATTATGAGCAAAGAAGGAAAAATATGATAAAATTCCTCAATAAATTAAGGGGATACATAGAGAAGGTGGCAAAATCAAGGGCCCAAAATTAGTAAAATTAGAGGTTTATCAATATCCTTTGTAATTATTAAACCAGAAATCTTAGACAAATGGGGAGCCAATATATTTATCATTGTTTTCTTCCTTTTAGGAGCCCATAAGATGCGTTTTTGAGGATTGGATGATTTAGATCTATAGACTATGTACTCTATTGTGCTCATCAATCTACCCAGAATGATTTTTTGGATGATCATTGTAACATATCATGATCCTTGCCTTGTCTTTTAAGGTTATGTTCTTCCTCTCCCCAATTCTGTTGTGTTATAGAGTCCTTGGATGTGAGAAGTTATTTTAGATGCCATTTTTATAGCAATGCTCAGTAAAATCTTCTTGAAGAAATTCCTTTCCATGGTCACTTCTGATAAGAACTATAGTTAGGTTCTTTGAAACTTGTACTTGTCCAATAATTATTCTAGGAAACTCTCTAAAAGCTCAGTTTTATCTTAGGAAAAGAATCCAAGTATGTCAAGACAAGTCATCTACAACAAGAAGTGCATATTAACTTCAACCAAAGCTCTTAATTCGAATTCGACTACACAAATCCATATGCAATAATTCAATACGTTTAAATGTGTAGGGAATTTTTAGGGGCTTACAAGATGCTTTGACTTTCTTGCTTTTAACACATGCACTGTAAACTCCATATTTAGAAAAATTAAACTTAGGAAGTCCTTTAATCAAATTATGTCAAGCAATCTACCAATCGTATGAATGTTGGCATGTCCTCATCTATCATGTGAAATTAGTAAGACTCTCAAGATAATGTAACTCCACACCAAGATAATAATCTTTTGTAAGATGAAATAATATTTTTTGGATAAACTAGAATATCCCCTGAATAGTAGGTCTTAATTTATAATTTTGAAATGTGGAAACTCTTAGATTTACTTCTCTATTAGAGTTCTTTTCTCATGTGGGTCAGCTTTTCCATCAATAATCTCATGGATGTTTGGAGATTCTCATTAACCATTGGAGGACAACCTTGTTGAGTGTTGTACTCCATGTGAACTACCACATCTGACGCTAGTTATACACTTGGACTCATCAGTCGGCTACGCATTTTTTCAAGGTCTAGTCAACATTAATTTTTAGCTCTTACCAAAGCCACTAAATCTTATATGCAAGCTCCCTGATATGGGATTAAATTTTTAGACTGTAAATGTGAATTGTACACTGAAATGACTTGCCAAACATATGACATTAAGATTCTCTATGGTGATTTTGTATAGACATTATGCTACTTTTGCCAACCTTGTGATATTTCTCATCACTTTTAACAATAGAAAAAAAAAAGCTAGTGTTGATCTTATGCAATTTGTATAAATAAGACAGTAAAAATGCGTTGTTTAAGTTCAGAGGCAATGAAGAAGAATGCATAATACATTAATTACACACAATATCTATGTACTCCCGTTCCAACCGTTGATTGCCCGTATCAATGCTTGTCTCACCACTTGAGCATCCAGGCTAGTAATGGATCGTTCACACTGAAATACATAAAAACTGCTTGTTCAATAAAATTGGTAAATTATAATATTCAAGACCTAACTTAACCAAAAGATTAAATAAATAGCTGAAAGTCTAAGAACGGTTTTATGCTCTGATGAATCCCCACATATGAATGTCCTTTGCACTATGAACCATAGATGCTACATTTAAGCTTCCAATTACTTTGCACAATATCTAATGTAACAAGTGCAAAAATTATAACCTTAAAGATGCATTTGCCTAAGAAAGATTATGGTATTGTGTTACAAAAACCATTGTTGCAAAGGAAACTTAAGCTAATTAATGGCCAAAAACTCATGAATAGTTTATACCGTGGGCATAGCACTGGGTGGTCCAACAGTGATCATGACCCCCTATAACGTATGATGCCTCCTTGGCCATTGATAGTTACTAACAACGCCTTTGAGGATCGATAACTAGTCCTATCTATTACCATGAGCCTTTCTAGCAGGCTTTCTCCTTACTCACATGTTACCTAGAAAAACTTCTCTTAAAGTTACTCATCGCAAAGATTTCTCCACAGGAAGCATAATTAACTAAGAGTTGTTAAAAGCGAGATGCCCGAAAGGAAGCCACATCTTTGGTCATGTAATTAGTCATTTTAATCTCCTTTAAGCATACCTTTCTAAAGGTTTACGATCACGCCTAGTTGAAGAGCATAACATTCTCATTGTGTCTCACAAACTAACCAATTTACATGTGCCCACAATTGGTAGTCCATCCCAGTTTCTTTGCCCCATTAGGTGCTCCCTAGAGCTCTCCCATCAATTGGTGGAGTTCTTAGTCGTGGGTTGACCCTAATAAGTTTTGTAACGTCCTGACTCCTTCGAACCATAGACAGTTATCAATAATGGCTTAAAGGATCGACGACTAGCTCACAAATCACCATAAGGCTTTCTAGTATGCTTTGTCCTCACTCACAATTCCTCGAAAAAACTTCTAGAAGGCCACCCATCCTAAGACTTCTCCATAGCACGCAGGCTTAATTATCAAGTTCTTAAAGAGTGGGCTCTCTGAACTCAGTTGAATCCTTTTAAGCCATATTTTTTGAACCATACATAGGGTGTTACAGTCCAGTTACTATTATGATTGTTGTTGTTGTTGTTGTCAACGTTGTCATCGTCATTGTTATTGTTATTGTTGTTGTTGTTGTTATTGTTGGTACTTTATATTTGAGTTTGGGGCAGATAAAATTAAAAGAATTTGGTTTGACTAGACTTGGAGGCAGGTAGAGGATGCAGATACAATGTGGGTTGCTAGTGTTGGATGTAGAGTTCAAATGTTCAGAGTGGAAGAAGAGGACTGTTGGGGACCCTAGAGTTAAGTGTTGGAATCTTACCAAGGAGAAGGCTAGGAATTTATCAGAGAGGATTATGGAGGAAGGAGGTTGGAGGCACGTAGAGGATGTAGATACAATGTAGGATACAATGGCAGAATATATATATATAGGTCAGGTAAGGAAATCTTTGGTGCATATAGGAGAGGTGGTAGTAATATGAAGGGATCCTGGTGATGGAATGATGAGGTAAAGGAGAAGGTCAAGAAGAAAAAAGAGGCATACGCTATTTTCGTGAACGGTGGAACGGATGAAGAGAAAGAGATGAGTAGAGTTAGATACAAGGCTACAAAAAAGGCTGCCAAGAAAGCGATGGCTATAGCAAAGAGCAAGGTGTATGATAAGTTATATCAAAAACAAGAGACCAAGGAAGGTGAGAAGGAAGTCTTCAATTTGGCAAGAGCTAGGGATAGAAGGACTAGGGATTTGGGTCATGTGAGGTACATCAAAGATGAAAATAGTAAGGTGTTATCTAAGGACGCAGAAATCAAGGAGAGATGGAAAATGTACTTCTCCAAACTCCTCAATGGCGAAGTGCTGGAAGATGTTTGAAGTATGGAACGGGAGAGTAGTGATAGGAAACTTGATCCACGACTGTGTGAACCTATCAGCAAGGACGAGATCAAAGAGGCGATAAAGAAGATGGCCAACAGGAAGGTTGAGGGGGCGGGCCAGATACCAGTGAAAGTGTGGAAATGTTTGGGTGAAGACGGATTACAGTGGCCAACCAGGCATTTCAATGTTACTTTTCGGACTACTAAGATGCTCAGAGAATTAAAGTATAGTACAACCCTCCCATTGTAGAAGAACAAAGGTGATATTCAGGATTGCAATAATTATAGGGGTATAAAGTTGATCAGTCCCACTATGAAGTTATGGGAATGGGTGATTGAGAGAAGATTGCGGAAGGATATTTTGATATTAGAGAATCAATTCGGTTTTATACCTGACAGGTCGACCACAGATGCGACTTACCTCCTTAGAAGACTCATGGAATTGTACAGAGATAGAAAGTTAGATCTTCATATGGTTTTCATTGACTTGGAAAAAGCATATGATAGAGTTTCGCGTGAAGTAATATGGAGATGCTTAGAAAACAAAGGAGTGTCCTCTATATATATCCGAGTTATTAAGGATATGTACGAGGGCGGCAGAACGAGTGTAAGGACGCTAGGAGGAGTTACTAGTGACTTCCTCGTTGGTATGGGCTTGCATTAGGGCAGCTTTAAGTCCTTTTCTCTTTACTCTAATTATGGATGAACTTACTGGAGAGATTCAAGATCAGTTACCATGGTGTATGTTATTCACAGATGACATTGTTCTTATTGATGAGACCAGAGAAGGGGTTAATGACAAGTTGGAGAAATGGAGACATACATTAGAGTCTGAAGGTTTTAGAGTAACCAGATCAAAAACTGAATACCTTTATTATCGTTTTAGTGGGTGAGAAGATGCGGGGGGAGAAGTCACCATTGATGGGTTGACTATACCAAATGAGGATAATTAGTTGGATATGTGGTTATACGAGAATGGATAGAATTAGGAATGGAGTAATCAGGCACTTAGTTAAAGTGGCTCCCATTGAAGATAAGATGAGGGAAACAAGACTTAGATGGTTTGCACATGTGAAAAGGAGTGTGGATACTCCAGTGAGGAGATGTAAGACGATTAACATCCCCGAAGGTAGAAGAGGTAGAGGACGACCAAAGAAGAGTTTGGACAAAGTGATTAGAGACGACTTGAAAGATGCAGGACTAACGGAGGACATGGCCTAGGATAGAAGACTATGGTAGGATAAGATTAGGGTCTTAGATCTTAGAGAGTTAGCCTCCTGGGTGTCATCTGGTGTATTCAGTTTGTATGCAGGCACCATATGTATTTGGGAAGAGACATTCGATGCTTACCGTTGTTTGTTAAGGTATGATACCTTTCTTTGCTATGTTGTGCTTATGTTTACATAGTTTTTGTTACCTGATATATTAATATTTATTAGTTTTTTTTTCTCAACTGCTTATCCTTAGTTTTATCCTTTCTTCATAAAAATATTTTCACAAAATCCTTCTTCTATAAACTGCTTTTCACAAATTCCTATTTTGTGGGTCTTCTGGAATTAGTCTCTCTACGGGTAGGAATGTCGGTAGAGATAAGGTCGCCTATATCTGGATCTTCCCAGACCTCGTAAAAACGGGACCCACACTGGGAGATATTGTTTGTTGTTCATTTGTTGATTTAACTAGACTTGTCATTTTTAAAAGTTATAAATGCTCAACCGTAACCCACTAATGACAACATTTCAGAAATTAAGTAGCGCTAACTACATTTATCTTGAGCGTGATGTGGTCATGTGTCTTCTATGTTTCCGTTGTTCTCCTGCCGAGGTTATTATTTGTATTTGTTTATCTCTGTATGTTTCGAATGCCTCTAGTCCACGTATCTCTTAAGGTTGTTTTCATTGCTCTATTGCCCCTGCTTGGTTTGTGTTCCCTTGTTGTGATATGTAGTACAGTTAGTTTTAATGTGCCTGTAAACACAAATTTCGCGCCTAAAATAAATTAGACAGGAAATTGATATAAGCAAAGTTAATCTTGTATAGATGTAGCATGTCGATACAATCTCTGAATTTAATACAATAAAAATGATCCTCTGATTCGATCTCCTAATGACTTGAGTATTCCGAGAGCTTGATACTTGATCTCGGTTGATGCAAATCAGTTGAAGAACTCTAAAGGTTGTTCTTGATTTTAATCTGCAAGTGGCTGATTGTGGTTTCTGAAACTCTGCAAGTCTTGATTCTTCTCGCTTAATAGCTGGATACTCATTGCCGTCTGAGCTCTGAATTCTGCCAATGCTGAATGATTTAAATGAAGGGAAAAGGCCCTTATTTATAGGCTTTACCAGCTAGGGTTAGAGCCGGGTTTTGGGCCTAGGCCCAGTAATTATTTTCTTATTTTTAAATAAAGAAAATAATTATTAATTTCTGCATCATCGATGACACGTGGCGGCTTTTGATTGGCTGCAGTTAATTTTGACCAAGCCGGTCTGCCAAAGTCAACGGGACACATGGCAATCTGTAATTGGCTGTTTTTTTACACGTGGCACCATCCAATTGGTTGCAGAATTTTTGCCTTCTACAAATGCCCCCTCGAGTGTCGGCCGCGTATATGAACTTAGAGTATGCTTCATTTTTTTTTTAAGCGGTTGGGTCTCGAATGCTTAATTGATGCAAATGATTAAGAATTTGACAGGTCAAATTTTTTTAATTAAAAAATTTTTTTTTCCCGACTTAACACTTTACCCCCCCTTTTTTTTAAAATTTAATGAATTAAAGCTTGGAAAAATAAATTCGGATCCAAGAAAACCCCCCTTTTTTTCCCTAAAAATGATTGAAAGTTTTTTTTTTGGGGGCACGTATGGCTTCCCCTTTCTTTTTGTCCCTTTTTTTTGCTTTTTCTTTCTTCTTTTTTTTCTTTTTTTTTTTTGACTTAACCTCCTTTTAATGTAGGCATATACTAAAATCGGAGACAGACTTAAGGCTGCATTTGGTCACAAAGACAGTGAAGCCACCTTGATTGTGCCTACTGCCAAGTCAACTGAGGACGATTCTATTAGCATAATGCCATCGCCAATAAAACAAGCAGAGCGCTGTGAATCACCTACTCCTTCTGTTGCAACCTACTTCCCTGGGAGAATTGCTTCTGGCATGTTTAATGATTTGGCCTTGAGTGTGAAGCAGCGTTTTCAGCAACAGTTGAAAAAGTTCATCCAAAAGATAGAAGGCGACCTTGCAAATATCCGCCAGGAAGCTGAGCAAATATATGAAATGTTATCATCCTTTCAGGCAGATTATTTGGGGTTGAAGAATAGTGTCGAGGCATACTTGAACGAAGTCGGATAATACCTGAAGTTGAAAGCCCAATTAGAAGATCGGACTCCTACCGAAGATGTTTTAGACAAGCGAGTAGCCTTATTAGACAAACTTGGGGAGGCAAGAGCTTCAGTGGAAAAGGTTGGTGCATAGTTTGATGAGACAACTACTGCTATTGCCCAAGCTCATAAGCGAACGAAGCTACTTGAGGCAGATCTTGAACGAGCAAAGGCGAATGAGCTGGAATTGCAAGACAAATTAGTAGAGACTAAAGCTTCATTGAAGAAAGCCAAAGACGGTGTATCTAATCTTGAAAAAGAGGTTGCTGATTTAGATGTTGCGCCCTAAGCCACTGCAGAAGAAACAACTCAAGTTGAAGCAGCAAGAAAACGTGCCCAAGAGCTTTTGGGCGCACTGGATACCTGGACCGTATCCGGTGGCTTTGTTCTAGATTTTTTTTTTCTTTGCAACTTGTTATTTGTTATTTCTTTTTGGGCTCAGTATGGTTTTATTGGTTTTGATGTACTGCAATAAGATGAATCTTTCAATTCAAATTTACGCAATAATATGTAGCTATGTCCAACAAACAAAACCAATGAGCACTAACACAATTTATTCATCCATTTTTTTTAACGGCTGTACTTAGGAAATATGCCCAAGTTGCCTACGTACCTAAGGGGAATGTAATACCCTAAAGGATCAAGCCATATGTAGTTCAAAAACATAACATTTTTTATTTGTTTTGTTTTTCCATTCACAGTTTAGACTCTTACGGGCCAGGAGTATTACAAAGGAATTTAACTTGCACGCACGAGTAGTTTAGGCTCTTACTTAGGAGCTTTACAACATTAATTCTATTTCAAGGATAATAACATTTCAAGAACTTGCCATTTATGGGTACTACGCGCACTTCATCAGCACCAACTATCTTATACGCTCCATTTGTGTAAACTTCTCTGACCACATAAGGACCATCCCACTTGGAGGTAAATTTGCTTCCAGATTTGTGGGAGATAATAATCGGTCTTCTTACTGCCAGCACCTGATCATCGACTTGGAATGAGCGTGGCCGAACCTTTTTGTTGAACACTCTTGACAGACGGGCTTAGTAGCATTTTAGCTTTTGTTGTGCCTGAAGTCTCCTCTCATCAAGGGCCTCCAACTCAGCTAAGCGAAGCATGTGATTTTCATCTTCCGTCAAACCTTCCTGTATGGCGATGCGGAGTGATGGGATTTGAAGCTCCAACGGTAGAACGGCTTCAACTCCATACACCAAAGCGAATGGGGTCGACTGTGTTGGCATCTTGTACGTTGTTCGATATGCCCAAAAAGCTTCCCTTAGTCTCTCATGCTAATCCCGTTTAGACTTTGTGATAATTTTTTTGAGTAAGTTGCAAAGTGTTTTGTTAAAGGCTTCTACTAGGCCATTTACAGGGGCGTTGTACATGGAAGACTTATGTTGGGAAAACTTAAACTTCTCGCACAGGCTTGTCATCAGGTTGTTGAAGAAAGGCTTACCATTATCGGTGATAATGTACCTCAGCACACCATACCGATAGATAATGTGTGTCCTTATGAAGTCTACCACATTTTCTTTTTTGACCTCTCTTAGTGGAATTGCTTCCGCCCATTTAGAGAAGTAATCAGTGGCAGCTAGGATATAGGAGTGACCAGTCGACGATTTAGGCGTAATTGGTCCAACGACATCGAGCCCCCATGCCTCAAATGGCCAAGATGCAACTGTTAGGTGGAGAGGTTCGGGAGGTTGATGTATGAAGTTAGCATGGAACTAGCAAGCCTTGCACCTCTTTACATAATTTATGCAATCTTACACCATAGTGGGCCAGTAGGAGCCCATCCTTTTAATGTGATCATGAAACCTAGGCCCTGATTGGTGTGCTCCACACACACTTGAATGAACTTCCGTCATTGCTTGCTTTGCTTCTTCCATGTCCAAGCATCGTAACCAAATACCCAGAAGGGAGCGTCGATAGAGCATCCCGTTGTAGTAAAGGAAGCTTGAAGCCCTCTGCTGTATTTCTGTCTTCTGCCTTGGGTCACTAGGCAGTTTTCCATGCTCTAAGTACTCAATTATAGGTTAATGCCAGTCTTTTGCATCTGTTTCAAGAACACATATCATGTTGACGTCTTCCTCTGAGTCTTCATCATCCGGTGGAACAACCCAGCGACTACGTACTGGAATAGTTATTCCTTCTTCTGCCCCTAGTGCCAAAGTGGCTGCAAGGCTCGCTAGTGCGTCAGCCATCTTGTTGGCACTCCTTGGCATGTGCTCCAACTTGACCATATCCAACTTATTTAGCAGGCGTGATACTTGCCTATGATACGAGACAAGCTTGACCTCGTATTCATCAAGTAGTTGATTAATGACCAACTGCGAGTCACCATATATGTTGAGATCGGTGATCCCCATCTCAATAGCCATTTCAAGGCCCAAGTTAAGCGCTTGGTATTCCGCCACATTGTTAGAGCATAATTGAGTGAGCACAAATGAATATGGAAGAATGTCCTTTTCGGGGGAGACGAAGGCCACTCCTGCACCAGCACCATCACGTCTAGCTAAACCATTGAAATACATTTCCTAGGGAGGGAGGATATCGATGTAGAGCACGCCTTCTCCTGGCAAATCATCATTTAGCTCCCAATCATCAGGAATGGGATGATCTGCTAAGAAATCTGCTAACGCTTGCCCCTTAACCACTTTTTGGGGTACATAGACAAGGTTGTACTGTTTTAAGATTGACCGCCCATTTTGCCAGTCGCCCATTTAAGATTGGCCTAGACAAGATGTACTTGATGGGATCAGCTTTGGAGATCACTTGTATTACATAGGCCTGCATGTAATGCTTTAGTTTCTGGATGGCAAAGATAAGTGACAAGCACATCTTTTCAATAGGGGAGTACTTCAACTCATCGCCGACCAACGTACGGCTTAAGTAGTATTGGGCGACTTCTTTCCCTTCCTCGTTTTCCTGTACGCATAATGCTCCTAGGGATTTTTCCTAAGCTGTAATATACAGTTGAAGAGGCTTGTTGGGGATGGGTGCCCCCAATACCGGAGGATGGGGTAAATATTCCTTTATTTTCTTGAAAGCCGCTCGAAATGAATTGTCCCATTCAAACGGTGCTCTCTTTTTCATGATGTGGCTGAGGGGGTGGCAACGTCATGCAAGATTTGAGATGAATCTTCGGATGTATGCCAAGCGACCTTGAAGTCCGCGAAGCTCTCTGAGATTCTTCGGCTCAGGCATCTCTTGAATTGCCTTGATCTTCGACTGGTCGATCTCGATTCCCCGATGGTGAATAATGAAGCCCAAGAATCTTCTGGAGGTGACACCGAATGCGCACTTGAGCGAGTTCATCTTCAATTGGCATCTCCGTAATCGCTCAAAGATCAAACGAAGATCTTATATGTGGTCTTCCCTCTTTTTGGACTTGACTACCAAATCATCAACGTAGCATTCAAATTTTTTATGAAGCATATCGTCGAAAATTGTTTGCATTGCGCTTTGGTAAGTTGCTCCTGCATTCTTAAGTCTGAAAGGCATCACCTTGCTGTAAAAAATGCCTTTAGGTGTGCGGAAAGCTGTAGCCTCTTAATCTTCTGGCGCCATCAGGATCTGATTGTATCCTGCGGTACAATCCATGAATGACAATGCTTTATGCCCTGTAGTTGAGTCGATCATGAGTTCTGTGACAGGTAGCGGGAAATCATCTTTTGGACAAGTGTCGTTGAGATCCCGCAAGTCCACACAAATACGAAGTTGCCCATTTTTCTTCCTGACAGGCACGATGTTTGCGATCCATGTTGGGTATTTGACCTCGCGAATGAATCCTGCCTCTATGAGTTTGTTGACCTCCTTTTCAATTTCCGATAGCAACTCTGGGCAAAAACGTCACTGAGGTTGCTTCTTAAGCGAAATACCCCTTTTGATAGATAGGCGATAAACTGCAACCTTTGGGTCCAAGCCGGGCATTTCTTTATAGCTCCAGGCAAATACATCCTTGTACTCTGATAGGAGTTCCAAGCACTGCTTGTCCTCTTCGAGTGTAAGTGATGAACTTACGTAGATAGGGAAAGGCTCTCCATTGGTTCCAAGATTCAGCTCTTTCAAATCATCAACTGTAGCCTGGCCCCCATCTTCGAAAATCTCAGGAGTGTCCGCCAACTCTATCTCTGAGTCTGAGTCATCACATTCGTGGATTGTGATATGATTGGAAGGAACAACTTCTTCTTCCTCCGCTTCCTCGTTAGAGCCAGAGTTTTTCCGTTGACCTGTGAAGACCACAGTATGCCTCTTTACCCTCAATGAACCGTCTGTCTTAACATCCAAAGTCGAAAAACGTTTCATACGGGAAGGGATAGAGCTTTGAACTTCATTTGTCACTCCCAAACGGCTAAATGCAGAGCTCTTCTCGTACTGAAGTTGTGAGTTTAAGGACTTTTCACTAGCTCCTATTCCGGTAAAAACTGAAGGCTTTGGCCAGGGATCATCTTTGATTTTGTTGAAAACAGAGCATCTGTGATCTTTCCCTTTCCCTATACGGGTGAATACTGACGGATGTTCTTTTGAAGTGGATGATTGTATCCTATCAAACACAAAGGGCTTTGGATAGGGGGAAGCATTTTCATCATCACTCACATCTACTTCTTCAGCTGAGATGTGTTGAATCACCAACTTCTTGTCCCTTCGTCGCCCAGAGATTCTGACTGGCTGCGGTGGCGTGAAACCCATTCCAACTTTAGAGACGGCTACTGAACCTCCCTGCTCTTGAATCTTCCTCTGAGTTTCAGTAAGGCTATGAGGCTTGGCTTCGACTACCTTTCCTAAAGCAGCTAGATTTTGAAAGTCATAGCCAGCCCTCTTCATAAGCTTGTACGCATTAGGATCAAATCCCTCCCTAGTTCGTGCACTTAGCAAGTCATCGCCTTCTGTAGAAGAAACGACAAACTCGGAAAGAGGGAGCCTACTCACCTTAGCCTGCCACATCTTAAGTGTTGGAACTATTGCACTGCCTTTTAGGATGATTATGCTAGCTCCATCATCCTTTTTGGTAGCTTTGGTCTCGATGCTTCTACTTGTGCACTCGCTAAAGGGCGATTCACCATCTTTACGGTGAGACCTAGGTATGTACCTTAAGAGTGGTGGCATTGATCCTATTGAAGCAGCAGCTTGTTTAGCAACTTGCTCAACACAAGAAGTGGTGCTACCTTGCTCGCTTGCTTCTTTCTCGAGCTGCTGCTTAGGAGCATCATCTTATATTGCTCGAGGGGCCTTTTTTGCGACACCTTTGCCTATGGAAGAAATGATTGACGACATGGTTTCTTTAGGTGTAGCACCTTCTTTAAAGAACCTTGCATCTGCAAAATGAGACTCAGCCTTGGTGAATGGCTTGACATCTCCATTTATTTTCTTCTCTCCATCACGGTAGTACTTAAGGCATTGGTGTAAAGTGGAAGCCACTACCCCATGCTCATGAAGCCATGGTTGTCCAAGTAACAACCTATAGGAAGTCCTAACATCGATTACATGGAAGATGGAGGATGTCATCAAATCTCCCATTATTAGTTCAATGTGAATCATGCCGATTGCACGCTGGCCTTCAAGGTTAGAGCCTTGAATCATCGTTCGGCTCTTAGACAGTTCTTCCACTATGATGCCTAAGTCGTTCATTGTAGACTTGGGTATGATGTTGACGGCTAATCCTCCATCCACGAGAATGCACCTGACTTTCTGCTCTCTAATGTAACTAATCACAAACAGAGGACGATTATGGGGCTTGGATCCCATCAACAAATCCTCATCAGTGAAAGTGACTGCAGTGTTGCAAGAGGCACACTGAACAGGGCCTCCTGTTGATGCTCCCACATCCTTGATTTTATCAGCGTAAAGTTCTGGGTGTTGTAAGGCATCAACAACATGTTGGCGCATCTCGTCAGGCAAACAAAAGATTTGCCCCCAGCCCATGCGAGCTGGCAAGGCTTCCAAGACAGTCAAGGTCTTATCAGCTACTCTAGGGGACTCCTTGTGTCTGTCACTTCCTTCGTTTTCATCTTCTTCGAGCTCAAAACATGAGGTCATGTTGACTGTAACTCTCTCAAAGAAGCCTGTTGGGAAAAACGCTTCGAATGTGATAGGGACAAGTTGCTCCTGCTCAAGGAGGTCAATAGGCAGAATTTCGTGCCTTTTGAGGTTCTTGGACTTCTCCTTTCCTTTTGAATGACAAGGGCTCTTCTTTCTTCCTTGTTTCTTCCTGTGGCGGAGAGGTGATGATTGCACTTGGCTTTGCTTCCTTGGCCTCCGGCGAGTCACCAGAGTCCATCCCTCTTCATTAACATCAGCTTTATCAGAGACATCCACAAAAGGATCAGCCTCTGTCAAGGGTCCTTTGGATCCAATTGGAACCACCACAGGCTCCAAACTTCCAAATTGAATAGCAATTAATTTCTCTCCATGAGAGGAAATCAATTCAGTGTTTACTCTACCACGAAGTTGAGTATGCTTTGGCTTCCAGGGCGATGAGGAACACTCCAACTGAGTGAAGATATGATTTTTCTGTGTCGTCCAAATCCAATATTATCTTCCCCTCCCTGGCAAGTTGCATAATACGCTCCTTGAGTGTAACGCATTTCTCGAGAGGGTGACTAACCACCCTGTGATACCGACAATATTTTGGGTCAGTAACCCTTCCAGCTTCTTCAGGCCGTTGTGGTTCTGGAAGTTCTATAATCCCATTTTCAAGGAGATCATAAAGCATTCCTGACAAGTCTGAGTCAGGGAATGGGTATTTCTTCTCCTGTAGTTCCTTCAATGTAGGACGCTTCTTTCCAGCATCCTTGGAGAATCCACCCTTCTTGTTTTCATACTTGGGCTTTCCGGAGATTCGAGCTGGCTCCCCAGTTGAAACAGCCATGGATTCTTTGTATGAGGACTTTGTGGACTTGAGATTTTTCTTGAATTCGCCCTTGTCCTTTCTAGCATCAGATGAGGAAAAAGACTTACCACAGCCACTTGCGATTGTTATCTCCATATCATGAGCTTTTGTTGCGAATTCTTAGAAGGTCCTTGGCTTACTCATATGCAAGACGTATAGTAAATCCCACTCCATACCCTGAGCACATATTTCAACGGCTAAAGCTTCTGATAGACGGTCCTTACACTCGAGGCTTAGGGACCTCCAGCGATTAATGTAATCAAGAACCAGCTCGTCCTTCCATTGTCTGGTGCTTATTAGCTCTGTCATCCTAACAATACGTTGAGTGCTGTAGAACCGATTCAGAAACTTCTGCTCCATTTGTTCCTAGCTGTCAATGGACTCTGGCTCCAAGTCTGTGTACCAGTCGAATGCGATCCCTTTTAGAGTACGAACAAATTGTTTCACCAGACGGTCCCCCTCTGTTCCAGCATTACTACACGTCTCAATGAAGTGGGCAGTATGTTGTTTGGGGTTACCCTTGCCATCGAACTGGTTGAACTTGGGAGGCTGATAGCCATGTGGCATGTGAAGAGCATTAATCCTCTTCGTATAAGGCTTTGTATACAAGTGGGTCTTGTGAGATCCTCCTCCCAACTGAACCTTGACCGCATTTGCTATTAAGCTCTGAATCTGCTCAACAGACATCAAGCCTAAAGAACAGTCATTTCTTACCTTGCGCTCATTATTAGATTCTTCGCTGCGGCTAGACTCTTTATCAGAGTCTTCGGCGCCTGAACCTTTGTTGGAAGCTTCAGAGGACTTCTTTTCCAGCTTCTTTATCAGCTCAGCAATCTGATCGTTCTGGTGTTTGATTTGGGCGTCCATTTCTGAACTCTCTTTGGAGAGCCTATCCAAGGTAGCCTTCATGCTTGCTAGTTGTTCTTCGATGTTAGTAGTTGCTGTCACCATAACTGGCATGATGACAGTGTCAGAGGATTCAGCTTCAGCATGCAAGGAAAGTGATCCCTTTGATGATGCTAAAGAGAAATCACTACTTGAATAACCATCATCTTCAAAATTGAAGGGTTGAAAAGCAGGTTTGGTGTGGGTTTGGAGTTCATCCATCCCACGCGGAATTGTTTGTGGCATGATGAAGCCAGCAACAGATTTTTGCTTTAAAACATTTAAAGCGATTTGATTGACTCCATCAGATACCTTGTAGCTAAGGTTTTTGATCTTATGTGACTGTGATGGTGCAGCCACAATTCATTGCTCTCCGGTGATAGTGGTAGCAGCTTTTATCATACTTCTAGTTATGACACCACCAGATGCAGCACTAGCAGTTGTTGATCCTTGAGATGCAGATCGGACAGCTTTCCTTGAAGATTTGGTGATAGCGTTCTTAGGGGTCATGTTATCTTCGAGGAATTGCAAAGTTTGTATTTTGGAGAAAGAGATGAGAGGCAGAGTCGTCCCACCGAGCGTGTCAAAAATTTGTAAACACAAATTTCGCGCCTAAAATAAATTAGACAGGAAATTGATATAAACAAAGTTAATCCTGTATTGATGTAACGTGTAGGTACAATCTCTGAATTTAATACAATAAAAATGATCCTCTGATTCGATCTCCTAATGATTTGAGTATTCCGAAGGCTTGATGCTTGATCTCGGTTGATGCAAATCAGCTCAAAAACTCTGAAAGTTGTTCTTTATTTTGATCTGCAAGTGGCTGATTGTAGTTTCTAAAGTTCTGCAAGTCTTGATCCTTCTCGCTTGGTAGCTGGATGTTCCTTGCTGTCTGAGCTCTAAATTCTCCAATGCTGAATGATTCAAATGGAGGGAAAAAACCCTTATTTATAGGCTCTGCCAGCTAGGGTTAGCACCAGGTTTTGAACCTAGGCCCAATAATTATTTTCTTATTTTTAAATAAAGAAAATAATTACTAATTTCTGCATCATCGATGACACGTAGCGGCTTTTGATTGGCTGCAGTTAATTTTGACCAAGCGGGTCCACCAAACTCAACGTGACACATGACAATCTGTAATTGGCCTTTTTTTACACGTGGCACTATCCGATTGGTTGCAGAATTTTTGCCTTCTATAGTGCCTATCTTTATATTCGCATGACTTAATTTAAAGACTTTTAAACATCCTATCATATCATATTATATCATATCATATAGTGTACCATAAAAGTGAATAGATTATTGTAGGAGTGACATTTGTTATTGGTCAATCGCTCACTGTTTGGTTAGAATACAATAATTAATGAAAATGCAAGTTGTTTTAGGGCTGATACGTGTCTTGCTACAAGATACTCTTAAATGTCTTGTCGTAACTTAAATTAATATGTTTCACTACTTAAAAATACCAAATTTTTATTAATTACAACTTGTTATGAGTTATGAAGTTTTAATATTCGTTAGTTAAGCCAACAACTATAAACTGACATCCTAACTGGATCAACTCTATCCACAAGGCATATCACATGTATAATTTTGTAAATGTGAAAGATTATGTATTAAAAGATAATTTTACACAATTTATAAATTTTGACAACCTTCTACTATTCAATCAAATCATTTTATTCCAATTTAATATATGATAAAATATATTTTAAGCGAAAAAAGAACACTTAAAAAGTATCTTACCGAAGACACTTATCATTTTGCTTTGTTTTATATGTATTTATTTTAGCTGTTATAGAAACCTACAATAATTTATTGATTTCTTTTTTCTTTTTTTTAAAGTTAAACTATAGTAATTAATGAAAACTAAACTTTATGTCTTATGTAACTGATTTCATTATTAGGAAAACCTACAATAGTTTATTGATTTCTTTTTTTTTTTTTTTTGTAGAATGCCAGGATAGGAGTGACACTTATCATATTAATATTTTTATTTCTTTTTTTAACTTAAATATAATGACTAATGAAAATGATAATTTATGTTTTATGTAATTAATTTAGTTGTTACAGAAACCTACGATAGTTCAATGATTTTTGTTTTTTTCCCCCTTTCAAGTGGTCGTTAGGCATAGATAGAATCAAATTACCAACTGAAAATATTACATATTGTTTCATATAATTATTAATGCTCACCTAATTAACTATACATTAAAGCCAACTAATTTCCATAGTTTGCTGCAAGGTGAAATAATTTTTTTCCGTAATGCTATACGTACTGGTTTCCTCACAGCACACTTTCTCAAAGTGTATTTCAATTCACAGTTACAAAATGACCATATAAGTTTTAAGTGTATCAAATCTAATACTCCTCCATCCCATTTTAATTGCTTGTTATTCCTTTTTAGATGTCCAAATTATTTGCAAACTTTACATATTGACACAAACTATTTTTTCCTTTTATGTACCGGGGCAATTTCTTATGTGCTCCTGAGAGCACATACTCTCATCATCCACGTATATATATTTTTCAAACGTGTGTATTTGTCATATATTAATTTTCTAATATATATTTAATGATGTTGCTCACGGTAGTACATGCTCCTAGGAGTACAATATACATATTAATGTACCAGCACCTTCAGATAATGGCAAACTATTATTGTATTTATATTTTCAAGACTACTTATTTTTAGGGGGTCAATAGGAAATTAATTATTTGATCCTTAAAGATTGAGATATTAATATTTTTTACTCTAGTAAGTAAAAGGCATAATTGACAAAGGCATTGTATTTGACTAAAATCTTAGTACGCGAGTAATGTCAAGCTATGCAAATAATCTAGGAAGGGTAGACTATGACAAATGCATTTTTATTTTTTTAATGTTTTCCTGATAATTTTGGCAACACATGTCTTTAATTGACACCTCTCTTCCCCCCTGATTAAAGGCTATCTAATGTGAAGGTTTTGTTCTTAAAAAAGAGTACTACTTCACTAGTGGCAACAAAGCAATCTACGAACATTCAAAATGCGAAAATTTAAGACCATCTACCTGTACATGATAAATATCGTATACGTATGCTTCAATTCCCACTATTGATGAGTTCAAAAAATAATCAAATTTACTACAGTTAACTAACGATATACGCACTAAATTAGACTCCTGTCTATGCAAAGAACGCAATGTACAAAAGTATGAGCCTATTTCTTTTAGACGTATCTGTTGTGAGGAGTTTAGATTGTATTTTTAGAGATATCCTTTTACTTCTTTCTGATCACCTACATCTATATAGTGAGACTCAGAAATCAATCTCGATACTCGGGACAAAAGAGCGCAGTTATCTTTGGTAGACAAGTATAGGATACATAAGAAAACTGAAGGTTATGTTGATAAGTACCTCGTCCCCAACCGCTTGTAGGTGAAAGCAATCTGAGCAGGAAACCCTGGCATCCAGCAATTCAAGACCCAACTCTTCAATAGCTTCTAGCATGGAGACCAATAAGCCTGGGCAACTTCTTTCTGAGAACACGTTTATTAGGAACCCTTTTTCTAGGGTTTCTACTGTCACCTTATAATTCGGAGGAGACATATATGTACATCCATGTCAATTTTTGGCTCTTCAACTTCCCAATTATTGAATTTCTCTTTCATAAGAATTTTCTTTTTCTTTTAAAACTTTTTGCCTTCCAATAAGACACCCAAAATGGGCAAAAACGAGGGAGAAATGAGGAGAGTTAGTTTGCCCCTATATATGTGACCAATTTGGTATCACTAATTAGCTGTGTTATTGCTAGCAGTAACTTGTAAGTTTGCCATTATAATTTTGAGCTTTGCCCACTTTAATGTAGCTATCAGGTGTTATTAATATACCAAAAGATGATAATAGAAGAATTACTATGATAACAGGTAAAGCACATGACAAAGAATTGCTACTTGCAAAAATATGGAGCCCCGCCCTCCCCCCCCCCCCCCCACCCAACCAAAAAAAAAAAACTCCAAAAAAAAGGCTGGAAATCAGGATAATGAACGGCAACTTGTAGAAAATGATCGAGCTGGAAGAAACATTGAAAGCAATATTTATATACCTTAGGGAAATAATCATCATCATCACCACAATCGTCGGAGGTAGAAGTAAAGCAAGTCTCGTAATATCTTGGATTTTGATCAAGTCTTTCAACATTGCGCCATAGATCTTGGGTACACTTGGAAGCATCTACGAGAAACCACAACTTGTTGATCACCTGCACGTGTTTATGCAACCCACCAAAACATATTAAGATCAGAGAGAGAGAGAGAGAGAGAGAGAGAGAGAGAGATTAGCGTTAGAGTTGCTGACTGAAGGGGGTTAGAAAGCTACCCTCTTTGTCTCTTTTGATACCATGTCTCTCTCTCTCTTCTCGGTTGGGTGCCCTGAGAAACGGGGAAGGCTGGAGGGCCTTATAACGGGGTAAGATGATGGGGTAGCATTAGTACATCACAAAAGCCAAAATTACAGCAATTGGATGGCAACTTTCTTTCAGGTACAATGCGACATATATAATCTACCTCTTTATCATTAATTACAATTACAATACACGCTCTCCTCATTCATTGATTGTTCCAATTCCAGCATGTCTTTGTTAAGTTATCTATGATATTAACTTATCCACGTCTGAACAATAATGTTAAGAGGAACTAAGATCATTATAATATTGTTTTTCTCGTACAAAACTCATTAAACACGTACCAAATCACTAAAATAAAGGAGTAGTTTAATAAAATTTGACCTACCACTTAAAAAGAAGGTGCGAAACAAATTTCATGAAAAGTGAGAATTTTTCTCTATCTTTTTTCATTAATGTACTGGTATTTATCTGGGAAACTTATGAATATTTTAAAGGAAGGGGGGCCCACGTACCTCATTGGATAATAATTTTAATTTCTATAAGAATTTAATTGTCATAAGTAATGTAGATGATTTCTTGGTCACGGAACTCTTTGATTTACAAAATATTGTGTCTTTATATTTTTTTTCTGCCCATCATTTTTATTAATAATGGTATGAAAATTTTTCTAATTAAACTCAACGATTTATTTTGCTTTATGACATTTAATTTTTGTGTAAGTAAATCTACCCCTTCATAAGACCGATTAAAACAAGTTGATTAAGGCGAACGAACAATATGTGCATATATATGTATATATACACATTGCTATGTATGTATGTATGTATGTATGGATGTATGTATATATATATATATATATATATATATATATATATATATATATATATATATTATATATATATATATATATGTATGTATGTGCATGACAATGATTTTTAATCTAAAGAATCCTATTCAACCACGTCATCCCACCAACCCAAGCCCCACGCCTTCTCCAAGTCACCAGTATCTCTCCGCGCTTAAACTCACTACCTCGAATTGACAGTCGCCAGCGACAGGATAAAGGGCAAAGGGCGACCACCACCAGCGTTGCCGGTGATCGTAAACTTCGTGGATTGCTGTTATGCTACCAGGGAATATCGTACTGTCCGCGCTGATGATTTTTCCCCCTGTCTTCGTCATCCAACCACCACCTCGCTGCCACCTTGTTGGCCAAAATCAATTTTCTGGCAGCTCCAACGAAACCCTGGAGTGAAGGAAGTAACAAAGATCAAGGTTGTGAATGCTTCAACTTTCCGGCCTTGGAGCTAGGGTGGGAGGTTGGGGCTCGTTGCCGGCAAAGGCTCGTTGAGTGCCTTTCAGTGAGGCCTCTAGAGACTGCGGATGGTAGTGGAATTGTGGCCACCAGTGATGCAGTGATGGGCATCGGCAGTTCTGACGTGCTAGGGGTTGGAGTTGGGAGGAGTTAATTAAAAAAGATGTGGCAAAATTATGAGTTTTAGATTAGAACTCGTCAGCCAAGATAAGTTCATAGTTCTTATTGAGAAAGCTAGTTCTCAATGGATATGGTACACATATATATATTTATTTTTTTCTATTGTGTGTGTGTCTGTATACACACATATATATATATATATATATATATATATATATATATATATATATATATATTATAGTGTGTGTGTGTAGTGTATATATATATATATATATATATATATATATATATATTATATATATATATATATATATAGATATATAATATATATCTATATATATATATATACACAGAGATATATATATATACACACACACACGCACATATGTATATACATACATACATAAATACATACATACATACACAAGCACATACACACACACGCACACGCAATATATATATATATAGAGACACACGCATACAGGTTAGTGGTGTAAAGGAGATTGCAAATGAGAATGTACTAATATTAAAACTCAAATTCTTAACAACAATTTGTAAAATTTTACTAATGAAATTGATTAACAATTTCATATTCCAAACTTTATGGTATAATTTATCTTTTTTGTTTATTGGCATTTAACGTTGACATGTATGAGAATTAGATGCAGCAAAACTGATATGAAACCTAAGACAAATAATCAGAATATATGTTTGATCCGACCTCTAAAATAGCTGATTCAAAATGGGCCAAAAATACAAATAACCGGAATGTTTTTCCCCTTATTTTAGAAAACGAATTTATTAGCCCATTCCTGAAGTCAACAAAAATAAAAAATGAAAAAAAAAAAAAACTCGACCCACTACTAGAATTCAAATTGAACTTATCAACCTAAGCATAACATCAATCGAAATTTGCCTAACTGGAAAACGAATCAAATGAGTAATTAATGCAGAATTCATACAAAATGAAGCATCCATCTAACGTTGGACGTGCCCTACTTGAGATAAGGAATATATAGTTTCGTGCAACTTTTGATAGTTTCACAACAATAATTGAGAGTATTGTTACTCGTGTAGGCCCTTATTAGCCATCCAACGCACCACAATAATTAGAGTATTATTACGTCTTCTCTCGACTGACATCATGATTTTAAATGTGTTACTTTTTTACGATTTTGTTAATATTCGTCATTAGGATGATAGATATAGGGAATCTTATTTGTTAAATTTTACATATAAAATAAAAGTTTATCCACTATTTCCTTTCTAGATGGAATAGTTTAGTTACCGAGCTAGATCAAAGTTATCTGCTTAACCTCCTCTGCAACACTCGATTCTTACCAAATTAATTTTGTCTTATTCATGAAAATTTGTCTGATTAAAATATAAGAATCTGATTAAAATATAGGAATTTTATATAACTATTGAATCACTACAATCGTCGCTCATACACTATGGGGTGTTTGGTAACAATAGCTGTTTGAGAAAAAATAACTGTTTGGGAAGATTTTGGCTGTTTTGACCAAGTCAAACAGCTAAAGAGTGTTTGGTAAAGAGCTGTTTGTAATAACTGTTTGACTCCAAAAAACTCTTTTTGAAAAAGCTATTCTCATTGGCCTTTTGAGAAGAACTTTTTGTGGAAATGATATAATTGTCCATAAGTTTGGAAAAATTACACACCTCTCATTAAAAACTAATTCATAAATAAGGGTATAAATGAAATTTTACCAACATAACTTTTAAAAACAGCTAATTTTTACCAAACACTTTTTCTAGAAACAGCTAATTCAAACAGTTAATATAAACAGCTATTTCAAATAACTAACAACTAACAGCTAATACAAATAGCTAATAGTTAACAGCTAACAGCTGTTTGCCAAACAGGACCTATATACGTCACCGAGGCTTCCTGTTTCCCTTCGTGCACCATCTCTTTTCAATTTATCAATCACCACTCACAAAACAGCTAGTAAGAAAGTTCGTATGTGATGCAGAATTGCTTAATTTAGCATTGCATATGTTAAAGGTCCAGATAGTAGGCCACCAACATTTTAATTTGGCATGCCCAGTGGTTGTATGTTCTTCAATAGGGGCATAACTGTCACATTTGCAGCATATGAGTGTTAAACTCCCATGATGCACAGATGCAGTAGTTGCATTTAATTATTAATTGGGAAATTTTTAATTGGGAAATTTTCTATAAAGAAAACAAAATTAACAAGATGAGAATTGGATATTGGGGAGGGGATTAATGGATTAACTAAAATATTTCATTTAAAAATAAGTATTATACAAAAATTGTATCTTATAAGTAAAAGTTAATTACATAATCTTTTTAGCCATCGCCCTAAAGGTGACATTTAGAAAAAAAATCGAATTTGTTAATACCCATCTGAAACGCTATTGGTTCATGCATGCCCATCTGAAAACATCTTTCCACAAGCTTGATTACGATAATTTATGGGGTGGCCAGATGCTTTGATTACTTTTCGGAGTTGTAGTCTAATTTGTTTGCGCATATGTTCTTTGTGTTTGGTATTGTGTCATTCACACATCTCCATCGAAAACCTTAGGAATGGTTATCTGAATTAGCTTTTAGAGTGTGCAATGAAAAAAACAATATGCAATTTGTCACTATTGAATGAGTGAAATTTTTTAAAAATAGTTATTAGTTAACGTCGCCAATTAAAAAAATTTAGACTGATTGGCTTGATTCCTGATATTCTCACAAAAGCCAGGAAGAACACTACCCTCAATTCGCATTCTTCGGTGTAGCGGCTAGTAATTTTGGGGCATTCACAGTCATTCTCGCTCCCCACAGTGTTGTTTACATTGGTCATAATGTCATATGATTCAATGTAATGCCCAGCCTATTGGTTGCTTGATGTGTAGGTATTTAGCAATCACTAGGCAACCATGCGTCGGCAGGTTTCCTGTGATGTGATTGTGTAGCTACAAGTGCGAAGTACTCCCTTCCTGTGCTCTCCTCTCAAACTATATGTGTTTGTCTAATTAGGGTTTTAAGTTGTGTGTTGATTATTTTTGAATTGCAGAGCATCAATTGCGAACATCTTTTCGCTAAACTAGTTTTGGAATGATTATGATTTTGATGATTTTTTTGAAGCCAAGAGCAAATTTTTGTAATTTTTGGGGATGTTGCAATGGCTACTAGTGAATGGACCTTCATTGTGGATTGTATGATGCTAATATGGTAAGAGAATTTGGTGCAATGCACACAGACAAAGTGTTTGTGTAAGTAGCCTATCGTAGTATTTTTTAAAGTTAGGTTGATAAAATCTTTATGCAAGCTACTGATTTGACTTTTAGTCTTTGTTGTGATGTAGGAAAAATATGAGCAATTGAAAGCCGATAGATATTAAAGTGGAAGCAGGGGCAGAAAAAAATGACCACTTCTTCCTCTAGGCTTGTGCAGGTCGGAGCTAGAAAGGAACTATATAGGGACGTGGTAGACATAGTGCATCTATGTTTGAGTAGACCATTCAGGTATAGGGGTTCCACCTCAGGTACTTCATTGGCATACACATCACTGTTGGTCACCTAGCTATAGGATCAATTGCAAACCACTCAAAATGAGTTTCATACAGCCCAACCTTATGTATGTTCTACAAAAGAGGAGTTGAAGGCAACTAGGGACAAGTTGGTTGCTACTAGAAAGGAGCTTGACGAGAAAAGGAATGGACTTCTAAGCTTATGCTCGATTTGAGAGCATCTAGGAGCTTATTGGCCAGCCCAAGCACGCAACAACTCTCAACAGTCTTCGTAGGACTCAGTGTGTACAGTTTTAGCCCCTTTGCTATGTTAGTTGGACGATAGGCTATAAGATGTTGAACTCTAGGATGTGGAATGTTGGTTTGGTGACTTGATGTATTTTAGAAAACCATTGGTGGGTGTTTCTTTCATTTGGAAGCTTTGGATTAACCTTTGTTGGTGTTGCGGCTGAAGAACTTCGGTAACTACATGACATTGGTTGCTTGAATTAATGTACTTATAGTACATATTTATGGAACATGAATTGGTTGTGGTAATTGTCCCACATTGTATGATTTTTGTGTGTGGAGAGTGTCCATGTGTATATTAGGATTATTATGGTATGTTCAGGATGGAAAAACAGCAAAAACACTGAAAAATACAATCAAATTAGAGAGTGAAATTAAATATCAGTCTTAGTTTAAGACCGAGTCTAAAATACGATCTCTGAAATTGCAAATAAAGATGATGGTCTCTATTAGAGACCAAAAATAGCCAACAATCTCTATTTGGGATCAATAAAATCAATCTCCAGTTGAGACTGAATATTTCAATCTCCAACGAGACCAAAGTATTGGTCTCTAATAGAGACTAATAATTTGGGTCTCTAATTTGGTATCTATTGGAGACCAAAGTGGGTAGGACTCTAATAGAGTCCATCTCTAGTCGTTCTCTAAATTTGGTTCACTTTGAGGCCGATGCTAAAATTCGAACTTCAAATTTGAATTGTGACCGAGGGTTTCACGACCAGCAATTTCCAATCTATATTCTCAAAACTAAAATTGATATCATTTTATGGGTTTTTGAGACAGAAAGTTCAGTATCTAATTAGCCGAATTCATGTAGAGGTCTTAGATTCTAGTTGACCAAATCCTCCGGGGAATATCAACTTCCTTCCTCATCAAATGGATGAGTTTTTGGCCAGGTACGTAGAGGACGAGAGAGAAAGTCAGAAGGAACATGGAGTCAAACACACGAGAGGATGAAGGACAAAAGATGCAAGTAGATTGTAATTTGATTGTAAGGAGGCATGTAATCATAATTGTTTAGTTAATGTCAATGTTAGAGTAATTACATAGGTGGAGGCTAATATGATTACATTGCAATTTTAATTATACTAACCAAACTTGATAATTGAATCACCATTATGGATTTGATTACTTTATGACTTTGATTACATCAAACCAAAAGAGCCATAAATGTTTACTAATCAATTTAAACTTTTTAAAATAATATAGCAACAAATGTAGCAACAAAGCAATTTATATAAAAGAAAACTTCCCAATTTAAATATCAATGCTCCTGTAACGTTGAGAGCTATTTGCAGCAAAAGGTTTGCAGCTTGCATCAACTACTATCATTAATTATGATATGATATTTGGGAGTCATGGAGCACTACGACCTTCTTTCTTGATAAATGTAGAGTTGCTGATGTTAGTCTCCTAGTAAATTCAATCTCCAGATGACCCCATTATGAAAGCTTAGAAATATAGAGTGGTAGCTTGTTTCATGGAAATCCTAGATCCAAAGTTTCTATTCTTCTCAAGACTAGCTAAATTTCAACAGTGCATGTTTGAAAGGATCCATTGGATTCTCATATCTTCTGATGATCCAATAAAAATTTCATACAATAGAAGTCTGTATATCAAAGTACATTGTGCAAAAATTGAGTAGGAAAATAGAAGAGCCAAGCCAGCCCATTATCTTGTTCAATTGGTTGATTTAGATGATTCTAATGATTAACAACAAGAATGGCTTTCAGAACGGCAAGAATTAGTTATGATCCTTCTTTAGCAAGAGCCATCAGTTTTTGCAACATTCATTGCCAAATGTGGGCATTAATCAAACAAGGAAGAAAACTAATGCATTGCAGGAACATTACTTTCATTTATCACAATGAGATCAATAAATATATAAAAGTAGAACGAGCTACTTACGAAGATGCCTTTGATTAATTCTTTGATGTTGAAGCCAAAAAATTCTTATCAGAAAAACAAAAAAAAAATATCTTCATAAATTATTTGAAAGATGGGATCTACAACATTTTCAACTTGATCAAGATTTTGATGATTATCTAGATAATGATGGGCTGGAAGACATGATTGGAGATGAAGACATGCAAAATCTTAATATGGATACTAGTCTTATCGGCATTATAAGCTTTGACAATTTGTTACACCATTATTGTACTATTTTCCCAAGTGTCAAGCTAGTAAAATAATATTGTCTACTGTAGTCATGTGAGGATAATTGCATTCATGTAAAAATATTAGTGTATATTGTAACCATTAGGTATAGTATGCAATCCGTCTCTTCTATAAAAAGAGAGATCGAGTGTTAAGAAGGGATACGATTATTTAAGTATACTTGAGCAAAAGAAAAGTCGGGTATCTTAATTTCTTTATGAGCAAGCATCTCTGATGGTCTTAGTAGTTTAGGTCTTTTTTCAAATATTTTCATTGTAATATTTTCACTTTCAAGATTTCAATAAAAAGAAGTTTTCCAGTAGGAAATATTATTCAATTAAACTTTATCTCTTAAATATTGTAAGTTCTTGATTAAAGTCTCACTATCCTTAAAAATATAAAAACTTGATTAGTTATTATGGTTCGAGGTAGAAAACACAATGAATACGTGTTGTGCCTGATCTAAGGAAGGTTTGGTCGAGATTGGCAATCTTTGTAAATTGGAAGTTAGAGGAATGCCATGATCTAGCGCCAACTAAGTTCAGACAATTGTCAAAACTCTCTAATTAAATTTTAATTATTTTGCGAAGCATGGTGGACCTCTAATAAATGAAAATATAATATTTATGATATAAGTAGTAGATTGTAATAACTAGTACCAAGTAAAGTCATCATAAAGAGGAAAAATGCAAAAGATAATCATGTTCTCTCAAAAGCCGTAGAATATAACAAAATCAAAATTAGTACCCAATTTTTGGGCAAATTCATAATTTTAGAAAGTTTTGGGTTAGAAAAATAAATATGTCTCCCAAAAGTATTATAACCCAAATAGTTGTACTCCGAAAATAATAACCCAAACATCCATAACCCCAAAAATATTTATCTAAAAAAATAGGTCACAAAAATTATTATACAAAAACTCAACGGACCAAAAAGTAAATTTTTCATGTTCAGCTTGGCTCAACTCAATTTGGCTTGGTTTGGCTCAATTTAAGTTATTTTTCTCCATTATGCATTTGTGGGGGGGAATACAAAATTATCATTAGCATCAGTTAAAAATTTATTCCAATTGTTAAGCCAAAAATCACGCATCGTTTTATTAATTATTTTGACTATATGTTACACATTATTGCATCTAATTTACTTCATCTTATATATTTTCCACGTTAGGTATTAATAAAATAAAAATGAGAAGACAAGACGTCGAAACTCCGATTCTACACGATTTGCTGAAAAGACGGTCCAATAAATAATTTATGAAAAATATTTTTTCCATAATTATTTAATCGTGCTAGGGTTTCAAGAGTTGGAAGAAAACAAGAAGTCTTAGGGGAAAAGAAATCTAAGGAAGAGATGAAGAAAACCCTAATTACTAACCCTAATCCCCCTCCTTTCCTCCCTATATATAACATCATAATCTCCATCACCAGGACCATGCCTCAACCTTCCCATCACCATAATCACCTCACAACCCACGCTGAACCCTCACGGCAACTCAAAAAAAAACCCCACACCACCTCTTTATTTAATCACCATCATCTACCCTCATCACCACCATCATCCATCATCATCACGCAGCCCATCTTCATCTAGCATCTGCTCACGCCTCATCTCCTCAACCCACTCCTCTTCACCTTCATCACATCATTACATGATCTTCATCCTCATCATCTATCACCATCACGCCTCTTCCTTCTCATCATAGCCACGCATTCATCCTCCTTCTCACCATAAGCCACGCCACCCATCAAGCAAAGTAGGATTATTCTTGTTTCTTTTTATTTTTTTTCTTTTATGCTTTGTTTGATTTATTTTGTGTTAAGTTTACGATTAAACATGGAGTATTTGGATGAATTGTGTGATTTTAATTTTAATATGAGTGAGTAATTTTTCTTATGCTTAGTATAATCTTCCTGAAGCCATGCTAAATTAATTATTTTGAAACAAGTTTTATGCTTTAACGCCTAGTTGATTTATATTCATGATTCTTTAGCAATTGGCGTTTATCGTTTATGAAATTTGTGTTAAATCGATTAGAATGCATGCTAGTTGATTAAATACAATTTCAATTGATAGTTTAGAAGATTATAATACGTAAAGGTTATAATCTTTTAGGCTTAGGTATTACCCTAATTAATCATGGATGGCTCAAACCCTTCTCTTTTAATTAGGTAATCGCTTTAGATCTTTGTTAAATCGATTTACTGGTAAATTGGTTGCAAAGTATTAAATGATGTTTTTCTAATTCTTAATGCTCTAGTTTGATTAAATTCTTGCGCTGGTGTGAGGGTTATCCAAACTAATAGGGTTTATATTAGGGCTGGACCTAAGTAAACTAGGATCTAAGGAAAAACGGGAAAGAACCGCTGGTGGATGTCTTTCACAGTTTAACTCATGAATGAAATTAACTTGTGTGTTGATGATAAATATTAATTTGCATGGTGAATTAAGATTATACTAAGTATTCTTCATAAATTTGACAACTTTTGATCATTATTTGTTGCTTAGAGTTAATTTGATTAGCTTGTTAATTTTTGTTCTATTTTTATTAGCTTCAATATAATTTCAATCGACCCCCCTCAAAAGTATAGTCTTTTAGGAGTGTCTAGGTAATTTTAGATAGTTTAGATTTTGATTTTTAGAGTGGTTATAATTTTAGATTAATTTATATTCGGTTTTAGTATTTAATTACCGGTTTGTTAGAAATTAGACTAAAAATAGTTATCTTTGTTAATTTTCGATTTTTATTAGTTCCTGGGGTTTATATAGTGTCCTAGTCCGTCCATATTTAATTTCATAATTTTTGGAAGTTATTTGATAATTTTTCAGAATTATTTTGAGAAATTGATAAGTGCAGGTTTTTAGGTTAATAATTCTAAAAATTTCGATTTTAATTGTTAAATTACGATTATTAGATGTGGTTAAGTCCAAAAAAATTGTGTCCTAGAATTAGGGTAATTTTCTTGATTATTTTCGTATTTATAGTTTTGCAGATTATTTTATTTCTAATTTCAGATTTAATATTCTGCATTGATTTGCTATGGTAGTTGGCTGATTTGATTTTTCTGAAATTATTTAGATACAGTTGAGGAGTTATAAGCTTATATACCTGAAGAATAATATTTTAGGGTACTATTTGACATTTTTAATATTTATTTTCTATTTATTATTTGCTGTTTTGAATTTTAATTAGAATTTCAGTTATTATTCTGCTTTCATTTTTCTAAATTATTTAGGAAAGATTTTTACTGTTTTATTTCCAGAATATAAACCAGAATATTTAGGAACATCATTGGGTGTTTTTCCAGATTTTTATTCATTAGATTTTAATTATTTTAGAATTGGATTTAATAACTTGGATTAGTAAAAATCATTTAGGATTAAGCTAGCCTTTTACAGCAATCTTTCCTCGTGGATCGATCCCTACTTCCCTATACTATAAAAAGTATTTAATAACCGAAGTATTGGTTAAATTTGTAGCCCTCGACAAGCTTTACAAATTTTGGCGCCGTTGTCGAGGAAAGAAAATTAAATTGCTAGTTTACTTCTATTTAATTTTGCTACTGTTATTTGTTTTATTATAACTCTAGTTTTTTTTGATTTTATTCTTTTTAGATTTCAAGGAGTGTATGAAATTAAGGAGTGGTAAGGAAATTGGAGAGAACAAGGAACAAGTATTGAAAGCTGAAAACAAAGAGAGTCAGTCTAACCCAGTAAGTTTTAGAATTAAAGAGGTAAGCATGTCTACTCTTCGAAAACTTGCTGCCCCTAACTTAGAAACCCAACCAATGTCCATCACTTATGCTGTTTTAGATATACCTTTGAAATTAAACTCAGGATTTATTAATTTATTACCTAAGTTTCATGGATTAGTTGGAGAGGATCCCTATAGACACATTAGTGAATTCCTTATTACTTGCTCTGCTATGGTGCCTGAAGGAATTCCTGAGGACCAAATTAGACTAAGGGCCTTTCCCTTTTCTTTGCTTGGTAATGCTAAGGATTGGTTATATTATATGCCTGCTGGATCTTTTTCTACATGAACTACATTGCATAAATCATTTCTAGAAAAGTTTTTTCCTGCATCCCGTATTGGATCTATTAGGAAAGAAATATGTGGAATCAAACAAATGAATGGAGAAACCTTTTTTGAGTATTGGGAAAGATTTAATAAGTTATGTGCTAGTTGCCCCCAACATCAAATAATTGAACAACTATTGATTCAATATTTTTATGAGGGTTTGCTTCCTATGGATCGCAATATGGTTAATGATGCTAGTAGGGGGGCTCTAGTTAATAAAACACCAGCTGATGGTAGAAATCTATTTAATTTAATGGCCCCAAATACTCAGCAGTTTGGTACTAGAGACTCACAAGTTAAAAGGGTAAATGAGATAGGTTCTAGTTCATCTCTAGAGAATCAGTTATCTTACATTGCTGCTATGTTAAATAAGATTATTACTGGGGGTATTCAAAAAGCAGTAATATGTGGTATTTGTTGTCTAGAAGGACATTCTACTGATGCATGTCCTACTCTACAAGAAGGTAATGTTAATGCTTTTTACTCTAACCAAAATCAAAGGAGGTATGATCCCTATTCGAATACTTATAATGAAGGATGGAGAGACCACCCTAGCCTTAGGTATGGCCCTAAGCCTAATCCACCTGGTTTTGATCAACCCTCTCGTCAACCTTCTAGTCAAGATAGGACCAATTTCCTCTTAAAACAAGTCCTTAAAAAAATGGATGATAGGTTCTAGAGTATGGAAATCACCCTTAAGCAGGTTCAAGAGAGACAAACAGCGACTGATACCATAGTTAGCAACTTGTAATCCCAATTGTAAAATAGGTTACCATCTCAACCTTATCCTAACCTCAAGGAGAACACTTAGAAGTGGGAAAGAGTTAAAGGAATCTACGAAGAAGAGAGAAGTGGAACCGAAGTTCGGAGTGAAAGGGGCTGAACCATAATTAGATACAGAGTCTAATCAAACTACTAAGGAATTAGGAGAAAAGAAAAGAGAATCTTACAAACCAATCCCACCTTTTCCTAGTAGATTTAGGAGCCCTGCGTCTAAGGTTAATGAGGCTAACCAAGAGATTTTAGAGACTTTTAGAAAGGTAGAAAGTAATATACCTCTCCTTGATGCCATTAAATAGGTGCCTCGTTATACTAAGTTCTTAGAAGAATTATGCACTACCAAAAGAAAGTTAGTTGGTAATGAGAAGATAAGTGTGGGGGAAAATGTGTCTGCTATTTTTCAAAGAAAACTTTCCCCTAAGTGTCAAGACCCTGGTGTGTTTTCTGTCCCTTGCAAAATAGGAAATCTTTGCTTTGATAAAGCTATGCTTGATTTAGGTGCCTCTATTAATGTTATGCCTAGATCTGTTTATGACAAACTAAATCTCGACGAATTAAAGAAAATAGGCATAGTAATTCAATTAGCTGATAGGAGCAACACTTATCCTGATAGAGTGTTAGAGGATGTTTTGGTTCAAGTGAATGAGCTAGTGTTTCCTGCTGACTTTTATGTAATGAACATGGGTGAAGCATGTCATGATATTCCCATCTTGCTTGGCAGGCCCTTTTTAAAAACTACTAGGACTAAAATTAACGTGCACGAAGGGACACTAACCATGGAATTTGATGGTGAGGTTATTAAGTTCAATATTTTTGATGCCATGAGATTTCCTTCTGATGTTAAGTATCTATATGCACTTGATGTTTTTGATGAGTTATCTCGAGATGTCTATGACTTGTCCCATGAGGATGAGCTATTTACTGTGCTTACTAAGAGTCTTGATCATACTTAGTCCCAGAAAGTGCCATATCCAGTTAATGATAAGTTAGATGAGGTGATGAGTTCTTTGTCTCACTTGCAAGAGCATAATGCTCCTAACAAGCTTGAACTGTCTGAAAAGCATGCTAAGTTACTTCCCTCGAGTATCTCACCCCCTAAATTGGAATTAAAACCTTCACCTGAAAATTTAAAATATGCTTATTTAGGGGACAATGAGACTTTGCCTGTAATCATTTCTAGTGCACTCACTTTGGACCAGGAGGAAAAACTTATTAAAGTGCTTAAAGAACATAGCGAAGCCATAGGGTGGACTCTAGCAGACCTCAAAGGCCTTAGCCCTACCTTGTGCACACATACTATTACCTTAGAAAAAGATGCTAAACCTAAGAGGGATCCTCAGAGGAGACTTAATCCACCTATGATGGAGGCAGTCTTAAAAAAAATTCTTAAGTGATTAGATGTTGGGGTGATCTACCCCATTGCTGACTCTGAGTGGGTTAGTCCTATTCATGTGGTTCCTAAAAAGGGGGGAACAACCGTAGTGCAAAATAATGAAGGAGAGTTGATACCTACTAGAGTCCAGAGTGGTTGGACAATGTGTATTGACTATAGAAAGCTTAACAAAGCCACTAAGAAGGACCATTTTCCATTGCCTTTTATGGACCAAATGTTAGAAAGATTAGCTGGGAGGTCACATTATTGCTTTTTGGATGGCTATTCAGGTTATATTCAGGTCCCTATAGCTCCTGCACATCAGGAAAAGACTACCTTTACTTGTCCTTTTGGCACTTATGCTTTTAGACATATGCCTTTTGGTTTATGTAATGCACCTGCTACTTTTCAAAGATATATGATGAGTATCTTTTCTGATTTTATCACCAAGATTATGGAGGTTATTATGGATGATTTTACTGTACATGGTGAGTCATTTGATGAGTGCTTGCATCATCTTACTCTTGTGCTTAGACGTTGCATTCAAACCAATTTGGTTTTGAATTTTAAAAAGTGCCATTTCATGGTTGAGTATGGGGTAGTACTGGGACATGTAGTATCATCAAAGGGATTAGAGGTAGATAGAGCTAAAGTGGATATCATCCAGCCTCTACCCTATCCAAAGTGTGTCAAAGATGTGAGATCATTCTTAGGGCATATGGGGTTCTATAGGAGGTTCATCAAAGATTTTTCTAAGATTGCTTCTCCTTTATGTACCCTACTTATAAAGGATGTCTCTTTTGATTTTAATGATGACTGTATGAAGGCTTTTGATCAGTTGAAGTTAACATTGACTTCTCCTCCTATTGTGGAACCCCCGAACTGGGCCTTACCTTTTGAGTTAATGTGTGATGCTAGTGATAAGGAAGTGGGGGCAGTTCTAGGTCAAAGAGTTAGGAAGGTACCTCATGTAATATATTATGCTTCTAGAACTCTTGATCCTGCACAGTGTAACTACACTGCTATAGAAAAGGAGATGTATGCTGTTGTTTTTGCGCTTGAAAAGTTCCGCCCTTATTTGTTGGGTGTTAAATTTACTATTTATTCTGATCATTCTGCTCTCAAACACTTATTGGAAAAGAAAGATTCTAAGCCTAGGTTAATTAGATGGATGTTATTGTTGCAAAAATTTCATCTGGAAATTAGAGATAAACCTGGAGCTAAGAATTTAGTTGCTGACCATCTAAGTAGACTACAAACAGGAGAGAGTGGTAGCTCTTTTACTAATTGTTTTCCTGATGAGACTCTGTATGCTATGACTAGTAGATTGCCTTGGTATGCTGATATTGTAAATTATATAGTCACGAAAACTTTTCCCATTGAGTTGACTAGAGCTGAAAGAGAGAAAATAAGAGCTCAATCCAAATATTATGTTTGGGATGAGCCATATTTATGGAAGTTTTATGGTGACCAGATTATAAGGCGATGTGTAGATGATAGTGAAATTCATTCTATTCTAACCTTCTGTTATTCTTCAAAAAGTGGGGGACACTTTGGACCTAAAAGAACATCACATAAAGTGCTTGAGTGTGGTTTTATTGGCCCACTATTTCTAGTGATACTTATGAATTCTGTAAAAGATGTGAAGTGTGCCAAAAGGCTGGAAACTTATCAAGGAGGAATCAAATGCCTCTGTATAATATATATGTTTGTGAAATTTTTGATATATGGGGCATTGATTTCATGGGACCCTTTCCCCCTTCTTTTGGATACACCTATATTCTTGTAATTGTTGATTATGTATCCAAATGTGTAGAAGCTGTGGCCACTAGGGCTGATGATGCTAAGACTGTGGTGAAACATGTTAAATTCCTAATTTTGCATAGATATGGAGTGCCAAGAGCGATCATCAGTGATAGGGGGACTCATTTTTGCAATAGAACTTTAGGTGCCTTGTTAGCTAAATATCATATAACTCATAAGGTATCTACTAGTTATCACCCCCAGACTAATGGCCAAGCTAAAATTTCTAATAAAGAGATTAAGGGCATCCTTGAAAAGGTAGTTAAGCCAGATAAGAAGGATTGGAGCCTTAAGTTAGATGAGGCTCTTTGGGCTTATAAGACTGCGTATAAGACTCCAATTGGTATGTCACCCTACAGATTAGTCTTCGTGAAGCCATGTCATCTCCCTGTTGAGATAGAACATAAATCATATTGGGCTGTGAAGCAATGCAATCTTGATTATCAGTTAGCAGGGAAAGAGCGTAAATTGCAATTGCAGGAACTAGAAGAAATACGCTTAGAAGCCTATGATAATTCGGTCATCTACAAGGGTAAGGCCAAAGCATTTCACGATGCCAAACTTATTAGGAAAGAATTTCAGGTAGGTGAGAAAGTGTTGTTATTCAATTCTAAACTGAGACTTTTTCCTGGTAAGTTAAACTCTAGGTGGTTAGGACCTTTTGAAGTAGTAAAGACTTATCCCCATGGTGCTGTAGAGATTAAATCTTTTGCTACTAACAAGATTTTCAAAGTGAATAGTCACAGGCTAAAGCATTTCTATGAAGGAGACCAGGTATGTTTAATAGAAGAGATCCAACTTGAGGATCCATGAGCTTCATAAAGTCGAGCCAAAGACTGTAAACAAAGGCGCCGGTTGGGAGGCAAACCAACGTTTTCAGGAAAGTTCCTATTTACTTTTGCTTTTGTTTTCATTAATTTTATCTTTTTGTATGCATTAGGGACAATGCATGAATTAAGTGTGGGGGGGTGCATCCTGCATTTAATTCCTGTAGTTTTTTTTTAAAAAAAAAGTAGAAAGTCGAAAAAAAATTAAAAAAATTCTTTTCTTATAAATAATGCATGATGTGAGTTTATGCTAGGCTTGCCTGTTTAGAAAAATTTTTTTTTGGTTTTATTAGCTATTTTGCAGTTTATTCTTTTATAAGTGAAGACTTCTAGGCATAATAGTTATCTTTTAGAGAAGTTTGAGTTGATCCTCATACATCTTTTTAAGGAGTAACGCTCTTGATTATCCATCTTATTTGGTCATGTTATATAGCCGTACAGAGGCAATAAAATGACCCACCCATTTCCTAGACTATTGAATTAGCTGAATAACTCATTAAAATTATGATTTTACTTGTCTATTTTTCATCTATGAAAAAGAAATAAAAGAGAAAAGAGAGTCAAAGTTGGGAATGACAAGTACTCCTTTGAGGCGTGCGCTACTGGGTGTTACCCTTTGAGGCAATACTGCCACTGGAATGCTTGCTTCCCATACTAGTGAGCCAATAAAATGAAGAAATAATAAGATAAAAATGAATTATTTACTCCAGCACCTCTATTCGGGTGAGTGAGAGATAGGGAGTGTTTAATTTCTAAGGCCTTATATGGGCCTCGAATATGTGTGCAAGTGGAGTTTGAGAAAAAGAAGAAGAAGAAGAAGAAGAAGAAGAAGAGGAAGAAGAAGAAGAAAAATAAATACAAGGCAAGTTTAGAATCAATTCAATGAGTTATTCTACCTAGTTCACTTGTCTCCATAACCATACCGTGCCTCAATTTTTCTATCATAAACTTTTAGACCTCTTGATCGGTGTATGCATATCTAAAAGGGATGAATAATTATTGATCTTGTTACTTCATTATGAAAATGTTATGAGGTTGATGAATAAACTCTCTAAGAATAGTTGGATGTCTAGCAAGTATTCACTTATTGAAGGAGAAACTAATTAATTCAATAACATTGTTTTTCTTAAGCAAGTCCTGACCTAGTATGAATATCATAAATATGCATGATTTTATAAGAAAATGAAAGGTAAGTTTTTGGTCGAGTCGTAGATTTCTTTGCACGAGGACGTCCAAAGTCTAAGTGTGGGGGAATTTGTTAAGCCAAAAATCATGCATCATTTTATTAATTATTTTGACTATATGTTACACATTATTGCATCTAATTTACTTTATCTTATATATTTTTCAGGTTCGGTATTAATAAAATAAAAATGAGAAGACAAGACGTCGAAACTCCAATTCTACATGATTTGCTGAAAAGACGGTCCAATAAATAATTTATGAAAAATATTATTTCCATAATTATTTAATTGGGCTACGGTTTCAAGAGTTGGAAGAAAACAAGAAGTCTTGGAGAAAAAGAAATCTAAGGAAGAGATGAAGAAAACCCTAATTACTAACCCTAATCCCCCTCCTTTCCTCCCTATATATAACATCATAATCTCCATCACCAGGACCATGCCTCAACCTTCCCATCACCATAATCACCTCACAACCCACGCTTAACCCTCATGGCAACTCAAAAAAAAAAACCCCACACCACCTCTTTATTTAATCACCATCATCTACCCTCATCACCACCATCATCCATCATCATCACGCAGCCCATCTTCATCTAGCATCTGCTCACGCCTCATCTCCTCAACCCACTCATCTTCACCTTCATCACATCATCACATGATCATCATCCTCATCATCTATCACCATCACGCCTCTTCCTTCTCATCATAGCCACGCATTCATCCTCCTTCTCACCATAAGCCACGCCACCCATCAAGCAAAGTAGGATTATTCTTGTTTCTTTTTATTTTTTTTCTTTTATACTTTGTTTTATTTATTTTGTGTTAAGTTTACGATTAAACATGGAGTATTTGGATGAATTGTGTGATTTTAATTTTAATATGAGTGAGTAATTTTTCTTATGCTTAGTATAATCTTCTGGAAGCCATGCTAAATTAATTATTTTGAAAAAAGTTTTATGCTTTAATGCCTAGTTGATTTATATTCATGATTCTTTAGCGATTGGCGTTTATCGTTTATGAAATTTGTGTTAAATCGATTAGAATGCATGCTACTTGAGTAAATACAATTTCGATTGATAGTTTAGAAGATTATAATACGTAAAAGTTATAATCTTTTAGGCTTAGGTATTACCCTAATTAATCATGGATGGCTCAAACCATTCTTTTTTAATTAGGTACTCGCTTTAGATCTTTGTTAAATCGATTTGCTGATAAATTGGTTGCAAAATGTTAAATGATGTTTTTCTAATTCTTAATGCTCTAGTTTGATTAAATTCTTGCGCTGGTGTGAGGGTTATCAAAACTAATAGGGTTTATATTAGGGTTGGACCTAAATAAACTAGGATTTAAGGAAAAATGGGGAAGAACCGCTGGTGGATGTCTTCTACAGTTTAACTCATGAATGAAATTAACTTGTGTGTTGATGATAAATATTAATTTGCATGGTGGATTGAGATTATACTAAGTATCTCTTCATAAATTTGACAACTTTTGATCATTATTTGTTGCTTAGAGTTAATTTGATTAGTTTGTTAATTTTTGTTCTATTTTTATTAGCTTCAATATAATTTCAATCAAACCCCCCCAAAAGTATAGTCTTTTAGGAGTGTCTAGGTAATTTTAGATAGTTTAGATTTTGATTTTTAGAGTGGTTATAATTTTAGATTGATTTATATTCAGTTTTAGTATTTAATTACCGGTTTGTTAGAAATTAGACTAAAAATAGTTATTTTTGTTCTTTTTCGATTTTTATCAGTTCCTAGGGTTTATCTAGTGTCCTAGTCTTCCCATATTTAATTTCGTAATTTTTGGAAGTTATTTGATAATTTTTCAGAATTATTTTGAGAAATTGATAAGTGCAGGTTTTTAGGTTAATAATTCTGAAAATTTCGATTTTAATTGTTAAATTATGATTATTAGGTGTGGTTAAGTCCAAATAAATTGTGTCCTAGAATTAGGGTAATTTTCTTGATTATTTTCGTATTTATAGTTTTGCAGATTATTTTATTTCTAATTTCAGATTTAATATTCTGCATTGATTTTCTGTGGTAGTTGGCTGATTTGATTTTTCTGAAATTATTTAGATACAATTGGGAAGTTATGAGCTTATATACCTGAAGAATAATATTTTAGGTTACTGTTTGACATTTTTAATATTTATTTTCTATTTATTATTTGCTGTTTTGAATTTTAATTGGAATTTTAGTTATTATTCTGCTTTCATTTTTCTAAATTATTTAGGAAAGCTTTTTACTGTTTTATTTCCAGAATATAAACCAGAATATTTAGGAACATCATTGGGTGTTTTTTCAGATTTTTATTCATTAGATTTTAATTATTTTAGAATTAGATTTAATAACTTGGATTAGTAAAAATCATTTAGGATTAAGCTAGCCTTTTACAGCAATCTTTCCTCATGGATCGATCCCTACTTCCCTATGCTATAAAAAGTATTTAATAACCGAAGTAGTGGTTAAATTTGTAGCCCTCGACAAGCTTTACACCAATCCTTATGCTGTGCACTGATTGTGAAAATCCAAAATTTACTTTTGATTGAAGCCTTAGACTTGAATTTTTTTAAAAAATAAAAATACTGCGTCGAGCCAGGCTGCGCAGTATGCATTCGAGCCCAAGCATGAGTTTAAAGAAATTTTACAAACTCAGCGAGATTCGAATTGAGCCTAAGCCAAACTTTCATATGACCGAGTTGAGCAGCTCAGCACAGTTTAGTTACAACCGTAGTTGGTAATAGGAATAAGCAACTTGGATACTGATCCAAAAACAAGGAATACAATATTTGGAACAGTCAATATTTTTCGTACCTACTGAGCCTAACATAAAAATTTTATGTTAAGCAATTCTTTCCTTTTTTTCCTTTGTGGTTATATATTTGATATTAATATGTCATGATAAAGAAATATTGTAGATAGTCATCGTTTGAAAAGCATTGAGAACCTTTAGTTTACAAAAGATAAAATGAAAAAAGAAGACTGGAAACAAATTAAAGGAAAGGAAAGACCAACATTTTCCCCCCGCTTTTCTGCCGTTTCCACGATTGCCACTTCCAATTCTTAGTATTGATTCAAAAATGAAAGTTGGAATCAGTTAAACCAATTCATATTCTTTGGAATCAGAATGGAAATAATTTGACCGTACATGTTTTTGCTCGTTCTAAGGTAAAGTTTGTACTTACCTAGCACTGGTACTAAGTGACTTGACCCCATGGCATCACGTATGCATTCAAGGATGTTTAAGTAAATACATTACAAGATTTTCACTTCTTTTGCTCTTTTTTTAAAAATTGATTAGAGTTACTTATATGTTTACCATGTAATTAACCGTCCATTTTGCACGAACATTTCAGTACTTTTTTGGGGGAGGGGGAGAATAGTGAAAAATCAAACTCCAAATTTGGAATTTAAAATGCATTAATTTCATATCAGAAATTGATTAAATTCAATAAAGGGATTAATTGAAGAGTTGTAATTGAACCAGCTTAGTCATTTTGATTGCAATCGACCTAATAATAGCAGCAAATATATTGAACACTTAAGCAAGAGTAAGAAATGGCCATCGATTTGTTTGCTATAATATGACAAGTTTTGTTTTTATTTTCCTGATGTTATGTCCTTTTGAACATACAAATGAATATGCAATTAGCCTATAAACTGCCCACATGTATCGCTCAAGATATTCAACTTGTTCATCCTAACTCTAGTTGTGCATTATTTAGTTCAAATTCCAAATGATCAGACAAAAGACCAGCGAAATATTATCTAATTTGATAGACGGAATGAATCTATTGCTTTGTCAGTTTTTATATTTTAGTCTTAGTCAGAGGTCCCACTCCAATTCATAACGGTGGATCGAATAACTCCATAGGGGGGGGGGGGGGAATTTGAAAGACAATTCAGGCGTATTACGATTTGCCTGATACTTTGCTTGTCTAGTCCATTAGTAAACTTGGATATGTCTTTTATTTTAAGCACCGTGATCGATCCACTTCTTTGCACTTACTCTGGTGTCGATGCCACTCATCGGCAGCCACAATATAGCTGAAAATCCCCATTGTCAAGAACCTCATTGAAATCTCTAAAACAGTACTCTCTCATTGCAAATATTAAAATCCCAACTGGGATCTGGGCAACATGGCCTAATATTTCATTTTCTTTTTTCTTTTTACCTCAAATTTCTTAGTACTTCGCCCAAAAAAAAAAATGAAAATTGTTTCATTTTGAGTAATTTATTTTAACATTTATTCTATAACCCCATCATTCCTCCTCATGGGGAATTTTCTTGATATATATACTGCCGAATGTTAATGTCGAATTAGTTCATTTAGCATGCATGCTGAGAATGACTGGGGATGAAATGATGCTTTATAGGATTCTTTTAATTAAGTGCGCCAATGAAACTTACACCAATAGAAGACTATCATGATCTGACAATCGAAAGGGAAAGTCTTACCCTAAAAATGGAAGAAATTTTAAGAATCAAAAATTGAAATAAGCCTATCAAAATGAGTTGGGGCAGTTCAGTGCATTATCTTGTGTTAATGCGAATATAATTTCTCTACTTTCTACTGTTGCTTATGTTTGTATGAACATTGTACTCTTTCTTTGATTACATTTTCATGATGAGTTTTTGGAAACTTCTTTATATTTTCAAGCAATAGCATGCACATGTTTTGCGCCTGGATCTCAATTTTAACGGTCGTCCTTGTGCCTTTGTGTCTTAATTTCTTGAAAATTAGCATGTGAGTGTCCGTCCGTATGTCGCTGCATTTCGGCCATGCCAGCACGGGATTCCCCCCCCCCCCCCCCGAAAAAAAACCAACCAAAAAAAAAGGAGACATGCTCTTCGTTTTGTTTGCCGTGTTTTAAGTAAGAAATCAGTTTAGATCGATGCTGCCTACGGAAGTAGTACTTATTATATGATTGATTCCACCAAGAATGAAGAATGATTGCCAGTTAACTCAAGGAATAATAATGCAAGAAATGTATTCCAATGCGCCCAAAAATATTTGGGTTGGCAAGGGGAAGGGCCAATGTGAGAAATAGACAAAGATAAACAATGGAAGGCGGTCGATGTGACGCTGTGATGTGAGCAAAGAAGGTAGGTGCGTTTAGCATGCCGGCAAATGTATACAAAGAAAAGATGGGAATCCGCTCGTGAATCAACTTGGTTTAGGAGAGAGAAAAGAAGAGGACGGCAGCATCGAAACCAACGAATGAAGCTGCCAAACCTTTTCTTCGTTTTATGGTGAATGCCTCCAAATACTTCTCACGGGGGTTTTTCTGCTCCCACGTCATCATCATCATCTCTTCCCACCTATCTGTTATCTTTGTCTTACGCTTCGTCTCCCTATTAGTTGTGGCTTTCTATGGATCCATGATCACATTCTCCAATGAGAATTATTTTCTCTCCTTTTTTGTTTTTTTAAAGCGAGCAGGTTTTTCAATGAAAAATATAGCAGTTTGATTAATAAGACATTAAAGACACTTACAATAAAAAAAATTAATAGCAAAATGATAAGTGTCTTGCCACAAGACACTTCATAAGTGTCTTATTTTAATTTAAAATCATACTATTATGTTTCTAAATTAAAAAAACGGTAAGATTAAATAGCAGAAGTATATTACAACTTATAAATTATATAAAATCATCTTTTTTATCTATAATTTATCATATTTCTAAAATACGCATTTCATATGTACTCACGGATAGGGTTAATACGATTAGGGTATCATTTAATAATTTATCGGCGTAGCCGATGAATATTTAAGGTTAGCAATTCATAATTAAGTGTAATCATTAAAAAATTTATGATTTTAAATCATAAACTATGTTAAACTATGATGAGGCAAGACACTTAAGAGTATCGTGTGACAAGACATATATCACTGCCCAAATCAATATAAGTAATTGTAAGTCAGAAGTTGTGGACAAATTCAATGAACAAATAACTTACACAAATTTTACTACGATCGAAATTACGACAATTTTGTTATAGATAATTTTAGGGTTGCATCATTATTGCTGATGAAGAGTGTCGAGATATACCCTTATTTATTCTTTTAGTGAGTTTGCTAGAATTTGAGGTTGGCAATAGAGAGTTTATTAGTATGGTAGATAGTTAGTTAAAAAAAAAAAATTATATTCTTACTAACAAAAAGTATACTAAAAGTATATCGATAATTATGACTGTTTCCTTTAAATTTTTATCATTAAGATCATCTATTTTCACAATGATATTTTCTAACTAGTTACGCCACTTCATGTTAGTAAAAGTCAGATATCCATTTTATTAGTGTGTGTATATATTTATATTTATATTTATATTTATATTTATATTTATATTTGTATTTATATTAAAAATTGGATGGAATTAACATATGAGTGTCTTGTGTCATGCTACATAAGATGGCATGTTAAGTTGTTCTGAAATTATATATATATTAAAAGTTGGATGGAATTAACGTATTAGTACCATGTGTCATGCCATATAGGAATTATATATATATATATATATATATATATATATATATATATATATATATATATATATATATTATATATATATATATGATGTGTGTGTGTGTGTGTGTGTGTGTGGTGTGTATATATATATATGTGTGTGTGTGGTGTGTGTGTATATATAATATATATATATATATATATATATATATATAGTATATATATATATATATATATATATATATATATATATATATATGTAAAGTTGGATGAAATTAACAAATGAGTGCCATGTATCATGCCATATAGGAATTATGATACGAAAACAAAAGGAATTTTAAGTGATTTAAAAGGAAAGAAATAAGGAAACAATATTAACTCATAAAAATAACAGTTTAGTTGTTCTAAAAGTATTACTACTTTTGCAATTGATATATTTTTATTACTTCTTTATATTTAATAAACTTAAAACAACAATAGGGCAAAACTCTTGCATGTGTGGTTCAGATATCTTACGTAGTCATTAGGAAGACAATAATATAATCTTTGTTAAATTAAGACAAATAAAAAACGTTGGCCCATTTATCTACTAAAACTTGCCTACAAAAGAAAAGACATTTCATATAGTAGAGAACTTCTAAAAATTAATAAATAAATAATTATGGTACATATGCAAAAGGAATTTAAAATAATTTAATGCAAAAAGAAAAGGAAACAATGACAACTCAAAAAATAATTATTTTGTAATGCAATATCAATTCTACACATTAAAGTGACCCAATAATAAAACTTATTCACAAAAACTATTATCATTTAACATAGAAATACTGAACAAATGAAATAAAAAAGTGAGCTCAAATCAAGAATGAAGAGGATGTTGTTACAACCAAAAAAAGAATCTAGCAAAATGCTCAATTTTTGATAATTAAATAATGTTCAACCTAAAATCATTACATTTTTTTATACCCTTTACTATCTAATATTTGCTCTAAAATAAATAACTAAATTAGGATTTTAATATATTTTTATTTATTTTGTAGGAATAATAAAATCTGGATAAATTGAACGTCAAAAGATTTAGAAGAAGCACTATAGATCAAGAAATAAAGAGAAGCGAAGGAAGACAGCCCAATGGCCCATACCCACGAACCCGGTCCAGCGGCCCAGCCAGTTTCTTCTCCCATTCTCTCCCTTCCCCTTTCTTTCCCTACGTGGGCCTGGCCCAGTTTGTATACCAGACCCGATCTCCCCCACCCCCTCTCTTTCGTTCTTTTCTTTTTTCCCTGTTTTCTCTTATTGGTCGGCCTATGCGACTTTCCAACCTTCTCTTCTCTTTGATCTTGAATCTGTCCTCTCACTTACCCCAGAACACGCAAGTCACGTGCAACCAGGCCTCCCATCCCCCTTTCTTCCTCGTTGGTTTCAGCCTAAATGCAGCAACCCCCCTTCCCATCCTTTCTTCTTCTTCTTCTTCCTTGTGTCTTCTCATTTGCCCAGCTACAACCGAAAATAGAGAGCCGAAAATAGCGTTCGTGCCTCTGCTCCTTCACCTCCTTCTCTCAGTCGTTTTGCCCTCTCTCTTTCCCCATCAGTTAATCGAACATCATCACCATCATAAAGGCGACAGTTACAAGATAAAGGAACCGATGGGAGGGCTCGAATGTCAGCATTTTTAATGGGGCCGAAAACAGAGGGTAGTAGATTAGCATGGAGTAGCGTAGATTAGGGGTCTTAGTTTCAATCTCTTCACTTAGTTTTAGGTTGTTTTCTTCTTCCAATTTCCAAATTAGTTTTGAAGAATTAGTTTTGGTTTGTAATTGGAGATTTGGTTTGTTTGCAGAATTAGTTTTGACTTTTGCGATCTAAGGTTGTTGGATTCTAATTCCTTGTTCAATTGGATTGTTGAATCTTAGCCCTGTTCTCCTCTGTTTTGTTTCTCGCAGCTGATTCTCAATGATAGCATTGTTTTGGATTTGCAAAGATTTGTTGATATGAAAGTGTTATAACTTACTGGTACCTCATAATCTAGTTGATGTTGATGTTTGAGAATTTTCCTTAATCGTTATTTCTAATTAATTGTAAATTTAGTTTGATAAATTTACAACAAGTTATTTGCTTTGGTTTAGTTTAACATATGCAAATTATCCTTCTGAAGCAGCCTAATCTCTTACACCATTCCTGGGGACAATACCTATAAGTTTTACAATGATAAATCGTATACTTGTGGGAAATCACAAAAAGTTTTTGGAGCCGTTGCCGGGGATGACGTTGTGAAATTAGGTTGCCTCGAGTCGTGGTTTAGTTATTCGAGTCATTCAAATCGTTTTCGTTTTAATTTTAGAGTTGTGGTTTTTAATTTTAGTTGAGTCGTTATTTTTGTTTTAGTAATTTAGTTTAGTTTTGATTTTTGAATTTAGTTAGTGTTTTGATTTTTGTTTTTTGTTGAGATTAGTCTTATTTTTAGAGGTTATTTCTTACTGAAAAACAAAGCACTAATCAGTTTGGTTTATGTGCAGCTAAAAGATACAAGGCAGACTGATCTGAAAATTAGAACAGTGTAGATTTTTTTACCAATTTTACATTCTATTTGAATTTTTTGGAGCAATTCTAGTGTGATTTTTGCTGTATTGATATTTTTTCTAGATTCAATATAATTTTTAGAGTTTGTCTAAATTTTTCTGGATTGTTTAGGACTATTTGGATTTTTCTATGAATTTTGAACTTAATAATGTGTTTGCATTTTTCTGCACTGTTCAGGGATAGCGAAAAATTCGGAAAAAATTATATTTATATCCCTTGTGATTGTATGGAATTTTCTGGGTATTTAATTCTAATTTTAGGAGTTTTATTTTCTATTTTAATTTTATTTGTAGAACTGCGTTGTTTGGGTTTAGTTTATTTTCTAATTTTCTTTTAGTTTATTGGTGTTTGTGTTTTTGTCATTTTTTGCTTATTGTTTTTAGGTTTGATTCACCTTGTTTATTTTGTTTTGTGGAAAAAGAAAAGAAAAAATAGAAAAATGAAAAAAATCCCAAAAACAAGATCATAAAAACAAAATGGTGCACAAGCTTTGTGCTTGTGTTCCTCTTTTGTTTTTCGCGTTAGGTCGAGTCTTGTTTGAGTCTTTCTTTTCTTTTTATAATATAGTTTTATGTTGTGATTTTCTGCAAGTATACGGTTATCGTCGTAATACTAACGGATATCGATCATCAGGGATGGATGTGAAATTAAGTTCCTACCCAATGAAATTAAACTTGCTAGACAACCGTTTAATTTATAGCCTAATAATGCAGATTAACATTAAATTAGCATCAAAACAACAACAAGTTAGAAGAGCACTCAAATGATAAAGTATAGAGCATCTAACACTTCTTGGTAGAGCAAGCCAATCTGAACTGCAACTAGCAAAGTGATTAACGAGCAAACAGAGCAATAAACAGAGGAAAGAAGTTGCGCAATTACACCAAACTAACTACGTGCAATTCTGAAACTAAACTAGAATTCCAATAAAATCACAAACAAAACCAAATTACATCAGTTCAAAAAAAAAAAAAAAAACGAATCTAAAATTTGGGAAGGCAAAAATCGAAACAATGAGGAAAAGAAAATGCCCCCTCTCTCCTTCAAGCAATTTCAGGCCCCTTGTTATATCCACCAACCGAACTCGCCTGCATTGTTCAACTTCACTCCCCCAATAAAATCTTGAAACCGATAATTGATGATGATGATGATGGACAGTAATGAAGTTAATGAATTAATGATGGAAGGGGGAGAGGATGTCGGTTATGGCTGTTGGGAAATGAAGATGAAGGCAGCCAGAATGTCTTGGGGCCTAGGAAGCGAAGAAGAAGAAAGGGGCTGATGGAAGCTTTGGGTCACATCCTATGTACGTCGAAAAATAAGCAGGAAGGAGGTGTCCGGTCTGGGTAGCGTTGGGCCTGGCCCACGTGAATTGGCCCTCGGTGCTGGGCCCGTTCTTTTCGTCTTCCTTCCACACTTGGTCCAGCTTCATCCTTTGACCAATTATTTATTTTTTCACTTTTATTTTTAATTCCTACAAAATAAACAAAACAACATTAAAATCCTAATTTAATAATTTATTTCGAGCAAATATTAGATAATAAAAGGGATAAAATATCACAATTTCTAGCTGAACAAATACTCCCACGCCTAGTTTTGCTCGTCCTCGAGTAAAACAAAACTAAAAATCCTAGAAAAAGAAAATAAAATCCTGACTCACTTTCGTAGGAATCACGGCTGCACTTAGCACGTGCAACAAGCCCTTTAAACCCCTAAATTACCCTTAGTGGACGAGTAAGGTCTCGTGAGAGTTTGCAGAAGATATACCCACAAAATCTATAAAAGAAAACATAAATAGAAACTCGAAAATCTTTTTGGGTTTTGTTTTTCAAAAATTAACATGTACAAAATTGGGAAAAGATATATACATATTCTAATCAATTAAATCACCCATGTAGCAAACATATTAGCATGTAGATAAACAAAATATACTCATCAAGACTCTCTACCCCTTGAATGACATCAAAGCACTAATTTTTCAGCCAATTGTACATCAAAACTTTGAATCCATTCCAGTGCTTGTGTGCAAGTGTATCATCATCTTAGGACTCAGGTTTACCAAGATCAAACTCAATCCCACTCGACTGACACAAATTACATTATTAATTTATTAACATAGGAAGTAAGTTTTCCCGGTAATAGTAGTGCCTCAAAGGAAACACCCAGCAGTACATGCCTCCAAGGGTTACTTGTCTTTCCAAATTTATTCAATTTCCTTTTTCCTATTCTTTCTTCTTTTTTTCCCATTTTTCCTTTTCCATTTTTTTCATTTTTTAATTCATTTTTTCCTTTTTTTAAAATAAAAAATTAAAGTAATTGTGTCAAAAACAAGAGGGAGAGTCGATCATGGAAAACTAAGACGTTAAGATAATGAGGAAGAAATAAATGGGGATTGGATCACACAGCGATAATAAACAAATTGGGTTAGAATTAGGGCTAATAATGACACAGCGAGGATGGAGACCTAACATGCACATCATGCTTCCATACAAGCTAACAATCAAAGCATAGGGGATTTAAGTTGATCAGAATAATACAAAACTTCCCCAAAAACAAAACAGAAGCTTTTTTAAAAAATTTTCAAAGTTTCTACACCCCCACACTTAAATCTCACGGTGTCCCCATTGGGAGTGAAAAGAAATAGATAAAAGAGGGGAAAAGAAATGAAAAAGAAAAATAAATATACAAAAAGAAGACTAAGATTCAAAAAGAGAGAAAAAGGATAGGACTCTAAAACTCAAAAAGAAAACAAAAATAAAACAAACCAACAAATATATACAAATGAAAATAAAATAAAAAGAAGAGATAAAGAGGAACATTTATACCAGGTCAGGTGCTGAACTACACATAAGCTATAGCCTGACTCAAATGAGGACCATGGAACATCAGCCACTCCATCACAATTCACAAGCTACTATTCAAATTAAAACCCAACAAAGCACGAAGAAGCTTATCAAACACAGAAGACCAACTCTCGAAAAAATTAAGACAACGAAGGTGTAAGAGTTGGTACCAAATAGAGTACATCCACCACAATAATGCAGCACAAGTCAGGGCTCGTTTTAACTTGTCAAATTGGTGGGCCCAATTAGAAAATAGGCAGACATACTCAAAATTAGCCAGCATATGGGTCATCAGCCTAGAAATAGGATCATCATGAACGAACTGTCTAGGCAAAGGAAACGACCCTAAATCCACAAGTCCTTTAAGTTCAATACGCTCATGAGTCTGGTCTAAATCAAAATGTTCAGTGACAATGGCCTCAAACTCAATAAATTTAGACTTGTGAGATTCAAAAAGGAGGTCAGCTTGGATGGGGCCAAAAGAAAAAAGATTCATATTTAGCACATAGGTTCACATCCAAACTCACATTGACGTCAAAACAAAATGAGTCAGATTCAATAGTGAATGACTCAGGAGGTATTAGAGGGTTAAAAGAGAATGATTCATATTCAACATAAAAACCCTCGTCAAATTTTTCATCGAAATTAAACCCACATGAAAAAGATTCATATTCTACATAAAGAATATCATCATTGAATTCTAAAGTAGTGGGCTCAACTTCCTCCTTACACGACTCCGAGGAAATATCATCTAACTTATCATGATGCTCGATGGCAGATAGGATGCTCATATCTAACTCATCAAGTCTCTCAGGTTCCTATCCCTTGAACTCAAAAGAGTCATCAAAAGTGATGGGTGGGTCAGCATAAACTAGGACATCATTAGTGACATCCTTTTGTGAGTTAGTGTGTGGTGCAAGGTCAGGCGATAGAGACACAGGGAGGTTGCTCTCTTTTTCAAGGTTAGGCAAAGATAGATCATCATGCAAATGAGGCCTAGATTGATAAGAGGGCTCAAAATCATCAGAAAAACCAACTTCAGGTTTAGGAGATCTTAAACTAGAGTCAGACTCATTACATTGCTCCCTATTCTGATTAAAACAGTGAGAATGTTCAGTAATTCTCGCTTTCATTATCTCCATTACTTTATCAGTCAATTCATTTAACCTTTTTTCCATACTTGCATAATTAGCATCAAATTTACGATAAGGGCAAGTATAAGCAGCATGATCAGAAGACTCGCAGTAATCACACAAAACAGGAGGCACATAAGTATGAGAGGGGTCATAGAAGTCCTAGTGGTAAGGATGAGCATGAAAAGTAGACTCATGAGTTGGGTATCCTAAAGTCCATCTAGCTTGTTCAAACTTATAATTATCACAAGCTAGTTTTTTGAAGAAATCCCAAACCACATCTTGAGTTCTAGTTAATAATTCTAGGACACCTCCAGGATAAATAGACTCAATATAAGCCCTAAACTCAGCATTGAGACCCAAAATGATGACCTCACAAATTTTTCATTTTTCAAAAGTGTAATTCAATTGAGCACGATAATGATTAAGTCTAGACAGATAACTCCAGAATGACTCATGCTCAAATTATGGGAAATTAAACACTGGCATGCTTGAATCTCTTTTTTTTTTTTCAAGATTTATATTTCTTTATAAGGTTTTTTGTTTTTTATTGAATGAAAAATGACTCTAGCACACTAATCACAAACTAATCACTAAAACAAAAGGAAGAGACTCCAATGATCGAGTGAACAAAACAAAATAAACTAACAAAAATAAAACTATGTTACAAGAAGAAAAGAAAATCACAAAAGACTCCATCAAGAATTGTCCTAACACTAAAAGCCAAAGAGGAGCACAAACACAAAGCTTGTACACCATTGATCTTGTTTTTGGAATTTTTGATTTTTCTATTTTTTTCTGTTCCTCTAAAACACAAAACAAAATCAAAAACTGAATCAACCCTAAAAACAATATAAAAACAGAAAATAACCAATTATAAAACAAAAACACAAACACCAATAAACTAAAAGAAAATTAAAAAATAAACTAAACCTAAACAACCAAATTCTAAAAATAAAATTAAAATAGAAAATAAAACTCCTAAAATCAAAAATAAATATACATAAAATTCCATACAATTACTAAGGAGATAAATATATTTTTTCTCAAAGTTTTTCTGTCCCCAAACAGTGCAGAAAAATACAAATAGATTATTAAATCTAAAATTCACAGAAACATCTAAACAGTCCCAAAAATTTCAGAAAAATTCATACAAACTTTAAACATTATGTGAATCTAGGAAAAATATTAGCACAGCAAAAATCACACCATAATGGCTCCAGAAAATTCAAGTATGCATTTTAAATATTTTCGGATCTGTTCTACTTTGCTTCTTTTGCTGCACATAAACCAAATGCATTAGTACTCTTTTTTTCAACAATGAAAGCATCTCAAAATTAAAATTAAACTAATCTTAACAAAAACAAAAATCGAAATCAAAATATAAACTAAATTCAAAATTAAAACTAAATTAAACTACTAAAATAAAAATAACGACTCAACTAAAACTAAAACGAAAACGACTCTAACGACTCTAATAATTAAACTACGACTCGAAGCAACCTAATCTCGCAACGCCATCCCCGGCAACGACGCCAAAAACTTGGTGTGATTTTCCGCAAGTATACGGTTATCGTCGTAATACTAACGGGTGTCGATACTCGGGGATGGATGTGAAATTAAGTTACTATTTAATTAAATTAAACTTGCTAGACAACCCTTTAATTTATAGCCTAATAATGCAGATTAACATTAAATTAGCATCAAAACACCAACAAGTTAGAAGAGAACTCAAATGATAAAGTGTAAAGCATCCAACACTTCCTGGTAGAGCAAGCCAATCTGAACTGCAACTAGCAAAGTGATTAACGAGCAAACAGAGCAATAAACAGAGGGAAGAAGCTGCACAATTACACCAAACTAACTACATGCAATTATGAAACTAAACTAGAATTCCAATGAAATCACAAACAAAACCAAATTACATCAGTTCAAAAAAAAACAAAAACCGAATCTAAAATCTGGGAAGGCAAAAATCGAAACAATGAGGAAAAGAAAATGCCCCCCCTCTCTCCTTCAAGCAATTTCGGACCCCTTGTTATATCCACCAGCTGAACTCCCCTGCATTATTCAACTTCATTCCCCCAATAAAATCTTGAAATCGATAATTGATGATGATGATGGAGAGTAATGAAGTTAATGAAATTAATGATGGAAGGGGGAGAGGATGTCGGTTATGGCTGCTGGGCAATGAAGATGAAGGCAGCTAGAAAGTCTTGGGGCCTAGGCAGCGAAGAAGAAGAAAGGGGCTGATGGAAGCTTTGGGTCACACCCTATGTACGTCGAATAATAAGCAGGAGGGAGGTGTCTGGTCTGGGTAGCGTTGGGCCTGGCCCACGTGAACTGGCCCTCGGTGCTGGGCCCGTTCTTTTCTTCTTCCTTCCTCACTTGGCCCAGCTTCATCCTTTGACCAATTATTTATTTTTTCACTTTTATTTTCAATTCCTACAAAATAAACAAAACAGCCTTAAAATTCTAATTTAATAATTTATTTCGAGCAAATATTAGATAATAAAAGGGATAAAATATAACAATTTCTGGTTGAACATTTTATTTTTGTTAGTTTATTTTATTCTTTCCACTTAATTATTTGAGTCTCTTATTTTTGTTTTAGTCATTAGTTTGTAAATAGTGTCATAGATGCATTTTCTTTCCTAAAAAACTTTAAAAATTTAAAAAATTAAAAATGCAAAACAAGAAAAATTGAAAATTTCTTAAAATTGAAAAAACACGAGCTTCAAGCATGCCAGTTTTTAATTTTCCACAATATGAGTATAAACCTTTTTAAAGTTATTTTTTGAAACTTAATGACTATCGTGCTCAATTGAATCAGAATTTTCAAAAATGGAAAATTTGTACGGTCATCGCTGAGGGTTTGAATTTTGAATCTTGGGGTTATGTTGAGTCTATTTATCCTGGAGGTGTGCTAGGTTTATTATCTAAAACTCAAGATGAGGTGCTTGTACAAATGTTAAAAAGAAGATTAATGATATGACTGAAAAACTGGTAGAGACCCTGAAAAAGAGAATTACTGAATATCCTCAATGTTTTAATCAAAGTAGGGAGAATTGTAGTGAGCCTGACTCTAGTTTAGGATTTTCTAAACCTAACGTTAGTCTTATGATGATTTTGAATCCGCTTATTCCGCTAGACCTAACTTGAATGAAGACATGCCTTTACCTAGTCAAGAACAAGAGAGTAGCCTCCCTGCGTCTCTATCACCTGATTTTGCACCCCATGCTAGCTCACCTAAGGATGTCACTGAGGATGTCCTAGTTTCTGCTGACCCACCCACCACTTTAAATGATTCTCTTGAGTTTGAGGAGAGTGATGAATGTGGGAACCTTAGTACGTTAGATTTGAGCGTCATAACTGATGAGCATCATGATTTAGATGAGTCAGATTTTTGTTCACATGAGTCATGTGAGGAGGACGTTGAGCCCACTGCTTTCGAATTTAATGATGATATTCTTTATGCAGAATATGAATCTTTTTCATGTGGGCTTGATCTTGATGTCAATGTGGGTTTGAATGTGGATCTGTATGCTACATATGAATCTTTTTCTTTTGAGCCTATCCAACCTGATTTCCTTTTTGAATCTTGCAAATTTTTTGAGTCTAAGAACATTGCTAATAAGAATTTTGCTTTAGACCAGACTTATATGCTTATTGGACTTAATAGACTTGTGGATTTCAGACCTTATGATTTGCCTAGATAGTTCATTCATGATGACCACATTTCTAGGCCGATGACCCACCTATTGGCTGATTTTAAGTATATACATCTATTTCTTGATTGGGCCCAACAGTTTGATAAATTGAAGCGGGCCCTTACCTGTGCTATATTGCCATGGTGGATGTGCTTTTTCTGGATCCAACTCTTTACTTTTTACTGTTTTTATGTTGTTGAGAGTTGGTCTTCTATGTTCGATAAGCTACTCCATGCTCTAACGAGTTTTGATTTAAGTAGCACTTTTCAACTTGATATGGAGTGGCTGATGCTCTATAGGCCTCTATTTGCACAGATTTCTGGAGGCTATAGCTGATGTGTACTTCTGCACCTGACCTGGTATACTCATTCCTCTCTTGAAAAGATTTTGAAAAACTTTGAAAATCCAAAAAGATTTTTGTTTTGTTTTGTCTTTGGGGAGCTTCTACTGTTCTGACCAGCTTAAATCCCCCGTACTTTGATTTTTAGCTTGTATGTAAGCGTGATGTACACAATAGATGTCCATCCTCAGTATGTCATTATAAGCCCTAATTCTAACCCTAATTATTCATTATTGATATGTAATCCAATCCTTATTTATATTCATTATCTAAAGATTTTAGTCTTCCATGATCGGCTCTCCCACCTGTCTTTGATACAATTACTTTGGTTTTTGTTTGCTTTCGAGAAAAAAAAGAGAAAAAACACAAGAAACAAAAATAAAAAATGAAAATAAAAATAGAAGGAAAAAAGGAAGAAAAACAAAGGAAATGAAATAAGATTGGGAATGACAAGTATCCCTTTGAGGCATGCACTATTGGGCGTTACCCTTTGAGGCATGTGCTACTGGGTGTTACCCTTTGAGGCAATACTATTACTAAGAAAGCTTGCTTCTTATATTAATAAGTCAACAATGAAGTTTGTGTCAGTTAAGTGGGGTTGAGTCTGATTCTTGTAAGCCTAAGGATGATGATGCACTTGCACATGAGCACTGGAATGGATTCAAAGTTTTGATATGCAGTGGGGTGAAAAGTTAGTGCTTTGATGGCCTCCATGGAGTAGAGAGCCTTGATGTGTACAATCTGTTTATATGCAAGCCAATATCTTTGATACATGGGTGATTTAGTTGATTAGAATGTGTATATATCTTTCCTCAATTTTATACATATTATTTTTTGAAAAAAAATCAAAAAAGATTTTTGAGTTTCTATTTAAGTTTTGTTTTATAGATTTTGTGCGTATATCTTCTGCAAACCCTCATGAGACTTTTCTCGTCCACTAGGGGTAAGTTAGGGGTATAAAGGGCTCGTTGCACATGCTTAGTGCAACCGTGATTCCTACGAAAGTGAGTTAGAATTTTATTTTTCTTTTCCTAAGATTTTTAGTTTTGTCTTACTCGCGGACGAGCAAAACTTAGGTGTGGCGATATTTGTTCAATCTGAAATTATTACATTTTTTTTATATCTTTACTATCTAATGTTTGCTCTAAAATAGATAATTAAATTAGGATTTTAATATATTTTTATTTATTTTGTAGGAATAATGAAATCTGGATAAATTGAGCATCAAAGGATTTAGAAGAAGCACTATGGATCAAGAAATAAAGAGAAGAGAAGGAAGACAGCCCAATGGCCCACACCCACGAGCCCGGTCCAGCGGCCCAGCCGGTTTCTTTTCCCATTCTCTCCCTGCCCTTTTCTCTTTCCCTACATGGGCCTGCCCCAGTTTGTACACCAGACCCGGTCTCCGCCATCCCCCTTTCTTTCTTCTTTTCTTTTTTCCTTGTTTTCTCTTGTGGGCCGGCCCATGCGACTCTCCAGCCTTCTCCTCTTTGATATTGAACCTGCCCTCTCACTTACCCTAGCACGCGCAAGTCACGTGCAGCCAGGCCCCCATCCCCCCTTTCTTCCTCTTTGGTTTCAGCCTAGACACAGCAGCCCCCTCCCTAGCCTTTCCTCTCCTTCTTCCTTGTGTCTTCTCATTTGCCCAGCTACAACCGAAAATAGAGAGCTCGGAAACAGCGTTCGTGCCTCTGCTCCTTCGCCGCCCTCTCTCAGCCGTTTTGTCCTCTCTCTTTCCTCATCAATTAATCCAACATCATCACCGTCATAAAGGCGACAGTTACAAGATAAAGGAACCGATGGGGGGTCAAATGTCGGTCTTTTTAATGGGGCCCAAAACAGACAGTAGCAGATTAGCATGGAGTAGTGTAGATTAGGGGTCTTAGTTTCATTCTCTTCACTTAGTTTTAGGTTGTTTTCATTGTCTCGATTTCTAGATTAGTTTTGAGGAATTAGTTTTGGTTTGTAATTGGAGATTTGATTTGTTTGAAGAATTAGTTTTGACTTTTGCGATTGAAGGTTGTTGGATTCTAATCCTTGGACAATTGGATTGTTGAATCTTAGCCCTGTTCTCCTTTGTTTTATTTCTCGCAGCTGATTATCAATGATAGCATTGTTTTAGTTCTACAAAGAGTGTTGAGACAAAAGTGCTATAACTTATTGGTACCTCGTAATCTAGTTGATGTTTGAGAATTTTCCTTAATCGTTATTTCTAATTAATTGTAAATTTAGTTTGATAAATTAACAAGAAGTTATTTGCTTTGGTTTAGTTTAACATATGCGAATTATCCTTCTGAAGTGGCCTAATCTCTTATGCCATCCCTGAGGACGACACCCTTAAGTTTTACAACGATAAATCGTACACTTGTGGGAAATCACAACAAATAATCTGACACCTCAATTTATTTTTACCATTCCAAGAGAAACTGTATATTATGTTAGTAATATATTTAAAAAAAAATCTAAATTATGTCATTACATCGTAAGGGCATAACCCTAATATTTAGAATGACTGAGTTAGTAATCCACATTAGTGGAAGCATAAGGAATTTATATGCTGTTTATATACAATAAGTTTTACCTATCTTCATTTTGGGGTGATTATAATGAAATTCCGTCCTCTTGTCATGCTCTCTCTCTAGGTTTCTTATTTTCATCATGATATCAATAGAAATGCATTAGACTCCAGATGTGCACGAAACCTAATTGATCTCCTACAAATTAGATGGTCTATGCCTTATCAAATGGGAGTAAATGTAGCTCAAGAGCATCTGGTTCCAAGTGGTTACATGTCAGATCTGGGCCCGAACTGAAACACATGCTCGACTTAAGACCGCTTAAGACCGGATAATATTTTTTATTTAAAAATAGCAATGAATACCTAGTTACTAGCCCTAACTCGCTATCTACCTATCAAATAATTTCGCACACTGATTCATTGCCTAGCCACCCTTCACATTTCCTCCCTAATGTTCGTAACTCTTGCTATCTTGGTTAGTTGCCATTCGAATACACTGGTGAATGTCATATTTGCATAGGATTTTGGGAGTCATTTTAAGAGATTATTATGCTTAGTTGAATTATTTATGCCCCTATTTTTACTTTTATGCTTGATTTCGCTTGTTGGAGAAGTGTTTGTAAATTTTGATCTTACGAGCCCAAAGCATGTAATACAAATGAATATTTTAAGGTCTTGTGGATCGAAGAAGATAGAAGAAGAGACCCAAAGACACCCAACACAGACATACCATGGCTAGTACCACGGCTCAAAAGGATCTAGGAAGAAGCAGCGGGGCAAACACAAGTGAGCAACCAGACCAGTGGCTGCCATGGCTGACCGTGGTGGGGACCATGGTCTATGGTGTACCCCACTATCAAACTGTGGTGGTTCCCTTCCCCCGGGCCTACTAGTTTTCTTTTCGGCTTTTCGAGTTTCACATGTTTTAGAAGTTAGCACCTCAGTTGGTTTTTACTAGGGGAGAGCAAAACTAAGCAGCTAGACCAGTGGCCATCATGATCAGACTGTGGCAGAGACCATGGTCAGATCATAGTGGTCCTCTTTCCCTAAGCCTGCTAGTTTTCTTCGCGGCTTTTCGAGTTCTAGACGTTTTAGAAGTTAGCAGTTTTACTGTCTTTCTTAGCCATCTATCCATCATCCTATCACCATCTCATCATCATCTATAACTAAAATCATCCATGGAGAGAGTAAAAGCAAGAAAGAAGTAAGATGAACCAAGGCTTGGAAGCTTTTGGAAGAAGGATTGACATATCATCATCCCGGCGATTGGACAAAGCTTTTCTCTTCTCCCTTTCCTTTAATCATTCTCTCTAGTTTAGATTAAGATTTTAGAGATGTTTTCTTTAATTTTAATAATGTTCGAGTAGTTTTATTTATCCAGGGTTGCTAAACTGAAGTGATGTTGATTTTGCTAGTTTAAACTATCTGCACTTGGAATCTTGTTTGATTATTTCAATCTAGTTGTTGGATTTTGATTGTTATTGTGAGATTTTTGGCCAACTTCTTGCATATATGTCCGATGATAGATCAAAGCATTGAAATGTGAAGATGGGTGTTGTAAAAAACTAGGGTTAGATTTGATTTAATAATCACTTGAGAAAGGATCACTACTACAAAACAAACTTATAGCAACACTCTATGAGTGTTGTATTAGTTCTATAAAATGTTCTAGTAATTCTAATGCGACACTTTTTGAAATGCCGACTTAGGTTTCTTGCATTAGCTTAATGCAACACTTTATTAGAAATATGGAACACTTATTTTAGTATTGCATTGGTTTAGCAAATGTAACACTTTTTTACAAAGGTAAATGCAACACTTTCATTATGCAAATGCAATACTTGGTGAACCAAATTACAACATTTTACCACGCAAATGCAGCACTTTTTTTGGATCCTATATTTAGGTAAATGAAAATTTAATTCTCAACAAAAATAATTACAATTTCGAACTCTCTCATAGTTATGCACATGATTGAGACTATAGCAAGTGCACGGGTAGCCATACTATGGATAAAGATATCGTTCCTCAGGAACTAATATAACTTACCGAGTCTTGCCTGTCAGAATGTGCGAAGCAAAATTCTAATTCAATTGGTTTTGATTTAACAATTTATAATTCACCATTCTGAATCAATCAAAGAGAAAATATGTCTAGGAATTCTCATAGTTATGAAAGATTATTGGATCAAAACAACAAACATGTGCTTTGCTGTAATTGGCTAATCTCGAGGAATTGTAATCTATCTAGAAATTTGATCCATTCTTTCGAAATCAATCAAATTTGCCTAAACTAAGCAAAAGTTGTTCTTTCAAACTAATTTACCTTAATTCAAGTTTAATATTTACAATTACTCGCAATCCTCCTAACATGCAAATCTCTCTTTCGAGACGACTCCATGTTAGGTTTAATCAAGTAATCTAATAACCAAATGTCACCTTTCAGTTTTTCATTCGTTTATTTCAACTGAGCAAGCAAATTTTGGCCTAAAATCTACTCACAACAATACAATTACTTAATAAATGAAATCAAACCAATCATGCAAATAAGCACAATTCTATAAATTAAAACATGATCGAGCTACATTTACACAAACTACTAAATCCCTGGACAAAAGAAAACTACTCAGATATGATTAAGAAATAAACAAAACTAACCAACAATTCGATGAAATCTGAGAGAATGGTTTGACTGAGATGGCCTTCAATTAAGGGCTTAAAACCGCCACGAAAACCAAACACATCCACCCAAGATTTCGCATCAAAACTAAAAATCAAGCCAGAAACAACAAAATTTGAGGAAGAAAGACACTAGGCTGAACTCTAATCTATGCTACTCTATGCTTTTGGTTGTGCAAGGATTGCTCTCTACTGCTGCAGAACGGGGCCTTTTATAGAGAGACTCGGTTGATCTAGCCACACAGCCATAGGAAGACAAAGATGCAGCAGTTACGGGCTCACCACGGTCCGTGATCGATACCACAGTCCGACCATAGTCTGCGCTGGAACTAGCTTTCTGCTCTTTTCTTGATCCACGGGTATAGCAACATGTGGGTGTCCATGAAAGACATCTATTTATGGTCAAATGCTGGGTAAAAAGGCTTAAAATCTTGCAAAACACAAAAAAAAAACTATACCTAAGGATAAATCGAGAATAAGAGTATAAATATTAACTTAAAGCATAAAATTCTTCTAAAAATGAAGCAAAATAGCCTTAAAGTGATGTATACATTAAGCACCTATCAAACTCCCCCATGCTTAAACTATTACTTGTCCTCAAGCAATGCAAAAACCAAAAATTTACACAACCTCCTTAGAATAGATATAGGTACATTTAAATGGCAAAGGTACATTTAAATGGCAAAGCTGATCCAAAGGTAGCCCAAAAAGATGCAAAAATCATTAACAAATAGAGTCGGGAATGAAATTTGTGAAAACTTTTTTGATAGACCACAATGTCAAACTTAAATCAATCTCCCCCAAATCGTCAAATATAATCATTCAATCATATGAAACAAGTAAGGCTAGCAAGGCTGGTAGAACCTCACTATAATTATGTGGCTCTCATCACTCATGCGTTCAATAATAATGAAGGTTCTCTCAATTCTCATTTCTTAGACTCAAATCTACCATAGGCTTGATAAGATTCTCAAATTCGCCATCACTAAAATGCAAACACACTAGGACTTTTCATAGGGATGTAACGGGGCTGTGGGTAAAGGTAAGAGGGAACAAATGTTTTGAAAATGAGGAGCTAGAAGCTATAGACTAAGAGCTAAACAATTCCAATGCATCATACTATGTCCTTCTTGAACCATTACAACTTATCAACGAAGTAAATCCAAATTAAAAAGAGAAAGAGTCAAAAATCACAAATATCTGACAATCCTACAAAGGCTAACACTTTCTTTCGATTTTTTTTCTGTCGTTTGTTTGTTTTTTTTATAATCATGATCCTTTCTTTCTTCTTTTTTTCCCCTTTGTTTTTGGTTTTTAATAAGGATAGCTAAGGGAAAATTCATAACGAACTTTAAATTTCAACTCTTCTCTAAACTTTGTGCAATGAAACAAGGGATTTATCAAAATCTCACATCCCAGCACCAAACAGCCCAAATTCACTAAAAGATAACCATCCACCTCACTAATACCCTATGATGCAAAAGAATAAAACACTCATCTAGTCTTAGCTTAAGGGTAAGACAAGTATTTGGTCATAGACTATAACAAAAGGTTTAAATCAAGAAAAATGGATATAGGCTTAAAGGGGTTGGCAAAGGATACAATACACAACAATGGTTGCTATTTGGCCTTGGGTTTTAACGAATCAAAGAAAGAAAAATGCCTCAATCATATTGCCTAAAGGCATATGCAAAATGTGATCTTGAATGAAAATCAAAGCAAGTTCTAGAGAAATGATGTCAAGGAACAGTCACACATGAAAGAAAATATGAGACTAAAAATGATGAATAGCCTCTAAAAGCTCAAAATCTCATAGGACAGCTACCAAGGTCAAAACTAGCTCACTAGTAAACACATGCCAAAATCATGTAAAGACTTATGGAGTAAACCAACTCGCATTCAATATGAGATCAAAACATGGAGATCATTTCGAAAACTGATTCGCAAACATTTTATGCACAATTCAGGCGAATCAAAGGATCAAACTAAACCATAGAAGTCTACCAAATCTATAAAGATCATCATCGAAGGATTTTTTTAATTTTTCTTTTTTTTAATGCATGCTCCTAATAATAATGCAAACTAAAAAAGGGAAAAAAAGACCGTAAACAAAAATGCAACCTAGAATAAAAAGAAAACTAAATGCAGTGCTAAACAAAACCAAAACTAAAAATCAAAAACTACAAAAACTACCACTAAAAACATATACAAAGCATAATCACACCAAACCAAAATTAGGCATCCGACGCCATGTATAATGACTAACTCACTCTCCCATGCTTGAATCACACATTGCCCTCAATGTGGCACATAACCCAAAAAAAAAAGGGAAGGGGAGTAGCACATAGCATTTTGAAAGGAGGTGGTGGTGGAGGATACGGTAGTTGGCCATAAGAGATATGTCAATCTTGCCAGGTCTTTAGACATGCCCTATAGTCTTAGAAATATTGTGTCTGGGAAGCAAGTAACCCACGAAACTCATCGTGGCGCTCTTGGACAAATTCCCGAGGAGCGGCGTTTTCAGAAGTAACAAATGCTCGGAGGGAAACTTGCTCCTCTTGAATGGATCTAAGGGTGTCTTGGATATCAAAATAGTTAGGAGGGTATGGTTGAGAGGAAGAACTAGGTCTGGCTTGACTAGATTGAGGGGCCGGAAGATGTGATGCGGGTCGAACAACCTCCTCATCACCAGGTACCCAATAAAGGTTAGCCCGGTGAAGTAGATTGGTTCAATCGACATTCAGAAGCGGCAAAAGCCGGTCCCCGGGGTAAATCCAACTTAAATGGCCAACCTCAACCTTACAAAAGTTCATAATTTCAAAAACAGCCTGATCAAGCCGCTCAAACCCGAAAACTCTATCCTCAGGATTGGGGTCAACACCTAAGAATCTAGCAATAGTAGTTACAATCCCATCAATGACTATTCTACCCTTAGTGCTAAAAGTAGCACTATGTAATTGTCTAGCTAAAAATGAACCTGAGTCAAGCTGAACACCATCAAGCATACATGACAAAAAGTACAACTTAGAAAGTCTTGGGACATTCAGACTATCGTCCTGAGCAAATAGGGAATAAGCCAAAATACATTAAGCTACTCTAATGTAGGGGTTCCTAATATGTGTGCATTTTGATGAACTGGTACTGCACCTAACACTCCCCGAAAGTTCACTCCAAAACGCAGTTGGGTTGAATTCGCAGAGGACTTGGCGGTTCGATAAATCTATGCTAGGTGGAAAACCGAAAATGCTGTTGAAGGTTCCTAAGTTAAGTTTATAAAATTGTCCCTGCAAATAAAATGATAAATATCTGGCTTGACATTGAGGCCCTCTAGTGGCCTCAACATAGAGTGTACTAAGAAATTCTAGGGTTAGGTCGCGATATGTATGCTCTTTGGTTTCTGAAAAGTGTTTCATACCACCTCTTGCAAACAACCATCTAATATTATCCAACATTCCCAATCGGGCTAGCAAATCCTCATCATCATATCTAGTTGCCACAACCAGATGTTCATTCAAACAATTATACCTGGCAACATGATCGGGATGTATTAAACCAAGACGGTGAGGAATGTTACCTCTAGCACGCGTGGTTCGGGATGTCCTTTGAGGTTGAGATGGTACTTGACTTGAAGACCCAACCTCCTTGGTGCTCCTTTGTCTCTTATTTTGTGCCATGGTTACGAATTCTAATAAAAAACAAAACTAAAACCAAAATAAGAACTAAAACCTAGAAAATTGAAGAAATTAAGTAAAAATGTGAAGAATAAGAGAGAGAAAAGGATAGGTATGGTGGATAAGTGAAAGTGAGATGAATTTGAAGAAGAAGATGAAGAAGAAAAGAGATGAAATTTGTGAAGAAAAAGGGAAGATTGAGTGAAAGGAAATGATTTGGTCTGAAAATGATTGATAATGGAGAAGAAAGGAGGAAAGATTAGAGCTGTGAGGTATGGAGAGTTTGGAGAGAGAAAATGGAGGTAGAGAGAGAGAGAGAGAATCGAGGTTGAAGAAGAAGAAGTGGGGGAAATGAAAGGGTTTCGTCGTCAAAAGCCTAAACCGCGGGCCGTAGCAGTACACCACAGACCATGGGACTCACCATGGTCTGACCGTGGTGTTTGCAGGTCCTTTATATTTTTATATTTTTATTATATACTATTTTATTTTTTTCGGATGGCACCCCACAGCCGTGGTTCTGGGGATATGGCCGTGGTAGCTGACATTTTATTCATATTTTTTTTTTTTTTTGTTTTCTCCCTCTTTTTTTTCGACAAACTACAAAAATAGTAAAAACAAAAGCTAAGAAAAGAAAAAGGACTTGGGTTGCCTCCCCAGAAGCGCTCTTTTAAGGCCAAGAGCTTGACCCTTATTCTATGCTTAGTTCGGATCAGATAATGTATGGACATTGGCTTTGTCTCGGACCACAAAATCAAAATTCCTCAAGTGCAGGTACTATCTTAAAATTTCTGGCTGCAGGTTCTTTGTCTTCATAACTCGATGCCATAATGCATTATCTGCATATAAAACAAATTGCTCTTGTGGCCCATTAGACAGGCTACCATCAACTTGTTCAACCCCTACATCAAAATCTACATCAAAACCTTCCACATGGGGCATAGGGAGAATAGTTTGTGCAAACCTGTAAAAATCACTCATAGAAGACTCATTAGGAACAGGGGTCTCAACCTCGGGCTTGTTAGGTGTCATAAGAGTAGCAAACACCACCTTAACAAACCTTTAGTTGGGGTTCTCATAAGAAATCTAGTCGGAATCAGAAGGATCTTCACAATTCAAGATATTCTCTATACTAATCTCATGGGAAAGGGGGTAATGCATCCAATATAGAAGAATGAGGAGAAACCACATCCTCCTTTCTATGACTAAACACAGTAAAGCGCCCTTCTACCTTAAAAGATACACGACCCTCTCTTACATCAATGTGGCAACTAGCTATTGCCAAAATAGGCCGACCTAGGATAATTTGAGCGTCGTTGATTTCAGGCATATTAACTATAATGAAGTCTTCCAACACCCAAATGTCTCCTATATTGACTGACACATTATCCAATTTACCTATAGGTTACATCATAGAACCATCAGCCTACTGTAGTGAAAAAGGTGTGGCTAGTGATGGTCCTAGGTGCAGCTTATGAAATAAAGAATAGGGCATTATGCTGACACTAGCACCTAGATCGCATAGACCTCTCTTAATTTCCACCTTTCCCACAATGCAGGGGATAGAAAAACTACTTAGGTTAGGGATCTTAGGTGAAAAAATGGTGGGGACCTCAACAGTGTCATTCTCTTTGAATGTGGCAGTCTTGCCATCATTATTCCTCTCCTTATTTCTGGCCATTATTATTTCCCTACCCTATTCCATTGGTAAATCCTCAGGGTTAGTTAAGTCCTCTTCTTCTTCCTTTATGGTAACACAACTACAGTGCTCATGAGGATTAGGTTTGAGCTTGCTAAGAAGTCTATCTGGGGGTGTAGATGACAAAGAAGCTTGTTGTGTAATTTGAGCTTCTAATATCCTATTATGAGTTGTAAGCACATCAACCTTTGAGGCTAATTACTTAATATGCTCATCCTGTTTCTGTTGCCCCATAAGCATGCTTTCCATCATTACCTCTAAATTAGACTTTTGGGACATCTGAGAAGGGAATGGGGATCTTTGAAAACCAGGGGGCCTAGCATTTATAGGGGGCATATTTGATGGGTTTGGATTAGACCTATAAGAAAATTTTGGATGATCCTTCCAACCCAGATTATATGTATTAGAGTAAGGGTCATTGGTCGATTTTGGGTTGAAATTTTGAGCATAATTGACTTTATTAGGGTCTTGGGAAAAAGAACTCCCAACTTGATAGTTTAAAGTTACATGCTCAACAGAACCACAAATTTCATAAGGGGAATGGGCACTGGAATTCACAGCATTAACATTCATTTGGTTCAGTCTTTGAGTCATAGCATCTACTTTATTGGAAAGTAAAGTAAGTGCATTAATTTCAAGCTTGCCTCCAACCCGTTTGGGTTGGCCTCATTCGGTGGACCATTGAAAGTTGTTTAGTGCCATTTCCTCGATCAGATTATAGGCTTCATTTTCTGTCTTGCTCATCAGAGTTCCTCTTACTGCCGCATCAACAGTGGATCTTACAAATTGGGTTACACCATTATAAAAGGCTTGGATAATCATCCAACGCTGAAGACCATGATGGGGGCACAAATAGAGCAGATCTTTAAAATGCTTTCAGGTTTCATAGAGCGTCTCATCGTCTTTTTGCACGAAGTTGGTGATCTGATTCCTTAGACTTGCTGTTTTTGCTTGGCGGGAAAAACTTAGCGAGGACTACTCTTGTCAACTCATGCGACGTGGTAATGTATCCAGATGGTAAGGAGTGCAACCAAGCCATTGCCTTATCCCTTAATACGAAAGGAAATAAGCGCAGGCGAATCGCATCACTGGAGACTTCATTAAGCTTCAATGTGTTGCACACCGAGAGGTGTAGATTTGGGTCTTCCAAAGGAGTTCCGCTGAACTGGAAATGTTGCACCATGGAAATGAGTGACGGTTTGAGCTCGAAATCATTAACATCTGCAGCAGGGCGAACGATGCTTGAGGCGATCCCTTGGACTCCAAGGGTAACGAAATCTCAAAGCATTCTCCTTTGGTCACCTCCTCCTCGTGCCGTGTTTGAATTCCTTCTTGCCTCGTGCCTTTGTTCTTCAATCCTTTGCTTTTTCCTCCTCAAGTGGAAAGTCCTTTGAATCTCAGGATCGGGTTCATATAAGATCGGACTTCGCATAAACTAGGAAAATTTCCTGCAAGCACTTTTCACCAACACTACCAGTGCAATTAAACAAGAAAAGAAAATAACAAAAGAAGAAACAATAAAGATAACTCAATAGTTAACAGTTTCTCCCCCGACAATGGCACCAAAAAACTTGATTTAGACTATCGCAAGCGCACGAGTGGCCGTTGTATGGATAAAGATATCGTTCCTCAAGGACTAATGTAACTTACTGAGTCTTGCTTGTCAAAATGTGCTACGCAAAATTCTAATTCAATTGCTTTTGACTTAACAATTTCTAGTTCACTATTCTGAATCAATTAAAGAGAAAATATGTCGAGAAATTCTTGTAGTTATGAAAGAGTATTAGATCAAAACAACAAACATGTGCTCTTCTCTAATTGGCTAATCTCAAGGAATTGTAATCTTTCTAGAAATTTAATCTATTCTTTTGAAATCAATCAAAATTTGCCTAAACTAAGCAACAGTCATTCTTTCAAACTAATTTGCCTTAATTCAATTTTAATATATTCAGTTACTCGCTAGTCCTCTTAACATACAGATCTCTTTTTCGAGACAACTCCACATTAGGGTTAATGAAGTAGTCCAACAATCAAATGCCACCTTCCAGTTTTTCATTCTTTTGTTTTAAGTAAGGGAGCAAATTTTGGCCAAAAATCTACTCGCAGCAATACAATTAATTAATAAACAAAATCAAACCAGCCATGAAAATAAGCACAATTCTATAAATTAAAACATGATCCAACTACACTTTCACAAACTACTAAATCCCTAGACAAAAGAAAACTACTTAGACATGATTAAAAAATAAATAAAACTGGCCAACAATCCGGTGAAATCTAAGAGAAAGGCTTGACTGAGATGGCCTTCAACCGAGGGCTTCAAACTGCCATGAAAACCAAACACATCCACTTAAGATTTCTCAACAAAACTGAAAGTCAAACTAGAAACAACAAAATTTGAGCAAGAAAGAAACTAGGTTAAACTCTAATCTATGCTACTCTATGCTTTTGGTTGTGGAAGGATTGCTCTCTACTGCTGCAGAACGTGGCCTTTTATAGAGAGGCTCGCTTGATCTCAGCCACACAGCCAAAGGAAGACGAAGAGGCAGCAGTTACAGGCTCACCACGGTCCGTGGCAGGTACATAAAACTGGCTTTCTGCTCTTTTCTTGATCCACAGGCATAGCAACATATGGGTGTCTATGGGGGAGGTCAAAATACATCTATTTATGGCCAATGTTGGGTAAAAAGACTTAAAATCTTGCAAAATACGTAAAACAACTATACCCAAGCATAAATCGAGAATAGAAGTATAAATATTAACTTAAAGCACATAATTGTCCTAAAAATGAAGCAAAATAGCCTTAAAATGATATATATATATTAAGCACTTATTAGCACATCTCCTCCATAAATTGCTAATGTGACTCACCAATTATTTCAAGCCTTTGTACCATACTTAATGCTTAACTTTGCAGGAGGTCACCCATCATGTGACTTTTTCCAAGCTTAACATGCTTAACTATCAAGTTTTTAGAAATTGGTAACTTATCATATGAGTCATACTTTATTGATATTTGTATCATTATTAATCTACTTAAATGTTGACTAGTCATCCTTTAGAATGATATATTTTTTAATAATTTATAATTACCATAAGATATATATAGTTATAAATATGAAGAATAAATATACTAAAAAGATACCTTTTATGACAAAAATTAATATTTTCTCATCTTTATTGCTCTATCCCTTCGTTTTTTTTAGATACATCAAGACTTTTTTTTTCACTCCGTCAATCGTTCTTTCAATATGTCTCTGCGCAACCGTCATTTTTCTGTTTTTTTTTTTTTGTCCTATCTATTTGTTAGTGTATTCAAATGACAAACCAAGTACTCCATTCATCCCATTTTTATCTTTCTAATTGAAAAACATACAATTTATCTATAAAAGTACTCATCAAATGCATGGACAACCAAAGAAATTGCAACATTTTTATACCATAGTAATCATCTATAAGCCGGTGTATCATTTTATTAAAGTTATGGATTTTCCATTTAGGAACTTAAAAATGGGACGGATGAAGTTTGTATTTTGCACTTTATGCATTTTACTACAAGATGGAGAATAGAATTTTTGTATGGAAAAAAAAAAACCTTGTTTGGTTGCACTTACTGAAAAAATAATTTAAAGATTTGATAGGCAATAATTATTTTGGTTACCATATGCTAAGTATTTGTCTTTCATATATAATAGTAAATATTGATAACTACACTAATTAATGTTAGGTAGTTCAATGATACAGAACTATTTGATTGAACTGATTTTCTTAAAAGTTGTTCAACAATTAAATGATTGATTGTGATATTCTATTTTTGAATCCAATTATAGTCGAATATATCGATCCAATATGATTTTTGTGATATCTTCTACAAGGTTAGTCCATCATTTTGCCTTAGATTATTTTGACCTAGAATTTCTGTTTTGATTCACAAAAAACTCTAAAAAATTACGGGGTTTAATTTTATTTCAACATATTTTATATTATGTAATCTAGAAAAAATTATAATAGGTTGCTAAGTATTTGAAATTATACCTTTAATTCAAGTTCCTTTTTTCTTTAATTTCTTTTTAGTTATCTTGGATATAAGATTTATTGATAACAATTTGAGAAAAAACATGGTTGTTAACATTTCAATAGCATTGCACACCGTTGTAAGCACCTAGGGGGCATGTGTTGTCAGAAATTTCTTAAAGATAATTTCTTATTGATTATGTTTGTTGATAGTTTCTTTCAGAATAACCTATTTATTCAACTATAGAAGTCTTTGAAGTTGCTTTAATAGTCTAGTAAATGTAACACTTGTGACAATATACTTATAGATGCAACATTTATAAAATAATGTCGTAATTCTACTTTGGACGGCAACATTTTTCAACAAATGCCGCATTTTTGTTTCGAAATGTAACATTTTTCAAAAAGTGTTGCATTTTTACTCAAAATATTGCAACATTTAGAAAGAATGTTGCCTTGGAATTAAGTGCAACACTTATTACTTATTGTTGCCTTACATATTAAGTTGACCTAATATTCAACAATTTTTAAAAGTGTAGCATGTTTAGTGTTGCATTAGGCTCATTATGTAGTAGTGATTATGAGTTGATCGATCTTATAATAATCATATTCCTAAACTTGATTCAGCTAAGGTCTAAAATCAGCTTGCAAGTTAATTCACTCCATTTTGAAAAAAAAGTGTTTGTTTTACTTGTTAGATTGGTACATCATTAGGTGATGCTACCCCTAGATGTTTTTAGCAATTGAAGTTAGACTTTATTGTTTAGTGTTTGATATTTATAATCCAAACTAAATCTTGATCTTTCTTACAAAATCTTCCAGAGGCATACTTAGTAACTTGTTCTAATCTCTGTGGGATGACCTTGATCCATACTACAATACCTATGCACTTGCGGTGGAAATCATGGGTTTGGCGCCATCGTCGGGGACTAGATTTGGATATCGAGTTACCCGCAAGAAGTTTAACTGAGTATTTTTCTTTTATTTTTGCACTTTTTGTTTTCCATTTTACTCTTTTAGGTATGTTGTGGTTTTGTGTAGGTTGCTTCCAGTTTATGCACAAGTCTGCCGGTTTTAGAGGACCCTTTGAGTTTGACTCTAATATGAAGCGAACGTTTCATAAGTTGAAGAGGCAGGGAAGGATTGAAGAAGAGTAAGAAGCAGCCAGCTGCAGCCCTAAGATGCCTAGTGAAGATCAAGGTATTTATAATCCAAACCAAATCTTGATTCCGCTTAGCAAATCTTTCAAAAGAATATTTAGTAATTCGATCTAGTCTCTATGGGACTACCTTGATCTATACTACAATGCCCATGCACTAGAGGTTACGATCCTAGGTTTGGGGCTAGTCGCTTCTTGCTGTTCTTCAATGTTTCACTGTCTCTTCAATTTAGGAAACGTTCGCTCGATCTCAGGGTCAAACTCAAAGAGTACTCCAAAAGCGAGGGATTTGTGCATAAAATGGAAGTAACCCACATAAAACCACCACACACCTAAAGAGTAAAATGGAAAACCAAAAAAACAAAGTGAAAAGAAAAGTGCTTAGTCAAACTTCTTAGGAGTAACTCAATATTCAAATATGGTCCCCGACAACGATGCTGAAAACTTGATCGTCACCATAAGTGCACGGTTATTGTAGTATAGATCAAGGTCATTCCACAGAGACTAGATCGAATTACTAAGTACTCATCTAAAAGATTTTTTAAGCGGAATCAAGATTTCGTTTGGATTATAAATATCAAATACTAAATAATAAAGTCTAACTTTAATGACTAAAAACATCTAGGGGGTAGCAACACCTAATGATGTGTCGATTTAATGAGTCAAACAAACATTTCTCACCTTACTGATTGATTCAATGGTCAATAACACTAGAGAATTCACAACTTTTTTTCAAGATAGAGTGAATTAACTTGATTAAATTAATTAATAATGCTCATTAGACCTTAATCGAATCACGTTTAGGAATATGATTATCATAAGGCCACCCAACTCATTATCCTTTCTCAAGCGATTATTAAATCAATTCTAATCCTAATTTTTTCAACATCAATCCTCATGTTTCACTTCTTCAATCTAGCATCTAACATACATGCAAGAAGTTGGCAAAAAATCTCAAAATAACATTCAAAATCCAAGGACTGGATTCAAAAAAAATCAAGCAAGATTCCAAGTGTAAATAGTTTAAACTAGCAAAATCAACACCATCACTTTGCTTTAGCAATCCATAGATAATGGCAACTACTCAAACATTACTGAAATCAAAGCAAACATCTCTAAAATCTTAATCTAAACTAGAGAGAAAAGTCAAAGGAAAGAGGGAAGAGAAAATCTCAGTCTAATCGCCTAGATAATGATCCTTCAATCCTTCTTCCAAAAGCTTCCAAACTTGCTTGATGTTGCTTCGCTTCTTGCTTCCACTCTCTTAATGGATGATTTGGGCGGTAGATGATGATGGGATGGTTAAAGGATGATGGATAGATGGCTAAGGAAGGCTGTTAAACCTAACTTTTATCACAGAAATCAAAGCTGCTAACGTCAAAAATATCTGGAACTTAAAAAGCAGCGAAGAAAACTAGTAGGCTCAAAGAAGGGGACTGCCACGGTTTGACCATGGGCACACTACAAAGCTTGGTCCCTACCATGGTCAGGACATGGTGGCCACTGGTCTGGCTGCTTCCCTTTGTTCGCCCTGCTGCTTCTTCCTAGATCCTCCTGAACCTTGATACTGGCTAAGGTATGTCTGTGTTGGGTAGACCTGGCAAATGGGTCATTTAGTTCAGGTATAGGTCTGGCCAAGTTCTGATCGGGGTTATGTTCGGATTAAGTAACATTTCGAGTCGCTTCGGTTTTGATCGGGTATGGTTTTGGTCGGGTTGATTTCGGGTTAACCAATTTTTGGTCAAATACGCTCGTCATATTAAAACAAGCAGCTTTGTAGAAAATTTCGGGTCGGGTATGGTTCGATTTGGGTCAATTCGGGTTTCGGGTCCACTTTCAGGTGAGCATATTTCGGTTGTCGGGTCAGGTATAGGTCAGGGTCGTGCGGTTTGGGTTTCAGGTGTTGGGTCAGTTTTGCCAGGTCTAGTGTTGGGTGTTTTTGAGCTTCCTTTTCTATCTTTTCTGATCCACAAGGCCTCAAAATCTTCATTCTACTAACATGTTTTGGACTCATAAGGTCAAAATCTGCATACACTTTTTAAACAAGCAGAGCGAAGAGTAAAAGTAGAAATAGGATTATAAATCATTGAACTAAGAATAATAACCTCCTAAAATGACTCCCAAGTACTAATGAAATTCTACGCAATTGTGACATTCATCATACATGACCACTTGCCACAAGCCGTCAATGATTGCTTCCTTCCCATAAGGCATGAAATTTGATCCCTTGACTAGTCCCCACTCCACTCCACAGCTGTCGGCGGTTGCCTCTTGGTCATGCACTCCAAAGTTTTCTGCTACATCTCAACTCACTTCACTGGCTATTTAATGATTTCTTCCCTTGGGTTGCAGATGACTAATAGGATTTGTGACATTAGATATTGTTTCTTAAAGACATGTTATTCTTTTTATGTTAAGGACAATATTTACTAATAGTAGTCTAAGACAAATATGTGATAATATTACTGTTGAACTTAGGGCATGATGGGTGAGAGCCCAATCAACATAATAAAATAATGACTTGGCCACCTCAGAAAGCCAAGTTCCTCGATTGGTCCATTTAATATAAAAGGCGATCAATCGAGGCAGAAAGACATACAAAAGAAATATTGAGGTTTCTCTACAGAGAGTTTTCTGCACAAAACCCTAGGGCCTTTAGGTTGTGGATTCATGAAAGTTCTCTGAATAGTGAGTCCCTTCCTCAACTAATGATTCAAAGCTAAAGGTTGACCATATTCAGCTGTAGGATTAAGGTAAATTTGTTTATGCTTAATTAAATGTATTAATTTTTTCGTTGCTATCAAAACCAATTTCCTTGTTTCTTGGTTAGGTTGCTCATAAGATTTCTTAAAACTCATGCCACATAAATTAGGTTTATATTCCTATTCATCACGATTATATTCGAAACTTCATACTATTATTCCATGTGTAATTTCTTAATGGATTTTCATGAAATTCTAAATATTAATAGAGCTTGACGAGTGCTTTACTTTGATATATCACATGCACAATTTAGGAATGCCTTTTACAAGTAATTGTGAATTGAAATTCTTGGGTTCTTCACATGTGCAACCTTCATTTGATTTCTTAAATCAATGATTTCAACAGATTAAGTTGTAAATTGGTGCATGGGATGCCTTTCTTGTTAGAGTTGGACCAAAATCCCTCAATCTATTAGTCGATTTGATCAAGAATTTGATTGAATTTCAGTAAAGAAGTTGCCAGCTTTCTTTTAGGGTTTTTCGGTTGGTAACTCCAAATTCGATTTTGAATCATTGATTTTTTTTCTACTTTTCTTCAAAACTGATAAATAATTTGAATTCCCTACTTGATATTGACTATTAAAACACAGATTTCATCATGTTTTGACAGAGATTACAGGAGCAATTTGTGCATATTGTTGACCCCTAATTCTAGGGTTTAGTTGAGTGTTAAACTTAATTTTGGACCATTGTTTGGATAATATTTCTACAACTATTTTGTACTTCTCATTGCACATGAAGTGTTGTTTAAAAGCCCTAAGACAATTTTTCCATTTGCCAGAAATTTGCTAGAAAATTGCTAAAACATCGGTGGCAAGTTCTAGGGTTAGGGTTCATGATTTTGTGCTTTATTTTCAGCTATTATTGCCACTAATTTTCAAAATTGAGATTTGGTTTTCGTAATCACTTGTTTTCGAGCCATATACCATAGATTGTTGAGCAAAGTCGAGCAATTGTAGCTGAATTTTTGACAATTTAAGCCGCATTGTCTTGGTTTGTCAGAAATTTTTAATCCAATTTTTATCCTTTTTTTGTCATTATTGCTTGCCGTTGATTTATGCTTTTTGTTACCCATGAATTTCTAAGAAAAATCCCTCTAAAATTGACCATCAATTCACTGGAACATGGCCAAAATTTGGCAAAAGTTGCCAGAGATTCACCACCAAATTGCATAGTTTTCCAGCCATCAAAACTTGATTTTGCATTGTTTTTTGACCATTATTTTTCCAAATTGATGGTCCAAACCAATCCTAGAACAAGTTAGGATAGATCCAAATTTGTGAATTGCATCAATTGAGCAAAAAAGGGCAAACTATGATGGCTGTCGCGACTCATGAAGACTCGTTCCCTACATTTGTCTGGTCTGAGGGTAGCATTGAAGCTCGGGACGAGCCCCATGTGCGCGTCACATGACCAACGGCCTATGCCTGTGTAAGTTTGCAGTTCATTTTTTTCATTTTTTATAAAATTAATTAATAGTTCACTAGAAGGGTCAACTATAGTTGGCCATAGGGGTTGATCAAACACAATTTGCTATTTTTGAATATGTGGGCATATGAATTTATGTTGAATTTTTGGTACGATATTTCTTTAATATTCTTTTTTTTGTGAGTATTTACTTATGATACTTGATTTCTTTCTTTGAAAATGAAGTACTATGTGATTCCTTGAGAATCTTTTATTTAAGCATATTTAATCTAATTGAATTCCATAAGAAATATGAGCATACATCTTTTGAGATTAATTAGAGTGAAATTTGTATGATAATGTTAGCTCATTTAATATATAATAGGTATGTATATTTGAAATTCATGAAAATTTTGTGCCACATCATGAGAATATGTTTCATATGCTGTAGCATCCATAGTTGCATATAAAAGTTGTGCACACATTCCACCTAAATATTTTAGGCGTGAGAATGATCAAATTTCTGTAAAACATGTTTTGATAATTTCATTAAATATAAAAATTATACTATGTTTGTTTAAATCTGTTTTCATATATTTACAGATATGTTGGATTTCCTTGAGATATTGTTGAAGACAGCATATCCTCTATGATTGAAAATGTGAGAATTTTCTGTTTGGAATAGTTCAGTTGTGCTAAGCATTGTGGCAACTAGAAATAAATGACAAAGTTAATGGTATAGAACATTTACTCCTGCAACGATGATTGGAAATTATATGCGAACTTTCGACTATAGGGTACATTAACTCTGTCGGTTATTGCCAGGTTACATGGATGTTTGTAAGCTAAAATTGTAGACATATGTGCTCTTTTGTGCTGATTGTAAGACTTTTGTGTTTTACAATTAACATATCAGCTGCTGCAATTACCAGGCTTAACAAGAAGAACCCATATGTCTCCTTGAGGGAGCACTTGAGGCATATGTCAAATATTATTAGTGAATTGCCCAATAAGGGTTATGAATTAACCAGTGAACACCAAGTTCATGTCGTGTTCCATTCTCTGCCTAATAACTAGGGTCATATTAAGATGGTATTGTATTGAGCTAAGTATACCGTAACTTTCGAGGACATCAGGCAAGGACTTGAGCGAGAGGAAGAATAGAGAGAGGCCATCGAACTAAGGGAACTGGATTGGCAATGGCCAATCAAATAAGGAACCTGAGCATAACTAACAAGGAAAAGAACAATGTACAAGCAAGAAGGATTTAATGCGAGCTAAGTGCTTCAACTGTGACCAAATGGGTCACTATGCTTGTAATTGCACTAGGTCGAAGAAGGTACTTAGCAATATCTCCCAGTGAAATTTGTGTCGCTAGTTATAATCCACTTTAATTTCTAAAACTAATCCCATGTCGATTGTGGGTTCTAGAATATGAACCAAAGAGCGAGGGACCATGAAGCTTTACTGGCTTCCAATGAATTCTTACATGGTTCGATGAGGACACAAGTGGAGACAACAATAAGGTGGTTGTTGGAGGAATCGGAACATATAAGCTAGTGTTGCATGGGGGCCAATACTCTATCCTATGTGTAATCCTACTTGGGCCTAAAATTTGCTATAATAACAGCCTTGTTGGTTTTATTCACTTTAGGTTTAACATCAAAGCCTAGTTGCTTTTGAAAACACCTATAGTTTTGGTTCAACTTTATTAGAAATAGTTTGCTTATAATAGATTGGATATTTATTCCACTAATCCAAGTGTTTATTTTTTCATATTCACAAAATTATGATGATGTGAAACATTATTTGTCATACTAGATGAAGCCATACAGATTAGGAGCACATATATGCGAAAGTTAGCAAATTAAGATTTGTTAGCCAACATAAGTGGACTAGCACATAAGTGGGAAACAGGTAAACCATTTAATTTTAGAAAGGTTAGTAAGAGTATGATTTCTACTGTGGTCAATTCATCTGAACATTTATGATTGATAAATGTGATAATAAGGCATAGAGCTTCTATGTTTCATCAAGAAGTTAATCCTTAGGTTCCCTGATATATGGGACATTAATAATTTTAGGCCTAAGTTTTTGGAGCAAATTTTTTAGTACCTGAAAGTATAGTGACTGAATTTTTAGGTACCCTCTGTATCTTCTTAATCCACATTAATAATTCTAGGCTTGACTTTTTTGAGCAAATTTTTTAGTACCTCAAAATATTGTGATTGAATTTTTAGGTACCCTCTGTATTTTCTTGACCCCCTAAAATTTAAAATTTGAATTTTTAACCAAAATCTTCAAAATTACTTTCGAAAAATTTAATTTTGTGCATGTGTAATTTCTCTCTACGTGAGACCCTTTTTCAAATGCTATCATAGCCTTGAAAATTTTATTTTTGTGCATATGTAATTTCTCTCATAATTACTACTTGGGGTTCTGACACCACATTTGAAAGAGTGCCTTGAGTAGTACTTATGAAATAAATTACATGTGCACTAAATTAAAATTTTCAAAAGTAAGTTTTTAAGGATTATGGTTAAAAATACAAATTTCAAAAGTTTAATTTTGTGCATATGTAATTTCTCTTATAAGTACTATTCGAGGCCCTCTTTCAAATGGAGTTACAGCTACGTCATCAAAACTAATTAAAATAATTAATCCAATTAACTATATTTAATGCTTGCATCATCACCTACTTATCCTACCCCTAATTATTCACATATTGTGCACTAACTAGAAAGAGCCACTTCAATAGCACTATTAAGCCACATAACGGATATAGTTTTAGAATTAAAAGTCGAATCAGCAAAAAGTAAGACTGATGTGAATGAGATTAAGAAGCAATTGTCTATAATCTATCTTTCTTTAATTAACTAGATTAGACATAGTGGAAAATCTAAGTTAAGTATTAGTACTCCATTTCAGTATAAATATTATTTCTAAAACCTAAAAAACAAAAATCTATTTCCTTTGCATGATATAAAAATTCAAAAAGGAATAGGAGAAAAATCAACTGAAAAGGTGGAGAAAGCAGAAGAGGATGGAGTATAAGCAATATAATCTTAAGGAATTATAGAATATCTTTGATAAAGAGCAAAACTTAGCTGAACTAAATAAAATCATGGGTGCAATAGTGATAAAAAGGATGTACTATCTAATGATAATGAAGAGATAAATAATGTCTAGATAGAAGAAGAAAAATATTAGTAGATGAACCTAATTAAACGAAAAGATCTTAACTTTGTACTTTTAGAAGAACATAAAGGAAAAGAGGATAAACAATATGGTAAAATAGTATTTAGCGACAAAATCAATGAAGTAGAAGAAGAACTTAATATGGATGAAATCGAGCCCAATCTGGTTAATAATGTAAACCCGAAACCTGAAGGGCTTGGTAAATCATCTAGAAGAAATATCCGTTTCATGAAACCTGGATATTCTAGTAGGACATACAACTAATTTTTTCTTTGGGTTCATCCCAAGGAAAACCATGCCCTTCGAAGAATATATCCTAAACATAGATGGAGTCTACAATAGAAAGATATAGTTAAAGGATTATTGTAAGGATCCACCTCCCTGAGGGTATGACCCCCCACGAATGGTTCGACTACCCCTTTTGTTGGGTTTTTTATTTTGATTTTGATTATTATTATTTTTTTAGAAATAGCTGACTGTTATTCCTTTTTTTCCTAAAAATATAGTAGAAATAATGGACTGAACTCGGAAGCTGGTTCCTGATTTTAACCCAATAACCGGCTGATTCCTTTACTAAAATCAGGTCCAATGTTTCTTGGTCCGGTTCTAAGGTAGTGGTGATTGCCTGATCCGAGAACCACATTTCCTGCGTGATCTTAGAACCGGCCAGTTTCTAGGTTTGGTTAGGATCATTTTTCCTATTCCAGACAGTCCTACTGTCTAGGATCTATACTACTCTACTGAGTGTAGAAATTAGAAAAGGGATGTAAAATAAGAAATAATAAAATAATTGTGATTATACAATTTAATAGAGATGCTAGTGAGTTTTGAGGAAAACCTACAAACCAAGTCTCTTTTCGAAGTGAATTGTACTAATAGGGACAGTCGAACGACAAATCAATTCAACTTTAAAAAGGTTTTGAAAAAGCACCCATATAATCCCTAGTGTTGTGACTTATCTTGACTCCTTAGTCATAAACCTAGGATCCAGATTTGGGGGCAAAGGTATGATGATGTGATGGTGTGCATCACATCACCACCCATCACCACTGACGACCTCTAATATTCAACATAGGAAATCTAAAGCTTTAATTATGATAACATACAATCATGCAAACATTAGTAATATTTCATAGAAAACCATAGAACAATTTATAATCTTTAGTCCAATGAAAAAATAGGTAAAATAAATAATTTATAGGGGGCGGAAACTACCTAAATGATTACACCTTTATTAGCTTACAAGAACACAATAAGCATGTAATGAGAAAACAAGAGGAGAAAGATGAAATTTGTGCCCTCGGAACAACCCACCTGACCACCTTAAGAACCCAAAGGAGTGATTATGGGGCTAATCTTGAATGAGAGACTCAGGATTGTAGTCAACAAGTAATAATTTCCCCATGATCTCTCAAGTGATTTCTCAACAGTTCTGGCCTCACAAATTGACTTTGTTCCTCTTAATTGAGTCTTTCTCCCTCTTTTATAGGTGATAATTGGGTGGACCTCGCCTGGGAAAATAATACCGACTCCTAATCATATTAGGGTTAATGACTTTTCTAATGTTATTCGGAATCTACCTTTAACTAGATGCGCTTGCGAAATTACACTAATAGCTAAACTGGACTTCAATAAAAGGGAGGGAAAAAAGGGAAAACTGGTTGGTTGCCGGCTGGGGTGAACCAACTAGCTCCCAGGCCCAACGGGCCTTGCTGACTCGAGCCACTTCTCCTCTAATTGGACTCTTTATTTTTGGCCATTTTATTTTGATTAATCACCTCATTAGGCCTCTTGGGTCCACGATTGGGCTAATTTCCTCAACATCAGGCAATTAAAAGTTTGACTGCCATTTTTAGGCATCACAATTAGCCCCCACTTTGATTGAGTTTGAGCAGGGCGAAGGTCAAAGTAAGTGCTTGAAATGTCGCCTTAACTTGGATGTCTCGAAATCTCAGCATCTATCCATCCTCATTGAAGTGTCTAAACCATGACTGCTGTTGGATCTGAAGGCTGGACGCCTTGCTTCCTTGATGTCGAAGTTGATAGCTTTACCCTTCCTCCAGATTAGGGAACCTTTACTATTGGTCTAGCGAGACTGATTGATTCTTCCCCCTTATCACCAAAGTAGGGGACCTTTGATACTTGTCTAGCGATCTGTCGTCCCGTCGATAATTCTTCGATCATCATTCGATTTACACACTGATAATCTTTTGATCATTATCTGATTTACTTACTAATAATCCTTTAAAATCCTTCAATTACTATATGATTTATGCAATGATAATCCTTTGATCATCTTATGATTTACGTACTGATAATTGGTCGGCTATCGCCTGATTTACCCATGGATAATTCTTTGATCATCGTATGATGTACATACTGAGAATCTTTCAAAATCCTTCGATCATCACCCGATTTATGAACTGATAATTCTTTGATCATCGTACGATTTAGATACTGATAATCCTTCAGCTACGTCTTCAATCATCATCTAATGTATGCACTAATAATTCTTTGATCACTACGTAATTTAGGTATTGATGATTCTTCAGTTTGATGATCTAATTGCCAGTTCTTTTGATGCATGCTTATAGCCATAATTTGCATAGGGAATTGGCTAACACCCACACTTGGCCATCACTTCTTTTTCTTTGTTTCTTTACTATTTTGGCTAGTCTTTGTATGTGTATCTTCTTTTCTAGGGAACCAACGGCTTTCTAGGCTATGCCTTTTGTTCTTTTTTTGCAAGATTCTTGTCCTAAGCTGGCATGCACGACGATGGCTACTAGTCGAACCCTAGGATAATTGCTCTTGGTTTTTTCTTCTTTCCTTAGATGCTTTGAACTTTGTGTTGCCCCCATTGATAGAGATGTCGGTCAATTCCCTAGGTGTGGCCCTTTTTGTGGTGCTTTCTCTTGCTTTTTGGTCCATTGGATGCTTGTTGTTTGGTAAGGTACCTCTAGGTAGAACCTAGCCAATATGCACCTTCCTTTATTTTCCTTATTTTTCTATAAATAACCTCCACTCGTTTGTATAATTCACACCATCTTTTTCTCTTTCTCGCAAGTGTGTACTATCAGTTACTCTCTTTCTCTCCTTTATTAGTTGTATTTTGAAAGAAAATCATGAGTGTAAGAAGAGATCATCCTCCTCACAGGGAAGTAAGGCTTCCTCAAGATTCTTCTCATCAAAAAAGAATGGAGCCCTGTTGATATATAGGATGCACATGACCTTTTGCTAGATGTTTGATGCCATAATCTAGCCATGCAGCTATAAATGTAGGAAGAGTTTATTCTTCTTACTACTTGTTTTCTTACTACATGCCTTTTTAATTTTGATCAAGTGTGGACCTGAAATGTGTTATCTTCTTTCTTTTACAAGGTGATAGAATTAGGGGCGCTGGTGCTCCTAGAAAGTTCACGCTTGAACTTGCTGCATGGAGGGCTCAAATTCAAGCGACTATAAATAAATTGGGATTTGGAGCCTTCTACTCTGCACTATGCGGGGTGGCGAACTTAATAATCACTTCATCACTCATGCGGTGGTTAAGCGATTTTAGGATACCACCAACACATTTCGCCTCCCCGTCGATGAGATGACTATCACTCCTTTTGATTTCACTGTGCTAATGGGTTTTGGTTTCACAGGAGAGCTGTTAGTTTATTAAGAGGACTTTTATGTTCATCATGATCAACCCCTTCATCTCTTTGGGCTAATCATGGGATTTATTCCTCCTAAAGATCACTTCACTTAAAGCATCCTAGAGGATTTAATGAATGATGATGAGCAGTGGGCCCAAACCTCCTCAGATCAACAATCCCTATTAATTCTCACTTAAGTCACTTTCTTTCTTAGCATGACTATCTTCACTAACCTCGGTAATCCGTGCCACTTCCACTACTTAGTCAACTTGGTTGACTTAGATAGGGTAAGGTATTTGAACTGGGGAGTTCCTGCGTATTCCACCTTAATTTGCAAAATGCGCCAAGGAGTTCGAAAGCTTGAGCACACTCATGGGGAGCAGCGTACAAGTATACCCCTTGGGGATATATGAAGAGTTATTAAGGCAGGATTCCTCTTCGTTCTCTTTTTTTTCCTTTCCTTTATTGTCAACGCCAAACTTTCGCTATTTTTGTGCGGCTCTAGTTTCACAAGTATTTCTTAGTTGTTTCACCGAGATCTCGAGTGCCAGCGAATTTTTCAACCATGGTTTAATAGACTACGGAAAACCAAATCAGGAAGCATTTTGAGTTTGGGAGATTTTCAGCGCTTTCGTGCTGCTATTAATGCTATAAGAACGGTAAAGTCCTTTTTTTCTCCTTTTTATAGGCCAACTTTCACCTATGGAGGAACCGTGTTCTTCCTCCTAAAGTAGAAGCTGCACAGCTTTATACCTAGCATAGGATCCATATAGAAGGACCTTTTAGCTTTCTCTAGTATTTTGGTGAGCGGGTTGCTCCCCAATTCGTTGGTCAGTGACCTTAGCTCATTCCTCAGGACCCTTCTTGGCCTATGTTCTATATGAGGGCACTTTCCCTTGGGAACATGGTAGAGATGAAAGAGGAAATTCACTTCATTGACTATGTAGACCATCAAAGCAGCTATTGAGCTTATCTTAGGCGCCTCATGACTCACTTGGTATGTGTACTTTATGGTTATCTTCTTATGCATTCTTCTTATTGTTGACATCTGAAATCCCTGATTTGCAAGTAACGGTTGTTGAGCTCCTATCCCAAGCCTAAACATCAAGGTGTCTAGAGAAGGGGCCGAGGCTACCTATGTGGAGATTCCACTAGTCCCCGAATCAAAATGGCCGAAGATCCTCTTTCCTCCTACCTTTGCTAGGGTAAGTATATTGCTTACCTTATTTTTATGTGGGTCAGCAACCCCAACTTTCATTCTCTCTTTAGTATAACTGCTAGCAATCAGGGCTGATAGTTTGTTATTTTTATTCCTTGCAGAGGGCATTTGTGAATTTTCTCTCTTGTCACCATCCCCAGGCTGATGAGGTGAGATTTTCTCCTTAAACTAATGTTGTATTTTATCTTCCTCAGTTAATTCATCTTCATAATTCTTCTTCATCTATGCTGTAGGGTCATAAAGAATGTTTTTGACCATGAAGATACGGTGCTTCTCGGTTTAGAAGACATTCTTCTGCTAGGGCTCAAGATGTTCTTGAGTCTTCTTGTGCTCAAGGTGGGAGCCCTCGTTTAGACTAGCCGTTGGAGGTAAAGCTGCTTCAAATTTACAATCATGTAGATCCTTATGCTTTGTCTAGTTCACTAGGGAAACCATATGTGCCTCGCATTGTATATGGTGATTCCTCATCATCAGTGATGTATGGTTGTCCTCCTCGCTATTCTTGGGCTCCCGGGAATAATGCTCATATTGGTGTGGATACAAATCGTGCTTCGATGGATTTTGGATATGCTTTAGGTTATGCTGACTGCCTCTTTTGTGGAAGCAGTAGTGGGTTCCCAGAAAATCAGTAGGGGAAATTTGTTGGGTCTATGTATGATGCTTTTATTTCACTTTTTATGCAATGCCAATACAAGAAAATTTTATTCATGATCATATTAACTCTAATGCACATTATCCCCCACTCCCCCCAAAAATAAATATACGGAAAAAAAAGGACACAATAAGTAATTAGAGAGCACAATGTCCTGAGTAATAATCCAAGATGTTATTGAATATAACCATTTTACAATTAGCTAAATTACAAGCTAGGCCTGGAGTAACTCAAGCCAAAAAAAAAAAAAATTGAAAACGACAGTGGCCCCATAACGACCCAGGGTGCGAGCTGGTACCTTGTACTAGATAGGCCCTGCTACTAAATTGGCTTAATTTGTTCTACCGACCTCAATTTGAATTTAGTATCCCCTAGCATAGTCGAGAGGTCGGCCGGTACCGAGGTCTATCTGGAATTGGCTAACACTGCTGTTACTGTACATTAAGACCTCCTATGCTTCGAATTTTCATCAATTCAGAGCAAGGTTTTCTAAAAAAATAGCTTTCATGAAAGACTTGAATTCTTAGCTCCTCTCCATTGATTCTGCAGAGAAATATAACCTTAAGAGCTCCCATCTAGGTGGTCTTCTTAGCTTGTATCAAGTTAAAATTTCCTAGGACCATCTTAGAGCTGCCACCACCTTCTAGGATCCTGATGTCCATGCCTTCTGCTTTGGAAATCACGAACTTTACTTGTTGGTGGAGGAATTTAGTGCTATCCTTGGCTTTCCTCTTTGTTGCCCTCCTGTCTTATCAACCACCTCTAGTAATCTTTTTGCTCTTTATCATCATTCCATGGGTTTAGAAGATGAGAGTACGACCAATATATTGTTCGAGGATGAAGTAGACTTTGTTTCCCTAGTTTCTAATCTATAAAAGAATGGACTAGCTATCAATAATGCTTTGGGGCATGACACTGCCAACACATGTCTTCTTGGTGCTTGTTTATTTGTAAGTGGTGCTTCGAATAGGGGTCTTGTAGCCTTATTGAGTGTGGTTGAGGAGATGCATCATGATTGGACTTCTATCCCCTTGTTGTTGTTGAGACGATCTTATGTCTGGAGCAACTCCATCATCGTCCAGATTAGTTTTTCTCAGCCAGCCCACTGCTACTGTAGGTAGCCTCTATGACCTGAAAACCAGCCGATTTTTGAGTCTTTCTTTTTTTCTTTTCTTCTCTCCTTCTCCCCCCCGCTCTCTCTCTCTCTCTCTCTCTCTCTCTCTCTCTCTCTCTCTCTTTGTGTGATACTAGCTTGTATTTAGACCCTACTAATTTTTTTTTATTAGCGTGCAAATCTAGCTGTTAGAGCATCTAAGGTTGATAAAGATCCCTAGGCATGTGGATACATATCTTGCTTCGTAATTTTGCTAAAGAAGGAGACTGTACAAGGATCAGTCTGAAACTAGCTGGATCAACTTCCTGGAGGAAGATCCTCCCTTCTATTGGGTGATTTGCGGGTAGTGTATAGCTTACTTTACGTTAAACGGGAAGGCATTTACCTACATTTGACGTCTTGGCTTTTTTGAGGGAACCTATTACTTTCCAACTCGACTAGTGAGGCAATGCGCTTATGGATAGCATATCCCTACAATAGGCTTTCACATACCCAAAGTTTTGTAAAAATGAATATTCTCATGTCAAGTCCTGGAAGAACTATTGGCTTGGTCTTCCTATCATGCAGTGCCATCTATCCCACACTCTTCACATGTCTCTAAGCAGTATTTGGAGTGGATGATTGAATATGATGCTGAGGCAAGGAATGAAATTTATGCTGACCTAATCTCTATCAAGAGTAGGAGAGAAGATGACTCATCTCAAAATGGAAAGAAAATAGCAAAGAGTCCCACCCCGCAAAAGACACCCATCCGGTTGTGAAGAAGTTAAAGAAGGACTAAGAGCTTAAGTTCTGCCTCCTCTGCATTTTGTTAATAAAGTTTAGTGTTTTTTCATAGTAGAATGCTATTAGGATTTTTTATTTTGAGTTGTATGCTCTCAGAATTTTGGATGGTAATAAAAGTGTTAATTTTTGGTCTAATTATCATAAAGCCTCTTACTTCATACCTCCTCTACCTGGACTCGCTTTTCTGTGTCTAGATCATTTTTTGCAAATTTGGTTAGGCCGGGCCAGTTAAGGCTTCCTACATATTCAAAACACAGAATGAGGCCTCTGTAGCTCATTACAATTTTTTTGCCTTTTTTTTTTCAATCAGACCTTGGATGGACCTTGTGAACTTGTCATGAGTACAACTAAGAGTCTGTTGTGGACTTTCAAGTGTAATACTTCTTTAATTAATCCAGATTAGTATACTGCGTATATTTCTCTCCATTTATATCCATAAGTTTCAAACCTCCCTCTAGTAGTATGGTCTTTATGACATATGGTCCCAAATAGTTGGGCCTAAATTGTCCCCTTGGGTCTTGTATTGGTTCCCTTATTTCCTCTAACACCAAATCACCCTCCTATAAATCTCTTAATTTAACTTTCTTATTGAAAGCTCTTGATATTCTGGTTTGATAGATCTGGACATTATATAATGCTCTTAACCTCCTCTCACCTATCATTATCAATTCTTGATACCAGGCCATCACCTATTCTGACTCCAAAATTCGATTTTCAGTGATCACCCTAACTAAGGGTATTACTATTTCCATGGGCATACTGCTTCCATTCAATATATAAAGGAGAACGTTGTTGCTCCTGTGGAGGTCTGAATTGACATCTTGTACCCTCAAAGTGAAAATGAGAGTTTATTAGGCCAATCTTCATAATTCTCAACCATTTTTTCAATTATCATTTGGATTTTTTTGTTGGTAGCTCCAACTGCTCAATTTTCCTGAGGTGGTATGGTGACAGCTTATGGTGTTAAATTCTATACTTTTTAAGTGGAGTTGAAACTTTCTTTTTGAAGTGTTTCCCTTGATCATTTATTAGTTCGTGCGGAACCCCATACATGCAAATGATGTTGATGGGGAGGAACTTTGCCACATACTTGGAACAATCTTAGCATAAGAAGCCACCTCAACTCATTTTGTGAAGTAGTCAATTGCTACAAGCACATATTCATGCCCCTAGTCACTTTTGGGGTGGTTTTTTTTTTTATTATATCAATGCCCCTAGACTGCAAAGGGCCATGGAAAGGTTAACGTCGAGAGGAAGTAAGAAGGTTGATGTTGTAAGTTAGCATATACCTAGCACTTATGGCACCTTTTTACATATGTATAGCAATCCCCCTCCATTTGGACTAGTAATACCCTAGCCTTTGAACCTTTTTGGCTGGCTTTCTCCCATTCATGTGGGGTCTGCATTCGACAACATGAACTTCCTTTATGATCTCACCAGCCTCATCTTAGGCTGCACAGAGTAAGTTTATGCCCATGTCTACTTTCTTATATAGCCTCCCTTTTATCTCCTAAGTATTGTGAGGCCAACAGCCCTAACGGTCGCTGGGCTTTCGGGGAAGATCTTGGTGGCTATTCTTTCTTGGTTAACTATTAGTAAATATCATAATACAAGGTAGCAAGGTCGACATTGTACACTTTAGTGGCATAGCAATGCACCAGTTTGCTTCGCCTTTCCACTACTATTGGCATTGAATGCCACCCCTAGGGATATTAATCATTGAGGCCAATTTTATCAATGCATATGCAAACTGGTTGTCTTCTCATGAGAGATAAGTGCATGTAATATGGATAAAATGCTTGGCGAGATCTATAAAGTAAGCTTGGTATGGTGCTAAGGCGTCACTTATTACCTTCCATTTCTAGGATATTTGATTAATTATTAAATTGAAGTCTCCTTATACCTGTAACTTCTTAACCCCTATCTCTATGCTAGCCTATATCCCAATGATGTGGGCTCTATATTCCACCATGTTGTTAGTAATCTTGAAGTCTAATTTAACTGAAGTAGGAATATGTGCTCCTTTCGGTGATAACAAGAGGATGCTTACCCCATCAAAGTACATCGTCCATAGACCTTCTTCTACCTAGAGGATTTCTTCATCGGCAAGTCAAAATATTCTTCCTGTTGGTCTTCTATTGGTAAATCCTCCAAAAATTCAGAAACGACCCTTCCCTTAATGAACTTTTGTGGCATGTAGGATAAACTTCGACAACATTATAGTCTACTTAGCTGCCTTGCCGGTCATTAGGATTTGTTAGAGCAAATGTCTTATGGGATCCTTTGGAGCTACCACATGTCGCATATGGGTCAGCATACCTAAGCTTCTTGGTTGCCCATATTAATGTCCGGGTAATTTTTTCTACGGTTGTATAGCATATTTTGTATTCGAGGAATTTCTTACTTACGTACTAAATGACCCCTTCTTCTCCCTCTATTTTCTGGGCTAGCATGCCCCCAATGGCAATGTCTGTCATTATGAGGTATAAGATTAAAAGAATGCCTACTTGCGGAGCATTAGAACTGGTGGATTAGATAGGTACTCTTTGATTTTATCGAATGCCCCCTGACACTTCTAGTTCCATTTAGTCTTGATTCTTTTCTTCAATTTTGTAAAGACCTGTTCACATACCATTATCAGTTTTGATATAAAGCGATTAATATATTGCAGGTGTCCCAAAATTCTCGTATCTCCTTTTCTGTCTTAGGTGGTTACATTTCTTGTATCGCCTGAACTTTGGAAGGATCAACCTCAATTCCTTGAAGACTGATGTACCCAAGCAGCTTGTCGAGATGACTCCATATGCACATTTATGTGGATTTAAGCATATGTTATATTTCGTATGTCTAGTGAAGATCTTCTGAAGAGCTTGAACATGGCCATCCCTCTGCTTAGATTTTGTGATCATGTTGTCCGCATATACTTCCACCTCCTTGTGCACTAGGTCATGTAGTATGATAGTTGCTGTCCTTTGATAGGTAGTCTCGACATCTTTTTAATCTAAACGACATCACTATGTAATAATAGTTCCCCATAGGATGATGAAAGTAGTTTTTTCATTGTCTTCTATTGCCATCTTGGCCTGATTATAACCCTTGAATCCATTCATGAAAGAAAGGAGAGTGTAGCCAGCCATGTAATCGACTAAAATATCTATGTCTGGCAATCAAAAATCATCTTTTAGGCTTGTGTTGTTGAGGTCCCTGAAATCTGTATACATTCTTACTCTTCTGTCCTTATTTGGGACTGGTACAATGCTTCCTACCCACTGTGGGTAGTGTATAACCTTGATGAATCTTGCATCCAATTGCTTTTGCACCTCATCCTTTATTTTCAAGGCTCATTCTGGCTTCATCCTTTGGAGTTTCTGTTTCATCAATTTTGTATCCGAATAGAGAGAAATTTTATGCTCTGTAATGTGTCATTATAGGACCATACAAAGACAACCATGAATTCTTTTAGGAGTGCGATAAAATTTTCTTGCTCCTCAGGAGTTCACGATTTTCCTAATTTAAGTTCTTGGGGTTCATCGGGTGTCCCCAAGTCGATTAGTGGTGTGTGCTCAATCATGGAAGTTCAATTTTCATAATCTTCGATTGGTTTAATTAATTCTTTTGGGTTTTTTATTTTATTATAAGAGGCAAATCATCTAAAACAAAAGGAATGAGACAAGTTCTAAACAGTAGTGTTCATTTTATTAGAATTTGAAATGGATACATCTAATGTGGCACCTAAAAGCACAGAAGCAAAAGACTTTCTCTTAGACCTTATCTTACACTCTCTTAAACTACCACCTATATTTACGATAAACACTTTTCCTTCCTCTTCGGCTGTCAAAGTTAATTGCTTGCAGCCCTCAGCTTGAACTTCAGTGATGAAGACAGCAGGATCGAATCCATTGTTAGACATGGCAAGAGAAAACAACAGCAGGGTCTTCTTTCTTCTTATAGCTTTGATGGAGTAGTATTCCCAAAGATGTTACTTTCAGCTAGATCTACCCAGTCTTTTGTTGACTGCTCCTTTCTCAGTAGTAAACACTTTTTCTTACAACAGGCAGCAATCGTTAAATATTTCCAGCCTTGCCACTAAGAGTCCCTTTTTTTTTTTTATATAGCAAGGTTCAAGAAAGCCATAGAAGGGGAAGTTGCCTCTTTCACATCGGAACTGTCCATTGAAAGTGAAAGGATAAGGCCTAACAATGTAGTTCTTTAGATATCCCCTCCTAGCAGCAACTTTCCAGGCCTGTACTTCCTACCTTTCCTTGACTACCTCTTCAAGAGTTGGGTGGTATTTTAATACGTACTTATAGTCTTCTCTCCAAATCAAGAGGAAGGTAGTCCATCCCCATCCTCTCCGTCTTATAGCCATTCTTGGGAAGTAGCCCCACTTCTTTAGGATGGCATTACCATTCAGTTTAGAATAATGATCAAAGTCAAAATGAGCTTTGTCCTTTTCTAATGCCACAACCGTTTCAAAATTTTAGAGTTCTTCGTCATCGCGATTATGCTCTATTTCTAGTACTGGGCCCCTGCTTGTGATCGTAGAATATAGGTTATCACCTTTAATAGTCACTACTTCGCATTTTATTACATCTTCACTTTTTGACGTAAAGTGGAGGGAACCGCCTGATGGTCGCGAAGGCATGGCCTTCCGAAAAGTAGGTTGAAGGTAGCCAATATATCAAGGACTTGAAACTCTACATTCCTCTTGATAGGGCCACGTTAATGGAAAGGTGAATAGTACCCAGCACCAAAATCTTTGAATTGTTGTATGCCCTTAAGTGAGTGGATGTTGTTGAGAGCTGTTCTTCTTTAACGCCTAACTTTTTGGCCGTGCTCTAAGGACAGGCATTCACCGTTGAGCCATTGTTGACCAAAGTTAGAGGTATATGCTTCTAAAGGGATGTTACAGTGAGGTAGGAAGTGTTATTGTGTGCCACTGATCATCGCTACTAAAGGTTATAGTGCCTTTGCTAGTCGTAATTGAGGTTATCATCTCTTCTGGGGTAACTGCAGGAGATACCTAAACTTTATTCAACGCTTCTATTAGGAGCTATCTATAGTTATGAGAGGCCACTGTGAGCTACCTTATACATACATCTGCTTTAAGTTTCTTCAGCTGCTTCACTACCTGATCCTCTTCTTGGGGTAATGTTGCTTTCTCTTTCTCGGGGGCCTATTATGGGACCTTCTTAAACTAGTGTATCCTGGATCTTATAAGGTACTGGACTGTCACTTGGTGCTCCTTTCCACAAAAGTCCTCTTCTTTAACCTCCACCAAAAGTCATGATCGCTTGCTTCGGCGGGCATGTTATAGGCATTGTCTTCATCATTTTCCTAAAGGCCAAAGACTTCCATGTTTGGTGCATGCATGTTTAACCTTGATTCTGGGCTACTGACGTCTTGTGTGAACACGGACAAGTCGCATTCTTTCTCTTGGTCCTTAATAACAAAAATATTGTCATTATTCCTGCATGGATTCCTGTCCTTGTTGGGCTTCTGAGTCAATTTAGGCAATGAAAGTTGTCCAAATTTAAAAATCTTTTGCAGCCTATTTTTGAAATTTCAACAATCTTCAGTTTTGTGTCCTCGCGACTAATGGTATCTGTAGTACTTGCTTGGATCAAAGTATTTGGACTACCATAGGGATTCAATATCCGGCTTAATTTCCAGAAGATTGATCTTCCTTTTAGCCAGCAGCCATTCCAAAGCTGGGGTTTAGGTAGTTCCTTTAGAGGTATACTTGGTAATACGGTTCACCGCGTGCACCTCCTTGGGGCTACTAGCCTTCATATTTGTGTTTTGATGATTGCTTCTCCAGTTGTTTCCAGTCTTAGTTGGTACCTCCTTGGATAGTTCTTCCTCTATTAGCATGCCCACATTTCTTAATGTTGTAAAACTCTCAAATGGAGTGAACCGCAAGTGTTGATATTATAAGGGTTGAAGGCAGCTGATGAACAACCTTGCTTGATCTATCTTAGAGGGTCGACCTACCATGTGGCAGCTTTTGCCCTGCATCTAGCTAAGTAGTTAGTAAACCCTTCTTTCTCTTCTTGCTTAAGTAACTCTAAATCCCTGGCACATATTATCCTAATTTGTGACTTTTCATGGGTCAATAGTGTTATACCACCTCATGACTTCCTCATCGAAAGTCCAAGGGAATATTAAGTGAAAGATATCTTCGTCTATTCCCTTTAGAGTCATAATACTAATGAAATTCCTCACATTGGTATGGATTTTTAGTCACATGAAACTTGATATCAAGCATGGTGAGTTTTGCTAGCAGCTTTCTTTTGGGGTTAAAGTAAATCCCGCATAATCAGTAAAATAGTTATTAAACATTGAAGATTCCTCAAGTAACTACTCTATGCGATCTATGTGGGGATTAACTTGGGGAATGTTCTTCGCCGGTTCTTTTTCGTTTCCATCCTCCACTTCTCCTTTTTCTTTATCATTCTCCTCTTAGGGTGGAGGAATTTGCTTATTATTCTCCATTTGGATCTCCTTGTTGAGGTTCTAAAATGCGACCACTAGGGAACTCTACCTTCTTATCACTCTCTTCCATCTTAGCTTGCATTTTCTGAATTACATTCATGAGTTGGGTGAGCTGATTGTTCCCTGTTATTGGAATAGACGCATGACTCCCGCTTGGCTTTGACCTTGACTCTAACCTAGTCGACAAAGCTTCTGCTAGCTGTTCCTTAGGTAAACGTCTGTCGGTTGTTGGGCCTCGCTTGTACACCTTCTTAGGCCTTCCTATCTTGATTAATAAAGGAGAGTCTAGGGATGGCCCCTCTAAATACTTTTCCTTAGAAATGCGGAATTGGAATGCGCTGACTTATGCACTGTGAAAATCTAAGACCGAGAGCCCAGCATGCAGACCATATGTTAACTCAAAATAACACGAAATGAGTTCTTCTAAATGTACCAACCTGCATCCGTACTAACTCTTTTCCATTTTAATTCCAAGTCCAAATATTTCCTGATATAACCTAACTGCCATGAAACCAATCGACCGCTGATTCTTATTCCCTTCCTAGTTCTAGACAGGCAGCAACTCTAGACTCTTACTAGGATGTAGACCCTATTTGTTTTTATAGATACTTTGTCATACTTATAAGTTGTCTCCTATTAGGACTTTTATGCCCTATACTAAGGTTTGAACCTAGTTAAGCTCGAGGTCAAGAATCCCTTCGGGATCAATTGGCCTTGAGCCCAGCTCAGTCTATAACCCTGTCCACTAAGTTTGGCCTCCCCTAACTTAAAAGCATCAATGCATAGACCTTAGAGCTAAACAGCTAAGTCATACAAAAACACACCCAAGCATGCACATGAGTTCTAATCCTAAACCAAGGTTCTAAGTTACAAGGGTTTTAGGCTAGGTTTACACTAGTCTTTTTGTGACCCTACTGCTCCATATGTCAACCATGGGATGCATAGTAAGACTGGGACATTTTGGTTCCCTAAGTTGTGTGGACCTAAAGTGTATCACAAGTAGGTGGATTGACTTCATGCTCGGCGAAGTCTAGTGGATCGATTGAGTAGCCAGTTAATCTACCGAAGGGTGCTAATAGCTTTGTGCTACCTAGAGCTATTGTTATGCCACGTAGGGAAGCCCCTTTCAGTGCAGGATGCCCAACCCAAGCATAATTAAATTTATTTTCCATATTAAATTTCAAATCTCGCCCGCATAAAGAAAATCGTCCCCCAGTGGAGTCACCACTGGAAGGATCCACCTCCCTGAGAGTGCAGTCCCCCACAAATGGTTCGACTGCCCTTTTTGCTGCGATGTTTTATTTTGATTTTTATTATTATTTTTTTGGAAGAGAGCTAACTCTTGTTCTTTTTTTAAAAAAATGGGAGAAATAATGGATTGAACCAGGAAGTTATTTCCTAATTTTAACCTAAGAACCAGCTGGTTCTAGGACTAAAATCTAGTGCAGTTCTTATTGGTCATTATCAACAGCAGTCATGACTGCTTGATCCTGGCCGATTCATAGGCCAGATTAGGACCTTTTTTCCTAGTTCAGAAAGTCTTACTGTATGGGATTAGGACTGTTATACTTAGTATAGAAATTAAAAAGGGGTAGCAAATAACAAAGAATAAAAATAATTGCGATTATACAATTTGATGGAGCCGCCAGTGAGTTTTTTGGAAAACTTACAAACCAAGTCTCTTTTCGAAGTGAATTGTGCCGACAGGGACAATCGAAGGGATGAATCGATTCAACTTCAAAAAGGTTTTCGAAAAGCCACAGCATAATCCCTGTGTGGGGACTCATCTTGACCCCTTAGTCTCCAATTGAGGATTTAGATTCAGGGGCGAAGGTACTATGAAGCAATGGTGTGCAGCACATCACCGCCCGTCATCACTAACGACCTCTAGTATTCAACATAGAAAATCTAAAGCTTTAATTATGCTAACACGCAACATGCAAACATTAGTAATATTTCATAGAAAATCATGCAAAAATGTGCCATCTTTAATCTAAAGTAAAAATAGGTAAAATAAATGATTTACAGTAGGTAGGAACTATTTAAGAGATTACATCTTTATTGACTTATAAAAGCACAATGAGCATGAAAGGAGAAAACAGGAGAAGGAAGATGAAATTTTTGCCCTCAAGACAACGCACTTGATTACCTGGGGAACCCAATGGAGTGATTATGGTGCTAATCTTATGTGAGACTCGGGATTGTAGTTGACTAGCAATAGTTTCCCCATGATATCTCAAGTGATCTCTCAACAGCTCTAGCCTCTCTAATTAACTTCGTTCCTCTTAATTAATTCCTCCTCCCTCTTTTTATAGGTGATAGTTAGATGGACTCCGCCTAGGAAAAGAATATCAACTCCTAATCATATTATGCTCAATCACTTTTCTAATGTTATTAGGAATCTGCCTTTAACGAGATTTGCCTACAAAATTAGCATTAATCACTAAATTGGACTTGACTTCGGGAGAAAACAGAGGAAAAAAAGGGAAAACCAACCGGTTCCCAGCTAGGGTGAACCAACTGACTCCCAGGCCCCACGGGCCTTGCTGACTTGAACCATATCTCCTCTAATTGAACTCTCACTATTATTATTACTACTACTACTATTACTACTACTACTGCTACTACTATTATTATTACTATGATTATTATCATTATTATTATTACTACTACTACTACTACTATTATTATTGCAATTTTATTTTGATTAATTACCCCATTGGCCTTTTAGGTTTACGATTGGGATAATTTTCTCATTATAGGGCAATTAAAATTCAACTGCCATTTGTAATCACCTACAGGTGTGAATGGTGTCTTGAATTTGAATACCACATGAACTGTATAAAATTTCCAAAATTATTTCAAGCATAGTTTCTCTAGCACCATAATTGATTGGTATGACTCATTAGATAAGCAAGGTAAAAATGTGTTGAAAATGATGAAAACACTAGCTACTATGTTCAAAAAATTATGTAAGAAAATCGAAACTGAAATTATCGGAGCTAAACTTGATTCTGAAGAAAAGCTAGAGAATGCAAAGAAATATTAATAACATAGAATTATGGGATATGCAATATCTGGAGAATTATATTGCTAAATTTAGTTAATATTATTACAAAATTGGGCATAATGAAACCAATTTTGGTAAGTTTATGACAAATTATCATATCCAATCAATTCTATGATCAATGAAAAATACATTGTGTGGCTTGAGAAAGTAGATATCATTGGTACACTTGGTATAAGAATCTCTTATCTAAAAAATAGGCTAATGATTAATGTCTCAATCTCCAAAGATAAGAGAAAATGAAGAAACAATTTCTAGCTTGTTGGGATAATCCTCTCAATGGAGAAAGGAACTTGAGAGGAGAAGAAAGATGAAGTTTTGTACGAAAAATAGTTTGAACAAGCAAAAGAGAGAGACATATAAAAGAAAATATTATAACAAATCAAGTGCTGAAAAATGAACCTTTTTAGAAATAATGCTTATTATCCTATAGGGAAAAGTAACTATAACAATTAGGCATGAGGAGAACTAGGTCATTATGTGAATGAATGAAAAATTAGGAAGAATAACAAACTTATTAAAACTTTGCATACTCTAGGTTATTTAAGCTTAGTGAAGAAGTGATCTAGATCAAGCACTGAAAAACAATGAGATAATTGTTAAAATTATACTAGAAGATGAATATGAAGAAAGTGATTATGAAGAAACTGGTCATATGATAGAAAGTAGCTCAATTAGTCTTGGTGATCGTTCAGGAGAGTTCGAATACTAGAGTGACAAGAGCGAGAGAATGCGAAAGGCAGAGAGCCAAGACTCAAGGTGTGGCTGAAACTGAGAGAGAGTTTGTAAGTAAGCAATGAGACAACAACTAAGCGAGTAAGGCAGTAAGTGAGTGTGTTTCATTGAGTGAGGCAGGGCTAGGGTTTCTTTAGGGGTCAAATTGGGCTTGGGGAATTTGGGCCACAATTTATTACTCTGGTAGACTGAGCAATGGGGACTTGGGAAGTACCGCAGTGGTGACATTCCTTTTACTTTAGCATAAATGGGTTTTCGGGTGTTACATGTGGCAGGTACGAGGCTGGTTTACTGGGTACGGTTTATGAGTATGAAATGGGGCAGGTATAGAGCTGGTGAAGCCTAAACCTATACCCATGCCCATATCCACACCTGTTTTGACATGCCTAACCCATACCCATTATCCCTGCATTTTTAATGCCCATTTGGCTTTTATGTGGGCAGGTTTTATGGGTATTTAATGGCCATACGATTTTTTACCACCCATTACAGAGATAATGATCTTTATACTTTACTCTGTAATATCAAGCACACCAAACTTAATAATCAAATTATAACGGGGATTAAGGCCAATTTATGTAATAGATCAGTAAGACTCAATTGCCAACATGGACATTATATAAGCCTAAAGCTGAATTTGCTAAAATCTTTCTATCCCTTAAGATAAAAATAATTGGGATGGATATGAAAAAAGGATTGTACCTAATAAGGATATTTTGGAAAATAATCTACTAACTAGATAAAATCATGGATCTAAAGATTAAGATAAAAATGGTAAAGGCAGAAAAATTTGAAAGTCCTACTCTAATGTAAAAAATTCAAAGGATAAAATCCAATCCAAAAGAGATAAAAATCGACATATGTTAGATGTCTAGCTCCGACAATCCCACAAAAATCAACAAGAAACATGTAATAAAAATTGATGAGAACGGCAAAATTACCATTAATTCTCAATTATTAAGAAGTATGAGCCCAAGATTAGAATGGTGGGAAAGATCTTCAATTACTAAAGAAAAGCTCAAAGAAGATGATACAATTAGTATCGTTACTAAAATGAGTGGAATGAATTTTGAGCCTGCAGGACACAGCGTAGACCGGAGTATGAGTCTACATAGAAAAGTTATTGGGTACAAAACAACGACTGTTAGTGAGTCAATCTATGAGAATGAATTAGTCAAAAATATAAAAATGAAAATATGCTATGAAGTCACCAATATAAATCTTGATAGCATCTATATCCCAATAAATGTATGCTTGGAGAGATGTAATACATATGAATTGTGTGCCCACATCGATAGTGGTTATTCTGTCCTTTTTGAAAAAAGATCTTTATTTTCAAAATTTATGGGAGAAGAGTAAAGAATCCTTTGCAAGTAAGGACAACTAATAATAGCATAATGAGCCACAATGAAGCCTTAGAAGAGTTATCCATAGAAATAGGAATCCACTGCATTATACGAATTCTGTGGGCCACGGATCAACATTCCCTTGATATAATTATTGAAAATAACTTTCGAAGGCTATATTCTCTACGAACACAGACCATAAACAATAGTATTCACAATTAATAGTCATCCGAGCATACTTGAGGAAAAGAGAAGTTGGATTACTCTATATTTTTATGATCAAGCATCTCTAATGATCTTAGTAGTTTAGTCCCTCCTTAATTTTTTCATTATAATATTTTTCGCTTTCAAGCTTTAAATAAAGAAGTTTCCCAATAGGAAACATTATTCAATCGAATCTTATGTCTTAAATATTATAATTCTTAATTAAAGTTCCATGGTCCTTAAAAATATAAAAAACTTAATTAGTGACTATAGCCAGAGGTAAAAAATGAAATAGATCTGTGTTATTCCTGATCTAAGAAAGTTGTGGTTGAGATTAGCAATCTCTACATAATGAAAGCTAGAGGAACATCAGGGTTTGATGCCTACTAAGCTCAGGTAACAGTCAAAACTCTCTAATTAAGCTTTATTATGTTGCTAAGCATGGTGTTCCTATAACCACAGAAAATATAATATTTATGATATATGTAGCAAATTGTGATAACTAGTACTAATAAAGTCATTATAAGAAGTTTAATAATTTAAAACAATCATATTTCTTAAAAAGCTCAAAAAATAGCCTATTGGAACTTTTACCCAATTCTGAGGTTTGTCGATAGTTTAAAAAGTTTTGGGTCAAAAGTGAGAAAATAATTAGTACAGGAGGTATTAAAAAATTAAAACATTAATTTAGAAGGTACTAAAAAATCAAAACACTAGAACTTTGGGTGCTGAAAATTAAAGTCAAAAAAGCAAGGCCCAAAAATATCAATGACACATGCGCTAAGGTACTAAAAAGCCAATTACCCATGTTTCACATTTCTCTTAATTTGGTCTTATTTATTTGACATTAGATAAGTCTGAAGCAATAGGTTGCTTAAGAAAACATGTGAGCTTGCTTAAAAATCAATTAAACCCAAGAGCTTTAAGGCCTCAAAGACCAAATCATTACAAAATATTTGTTGGCGTTATTTAGTTAATATTGTATGAAAAGGGAATAGTTTATTAGGTGACTATCCCTACAAGTCTACAATAAAATGTTGTTATGGAGAGTAAAATGTTCCTTGATATGGTATGACCAATAATTGTACAAAATTTATGAGTCTCTTATTAAGGAGATCTCCTTTTGTTGCAATCTATAATCTTGACCTTGTGCTTATAAAGTATGTTGCTACCACTCTATATGAGTCTTGAATTAGTGAAGCCCACTCTGAGAGTCTTTAGACCTCTAGGGTATACGACTCATGAACACAATTCCTCCTATGGAAGTGCCAAAGGGGGTGGGGAGGAGGAGCATCTTTATGGAGTACTCTAACCATAAAAGTATTTTTTTACATCATTGGGTTGTAAGATAGGGGGAGTGCAACTAAAAATTTAACCAATATATATCACTTTCCCAAGAATGGATCTTTGAAGAAGGGTGAGATAGGTTAAGACTTATCTCTATTAGTTCTCCAGGCCAAATCGGATCCTTCATTTGATTAGGAGGATTTTAATTATTGATGAATAAGTTTATTATCAAGGTCCACCTTTGTCATCAAGAACGAATAAAAGTGATCCTATTCTTGCACCAAGTGGCAACGAATTCTAATCTTATTCTAAGCGGGAGCAAGATGATTGGTCTTGGATTGAGTGGGAGTAATATCAATCCAAAGGTGAATGATTGGAGATTATATGAATCTCTACTAAGACATGGTTGTTGTAAAAAATGCCTCCTTGCCATTGGGAAAATGAGCTGCATGAACCTTTCATAGCATTCCTATAAGACGAATAAGCTAAGATACTCTTTCTGATCCTTCTAAGGATAAGTGGATTAAGACAATGTAAATAAAATGGAGTAAATGAAGGTAAACAACTAGTTGACCTTTTATGAGGACACAAAATTATTTGAGAACAAATGAGTTCTTAAATTGTAGGGCTAATGGCCCCTTTGGCACTAGGCTCAACATGTTGCAAAAAGGGTATACACAATTGGATAGGATCAACTACAAAGAGGTTTTCACTCTTATTGTGTGCTTTACCTAATTTTACCTTTGTTTAGCTATTATAGCTAGTTTGCACCTAAAGTCACACCATACAGATGTGCAAATCTAAAAGGGGACTTAAGTGAAGTTTCATTGAAAAGGGTCACAAACATGAGATTTGTGGACATGTGAGGTCATTTGTGACCGTAAAGTCTCTTCAACATATCGGTTTACTTGTGTTTCACAATGTGGTTAACTTTAGCGGCCACATTGTAATTGATACCAAAAGGTCCAAAAGCAATTTTGTAGACAAGTCATTATATGCGGATAACTTACTAATAGTTAAATATGGTATAGAGTTACTGAGCAAAGCAAAAGGTGTTGTCATCATCTAACTGTAAGATGATTAATATGTGTAAAGTAGCATAGATGCTCTTGAAAGAAAGTTTTTGAGAAAATATTCAAAGTGGTTATTCTTTTTCCTAAAGAGAATGACATCAAAAGGTCTTCAAAAAATCTAATATGTGTAACTATGACCTTATTAGCACTCACATTAACAAAGGTGAGGCTTTGTAGTAAAATATGTCTACACTCTATTAGAAAAGGATAAATAAGCAAACCTTGCTTTATTAGGTGTGGTTAGAATTGTAATGCATGATATGGTGCATATTAGACTCGGTATCTTTAAATAGATATCAACTAGACTTGAGCCTAGTAGGCAGTTAAGTCATGAGAAACTTAAAAGGAAACTCTAATTGTGTGGTTTTAGTGCATAGACACGAAAGTGCATCAAGAAGGGTGCAATGATCTTGACTGTGGGAGGTCTAGATGAGAAATGAACCTCCAAATATGTCTTCCAATGTAACAATGGTTTTAAAGTGACAAGAACCTATCGTATGTTGCCTTGTTATTAGAAGAGTTTATGGCTTTATCCTTAAAAGTGCAAGAGTTTGTTTGATTAGAGAGGCACTTGGATTATTCGGTTGGTAGACAAAATAGTACCGTCCAATAGTGGTTTATTAGGACAAGTTGTGATCACATATACCAAGAACCTTGAGTATTATCATAAGATCAAACAGATTGAACATAATGTTCAATTTTTTAAATAACATGGTGGCACACAAAGATAGCCAACATAAAGTACTTTCCTATGAAGGCAATGTTGTAGAGCCATCGAGCTAGCCCTGGTAAGGATATGTGCTTGTCGAGCACATAAAAGTTTAGTAGTCTTTGTAGATGGCAACGGTACCTTAGCATGTTGTTCACCTATTGTTTTCCCAATGTTTAAAGTGATTGTCTAGTATTGTGAAAGTCAATTGAGTTGTTTTATATACACTTATTATTAGAATTTTTAAATCTCTATTTTTATTCATGGATGCTTATTGGGAATTCTTGCATTTAATGTAAAAAGTGTGCCAATAGACTTGGGGTTAGCACTCTCATATGGTGATCCACCTCCATTGATTTGAGTATCAATGGGAGATGAGATAAGATTTTTAATTAAAATTTTCATAAGAATAATTATGAGAATCTATCAACTTAAGATCATAAATGTTGCCTTGGTAATGATAGGAGGTTATTAAAACGTATGGGTAAAAACAAATTCTACCTAGTCTCTTAAAGAGGCTAGATGTGAGTTCAAGTCAATGAGTATATTTGGAACACAGGTTCGATGACAAGATGTCCAAATCTCATTTGTACAACATTTTAGTTAAAGAACCATAAGACATATACTCCATAGGAAATGAGAGAATGCTATAGCACATGTTTCATACCACGTGTGCAAGAGACAACCAACTAGGTTAACATAAGTCATATCTCTACTTATATTTGGATAAGACCCCACAAGGTTATGGCCTTGTATTTATACCCTCACGATTCTAGCCAATGTCTTAAGACTCAATTCGATGCTTGTTATCTTAGCATATTGCCAACGCTCATGAATGATTCAGTCTGATGGGATATGTCCAGAAAAAGGACTTGGGTCTGGTCAAGAGTTTCAGGAGAAGAGGAAATTCATTTATCGAATCTCATTAGTTATTATTCATTGGTGCACCAATCATGACATACTGGTCATAATTGTGAATAGCACATGATCATTTGACAAAAGCAATGTGAGAGTTCTTAATGAGATTGAAATGAACTAGAGCACTTGCATACTTATAAGTACTCACTTGTAGTTCTCGACGAGAACTTATATATTCCTAACAGATGAATATCATAGATCTCCCACAAGTACTCTAATCACATGGCGTATTTGCCCAGCATGAAGATTGAGCAGAAATAAAGGAAAATAAGTTTTTCTTATGGTGGAAATCAGTACTTTCTTGTGTGAGTGGGAGATGTTTGACTTAGAGCATGATTCACCCATAAGAAACACTAGTTCCTATTCATATAATATGCTGATGGCTTAACCACCTAAGAAACACTGGTTCATTGACTAGTTCATCTAATATAAAAGGGACCAATCTAAGAGGAATGACACATAAAAGAAACATCGCCAGTTCTTTAAAGAGAGTTTTATGCACAAAACCCTAGGGCTCTTAGGCTAAGGGATCTTGAATGTTCTCTGAATACTTAGTTCCTTCCTCGACTAGTAATTCAAAGCCAAGGTTCAACCATCTTTCGTTTCAAGATTAAGGCCAATATGTTTGCACTTAATTCAATACATTAATTCCTTCAATTCCAGTAGGGTACATGGCAGCTTATAGTGAAAAATTTGGTTTAGACTCATTAGGCTGAAAGCAACTAGGCCAGAGTCCTATTTTCATAGACCTAATGGGTTTGATCAAATCTTGGTTCTGACCTAGCCCTACACCAGTCACCCATCCCTAGTATTAGCACATTATGGTTCTTATTTTTTTATCTTTTGGTCGAAGATTGAATATTTATTGTTTTTTCTTTGTATTCGATTATCTTTCCTTTGACCTCTCTAGTGTTCTTACTTGCTTGATCATGGGTTCAGATATATCTCATCAAGATCCATTCTCTATTTCTAAATTAAATCATCTAGTTTTACAACTTATGAATAAGGAGATGGTACTGAGAAAACTTTTGTTAGCTAGAGTAGACAAGCTTGAGTGGCTCTTTGAGCTCTTTGAAGTGTGGCTTCATTGATGGAACATGCTGTAATTAAGCGTACCAGAGGATTAGATGATTTTTAGAAGTGGTTCAGATGTGTCTATGTGGTGAATTATTGGGTGCTCAATTTATGTTGTTCCAACAATTGTTGGGAGTTTCATGTACGTTCAACCAACAAACAAACTATGGGATGCGCTAAATGAATGATTTTTAGAGGGTTATGGACCTTCGATTTACCAATTGAAGCATGGTCTTGTTCTTGTCACACAATAAACTGATCATGTTCCATCAGATTACTCAATGATGAAGAAAGATTAGGATGGATTGCGAGAAATAGATGATATTTGTACTTGTGTATTTGCGCTACGCTAAGAATTTCACCTATAATTTACCAAATTCTACAAACACGTCACTTTAGTTTTTGATGGGATTAAATTTTATATGAATGATATTAAATTTCATATCCTAAGTATGGATTCTTTGCCTAAAATGAACTGAGGATGCTATATCCTTTATGTTAGATATGTTGTCGAAATTTTAATGTGTTAGATAAGATTTTGATGTAAAACAAAAATGGTTGAATCAATTATGTGCTTGATTGTTACTATGTAATTATGCAGTGTTATCATAATGTTGATTAATAGCGCTATGATTTTTATAATATGGAATGTGTGAAAATTGATGCAAATATATTGGCTTTCATTTGGATGAAAATTGATCTTAATAATATTGGCTAATATTGTAACAATGATCACGTGGGCTTATCTTTTCTAATTTTTATTTAGGCACTATTTTTGGAATATTATTTCAATATCAATTTTTAGATATCATTAAACTATTTATTTACATTTGGATTTCAATGATATGATATGTTTTTATTAGGTAGATAATTTATTTGATAATTTATAGATTATACTTTTGAGAAATGATTGATATAATTGTACAATACCAATGTCCACATATCACAAGAAATACGGGAAAAAAAAATTAAATGTGAATCTTCATTATTTTCAATGTGGTTCATAATGTCTAATATTTTCCTTAGTATATTCAAATATGAATCATCTACTTTTGCTAAGGTTGATTAGTGGAATTATTTCATGTGATACCATCTATCGAAGGTATCTTTGTTGTGTGTGATTCTTGATTGCAGTTCCACTGCTTCATGTTTGAAAGAAACAAATAATTTCAAGGCTTTAAAATTGTTAGTTCATATCTAGTGGGTCACAACTTCCCAACTTAGAAGATTTGGGCATAATGACTTATTGGAAGACTCCATGCTATAAATATGAGTTGAAAGTTAGATTGAGAACTTAGGTATATTGAGATATTAGTTTGAGCTAGAACTTGCATATTGATTTGATCATTATTTGACTTATCTTATGAGGATTACATTTTGTAAGGGAATCTTGCAACAAGTTGAGGAGAACTTGCTTAGTTGGCTTAGTGTTGAATGAGCAATAGTTAGTGAGTGACTCAACTTAAAGGATTTAGTTGAGTGTTAAATCGAAGAGAATGTCAGTTAGATTAAGTGGCTAATCTTGGAAGTACTCAAAGGATTTGTTGTGAATTCGAGCACACTCCCTAGTATTTTCTTAATTGAATTTGAGGCGCTAACATCATTAAAAAAAATCCTTGGCCAACATCATTAAAAAACTCCTTGCGTTCTATCCCACATTAAATTTTGCTTTTAATTTTTACTCATATTTACCTCTAACTTGATTTGACTAGCCTAATTAAACTTTTATTGGTGTTAGGGGGTGCTTTTTTTTTTTTTCTCTCTTGGACTTAACCTTCTAATAACCTCGACGCCATAACTAATTACAACCTTGATTTCAATTGTCCTCCTCTTTGTATGATACTAACTATTTATGGTGCCAGGAAGTAATGGAATGCTATGTTAAGCGCAGAGGTATCAATATTTGGGAGATTACAAAAAATGGTCCCATCGTTATTAGAAAGTCAAAGCATCACTTTATAGATGATGACAACAAGTTAATGTCCAAAATTTCTAAAGCCGTAAGTATACCATATTGTGGTCTCAATATTGATATGTGAATATGTTCTGATTGCAAAACTTGCTAAGAGATCTAGGATTATATTTATTATTGTTGAGATATGACTGATAAAAAAACTCTAACCGCAAGCACACAGTGTATGTTACAATATGAATGGCGAATACGAGTCGTCTCCATAAGAATGGTCAGATGAACTTAAGCCACTAGTAAAATCTAGAGTAGCATATTACCATAAAATATGCTAACCAAAAAAATTAAATTAAAATTTAATTTGTTACCAATTACATCATCTCGGTTCTATCAAATTAAATGAACCATATTTACATTTGGTTGTTTAGTTAAAAGTCACTCAAAGGTCTATCCAGGCTCGCAGCTAGCGTCTGGCATCCCCGATTGTCTAGGGCTACCTCTACCAGTCTTGCCTTGCTTCACATACTCCCTTGCTGTAGACCTATGGCGTCCAAGTTAGAAGATGTATTGCATAGATTGAAATTGACTGGTGCTGAGGAAGAGATTATAGAACCTGATGATCTTGTGTCTAACGAAAAGGATGATCAAATTTCTCTTTGTCTTTACGGTAAGCTCTTAACCGAGAAGAGTTTCAATATGAGGGTTATGAAAACTATTTTCCTTAACATTTGGAGGTTGGATAAAGGAGTCGTGATCAGGGATCTCGACACCCATCTATTTGCTTTCTAGTTCTTTTCAATGGCAGATAAGGACATGGTTCTTAATGATGGTCCAAGGTCCTTCGACGGCAAACTACCCCTCCTACGAGAGGTAAGGGGCCTCGAGCAGCCATCAGAGGTGACGTTCGAGACGACGAGGGTTAAAACATACGATCGTCGGGCCAAGCCATAAACCATTGCATTCGCAGAAGTGCTTGGGGACAGAATAGGCAAGTTCGTAGGTTGTGACCAAGTGGCTACGTACGACGTTGAAAATTCCCTTTCCTTCCAAGTAGACGTCGATCACTTATGCATGGCATCCGAATTATGAATGCCCAGAAGCCTGTTTGGATCACCCTCCGCTACGTAAAGCTTTCGGACTTCTGTTATGGCTGCGGGATGCTGGGTCATGTATTTAAATTTTATGGCGGCCACGACCCACAGGCTGATGAAAATTCTCTACAATATGGCGAATGGCTCCAAGCGTCCCCACTAAAAACTAAGATGAAATATGCCGAAGCCGAAGTCCGAGAAGAGAGAAGACTTTACCTTGCTTATCAAGGCAGCTAGTGTGGCCCTAAAGCCCTGGCAAAACTTGTTTTTGACACTGCATTACCCCCAACTACCTTTACTGCCACTACGGACTCCACCTCGAGCATGAACATTGATACCACGCCAGAGTCCATTGTGACTGGAGAAACATGCTAACGCAAATTGGACGATAGCCGGCGGCAAAAAGATACTCTAGAAAAGGTTCGAGTACCCGGACGAAACACTGACTCTCGTATAACCTCATCAAACTCCCTTGCAGAGGCTATAAAAATGAGTATTCTGCGTTTCAACTGCCGACGACTAGGCGATTCTCAGACAGTTAAAGACCTCCATGGCCTCTTATGGAGACCTTCGCCTAATGCGATTTTCCTTTCGAAAACAAAATGTAGTTCGGTTGAAATACACTCTATCTTTACACAACTTGGTGTCTGTGCCAGCATTACCGCTGATGCTCAGGGTAGGGCTGGTGGTGTATGATAGTTTTGAGAGTACATGAACACAAGAGGGGGGTGAATTGTGTTGGCCGATTTTTCAGAGTTTCTGAGAACACCCTCAAGAACAGTTCGGATAGAGTGTTTGCAGTGAACCAGAAACGGAATAGCAGCGGAAAGTAAACAAAATGCACACGGTGTTTTTACGTGGAAAACATCTCTGGCCTAACTGAGGTGAAAAACCACGACCTACCCCGGTAGGATTTTCACACACTTCCACTATACGCGCCAAATACATTACAGAAGTAACCTACACTGCTACAAATGCAACACTCACATAACCGTCTACCCCAAGACAAGTTACACCATGTCCAAAGTCTCCCTAAACTTGGGTACACCCAATTCTCACTGATAAAAAGAGAAAATGAAATGAACACCTTACTTTAAGTGCTTCTAAATAAGCGGGTGTAAGGTACAATTGAGCGCCTAGTATGCCAATGAAGAAGACTCGACTTTTGCATACAGTTTGAAGGTTTTTCTTTCTGAAAATATGACTCACAAGGCACATTTTAATCCCTTGAAAAACCATGAGCAATGCTAAGGTAGAAGAGTTTCTTAAATAAGAGAGTATAAGTGGGATAAAACAATATTAAATTTTTATGTGCTTGTGCCGCAAGACTTGGTAACTCACCCACTAACAGCTTGAGCCGCAAGAATAAATGAGTACCACAAATTTCCAACAGCCAAGCCCACAATTTTCTCTACCTGTTAGCCATATTCTAAAAATAGGAGTTATTTTACTTGGTGAAAAATTCACCCTAAAAAGTAGGCTAAAAACTCTCCACAATATTTTTTTCAAAGCTAAAAATAACTCTTTTGGACTCAACGGCTACAGAAGGTATATCTCAGACATTTCAAAAACGTTAGCCCAAAAATCAAGGAAAAATCGTGAAATTCAATTTTGGCTTAAAAAACACTCTGAAGCCTGTTTCCAGAACTGGTCTGAGACGGTATTCTGAGATATCTCAAAAACCATTCAAAGTAAATGTTGAATCAAGACCTTCTAATTGGCATAGTAACAAGAATCTAAGAAAATAAAATAAGTACCAAACCAATGACTCTTGTTAATCAGCTGGACAGCTTGTATGCAATTTGACTTGTCGCTCTAAATGCTTCGACGTTTCTCAGAACTGTTCCTTGAGCTGTTCTGAAGTACTCTATGTTCTTTGATGCTCTTTGGGTCCTTGCCAGTTAGCTGCTCTGAAGAACTGTTTCTAGAACTGTTCTAAAACAATGTTCTGAAACACATGTACTTTCCAGCAACTGTTCTAAGACACTGTTCGCAAATACTTATTAATCAAGCAAGATATTTCAAAAATGTTATCCGGATCCTGTCAACAACACATAACTCAAGCACAACCATATAGAGCATTAAATTTGTGTTTGTTATCATCAAAACATTATACAAGTATGAGGTCGACAATTTCCCAATAGGGTCAACAATTTCCCCCTTTTTGATGATGACAAACCAAATGACCATATTGACATAAAAGATGAAAGTAAGTTAGTGCCAAACAGTCAAGCCATAGAAGTGAAAAAATTTTAAGAAGTCAACTTAATCCAAGTCAATCTAAAACAATCATGGTCATGCCCATCTTCCCCCTTTTGACATCATCGAAAAAGGGTGGTCAGATCAAACAGAGAGAATCAGGGTGTTTACAATCACCACCACTTGGGTAATGGAGGAAAACAGCCTGCGATACACTCAAGTATATGATACGTTAATGATATTGGCCATCTGAGTCACGCACAAACAAATAACAACAAGAAGACAAGCATGGCATAGCATTAAAGCAGATCCAACCAAGATTAGCACAAACCATTGTCAGTCAAAAAGCACAATCAGATAGTAAAAAACAGTTGTTGAGAGCAGGGTGGAGAATAAGAGTAAAAACAGGGAATAGAACAGGGCAAGGAACAGGGGGTAGAAACAAGTTCAGGAAGGAGGAGAGGACAGTTGGGCCGTGAGGGCAGTGATGGCAGATAGTAGATCCTCATAGCGCTTGGCATTCAGAGCCTCCTCCCCTGCAAGAGCCGCCTTGACCTCAGAGATCTCATCCTTCAGCCAGTTTTGGTCCTGGAGCAAAGTATTCGGGGAAGTGCCACTGGAGGAATAGCCCGAAATAGGGGTGAAGGGTGTTCGGGGCCCCTGTTCAGAACCAGCAGTCTCACCTTTTGTAATCTTGAACCCACAACTGATCAGGGTGCTGCGACCTATCTCATCTGTCACTTGCACCCCTACCTTCTTCTGTAAAGAAATCCCAAAGTGCCCAAATACCGAGGTCAGGAGAAAACCATACCCCAGGTCATATTCCCTAGCCATGTTTGCAATGCGGGAGATGTGATGATCATGATGGCCGGTAGGTTGATCTGCTCCCCCCGGTCCATGAGATCAGTAAGGCACAGGTCCATTGCATCCGCAAGGTTATGGCCTTGGCCCCGGGGGATGATATTTTTGATAAAAAACCAGAAGAGTAACCGTTGATAAGGTGTCATCTCCTCTTTCTTGACTGATTGGGGTGCTTTTAAACCTAGTTGTTGACTCAACCTTTGAGTCAATTGGAGCAATCTCTTAGCTCCGAGCATTGTCTTATCTTCCCTCATATACACCCCAAAGCCCACAGCAGAAACTCCTAAGATTTCCCCCAATTCCTTAGCATTGAACCGCAATCTTTTCCTATTGACCACACTTGTCACCATATCATTGGTGACATTACAGTTGGCATAGAATTCTGCCAAATCAGGTACTGAACACCCTCTCTGGGTGTTTGCAAAGAGGTCCAACCAACCTTAGGCTTTAAGTTTATCCAAGCACATCTCCAGACCCTGATCTTGAAAATAAGCAACTTTCACAATTTTGCCCCGTACAACACTCCTTTAGAGAAAATAGGCAACTTTGGCTGCTGTGGTCATGGTTGTTTTGACTTTCTTGGATTTGGGTTCATCAGGCTTGACTTCTACAGGCACCTGTTGGGGCACCTATTCGGAAGCAGCCTTTCCCTTTGATGAGGCTCTTTTGGAGGAAGCTTCTCAGATGGAGTGGAGGCAGGCACCTGTTTGGAAGCCTGTTCGGTAGGAGCTTTCCCTTTGTCTTTGGCTACTGTGTTATCAGGGGAGGAAACAATCTCCTCAATTTCTAATTCTTCAAGTGCCTGTTCTGGCACTTGTTCTAAAACAGCTTTCCTTTTGGTTGGAGTGTTCTGGGTTTTTTCTCAAGGAGACTGGGTGGATTTCTTGGTAGATTTGGCAGAGGGTTTTGTAGTAGGTGGTTTAGTTACTTCTTTTGGCTGAGAAGAGATAGAAGGTGAACCAGAATTACGGGTTCGAGGTCTATGAATAGGTGAGGAAACAGGTTTAGAAGTGGTGGTTTTAAACCGATGTTTAGGGCCCCATTCAATCGGTCTGGTTTTCTGGAAGGGCTGAGGTTGGAGAACCTTTATGGTTGTATCAGACCCATCACTGTTAGTCTCCTCAAGATCTTCCACCCAATCCAAATTAATGTCGGGGTCATCCAATCTATCAAGAAAAACAGGCGCAGACCCTGTTCGGGCTTCACCTGATTCAGGACCAGGTTTATGCCCTGATTGAGCCGTGTCTACTTCAAAAACACGGTCAGACACAGTTTGAGCCACACTAGGTTCAAGGACACCCTTAGACACAGTTAATTCCACATCAGGCTCAAACAACACCAAATCCCATCCAAATTCGGGAGCAACATCACCCAGTTCCATCCCCACCGTACGTAAATCTAGACTCTTCAAAAACCCAAAGATTGTAGAGGTAATAGGCAAAGAGGGTAGAGAATTGAGCCCCGTACCTCTGACCGGTTCTGGTGCTGCAGTCGCCGACAAGGGCAGAGATGGAGCAGCCGGCGGAGATATCATGCGAGATCGCTTTGGCGCCGGGCATGGTGCTCAAGGCAAGGATGTTCGTCGCTTGGAAGAGGAGTAGCCGCCGTGGGTCTTCACAATTGTTGTTGGGTTTGAGAGAGAGAAGAGCTAGGGTTTCGGGTGTTGAAGGTGGAGAGAAGGAGAAGGAATCGAACGTTTTTTAGGGGAGAGGAAAAGAGATTTTCGGGATGTGGAGCCGAGAAGAAGGAGAAGTGGGAAATTTATGTCTCCCAGCCGCTTCTTACTCGGGAAGGTGAAAGAGAAAATAAAGTTCAACAACTGAAAAAAAACTACCTGATTCACACAAAGTGATAAACAGTGGCCATACCTGTTCTTTGGCGCTTGTTCTTGCTGTCAATTGTTCGGTAACATAGGATAATAAGGGCAATATCATCATACCTCAACGATTGTCAGCAGGTTATAATCCCCACATGTGCTAATTCAAACACAGAAGTTGACTGCATCCAATGAATCAAGATGTTTGACCTTAAAGCCTTTTAACTAGACAAGCATTGGGGGTTAACTAAGCATGCTCAAGTTGTTTTAATTAAACCCAATTCAAGTCTGTTCTTCTCAAACTATTCTCTACTCAGTGCCTTGGTAAAAATATCAGCAATTTGCTTATTAGTGGGATAAAAATTCATTGAAACCAAGCCCTTTTCAACATTGTCTCTCAAAAAGTGATGACGAATGTCAATATGTTTAGTTCTTTTATGTTGATGTAGGTTTTTGGAAATATTAATTGCACTTGTATTATCACAAAATATGGGAATGCATCCCATGTCAACACAAAAATCCTTGAGTTGTTGTCTTATCCACAACAGTTAAGCACAACAAGAAGCAACTGCAACATATTCAGCTTCTGTTGTGGACATGGCAACTGAGTGTTATTTCTTGGTTGCCTAAGATACCAAACAGGGTCCAAGAAAATGAGCCATACCTGAGGTGTTTTTTCTATCAACCAAGAAACATACACCTCTTCCTTTAGGTATCCGTTGAGGAATGCACTTTTGACGTCCATTTGGTATAGCTTTATCTCCATGTGAGCTGCAAAAGATACCAAAATGTGGATAGCTTCAATCCTTGCAACGGGTGCAAAGGTTTCGTTATAATCAATTCCCTCTTCTTGGTTGTACCTTTGAACCACTAGCCGAGCCTTGTTCCGAGTGACTGTTCCCAACTCATCCAGCTTGTTTCGGAACACCCACTTGGTGCTGATGATTAATCTGTCCTTTGGCCGTGGTACAAGGTGCCACACCTTGTTCCTTTCAAACTGATGTGGCTCCCCTTGCATTGCAATAACCTAGTCAGAATCTGCAAGAACTTCATGAACACTTTTTGGCTCAATGTCAGAGAGAAAAGCATAGAAAGCACAAAAGTTTTTAAGTTTAAATCTAGTTTGCACTCCTGTATGAATGTCAGATAAGATCTGGTCAAGGCGGTGCGAACTTTGGTGCTTTCAAGGTCGTGGAGTAAGTGGGTCCACAGACACACTTTCTACTCTTGCTGGAATACACGGTGAAACAGGTTCTGAGCCTGTTCTGGAGCCTGTTCCCAGGCCTGTTCTAAAGCCTGTTCTCAAATCTGTTCGTGGAGAATTGGGTTGAGTGGGCAGGTTTTGTTCCGAAATGGGTTCAGCAATGCTTCCCCCTCATTGGTTTAAACCTTGTCCACCTTCCACATTATCAGCTCCAGGGCTTGGTTCACCTCCAGGAGACTTACCTTTCTTATGCATGGAATGAGTGAGCAACAAATCTCTCCTTATAAGGCCTAGTTCGAGCTCTGCATCCTGTGCATCATTCTCAACAAGGGAGTTATTTTCATCAAACAGCACATGCATACTCTCCTCAACACATAAGGTTCGTTACACTTTGTATGCCTTACTGTGTGAGGAGTATATTGTCTCATCACTTCTTAGATCAAACTTTCCCAAGGCATCCTTCCCATTATTATGCACATAATATTTGCAACCAAACACTCTCAAATGCATAATATTAGGTCTCCTACCTTTGAAAAGTTCATAAGGGGTCTTGTTGAGAATGGGTCTAATCATACATCTATTGATAATGTAACAAGATGTATTTAATGCTTCTGCCCAAAAGTTTCGAGGAAGACCACTAGCAATAAACATTGTTCTAGTCATGTCTTCTAGAGTATGATTTTCACGCTCTACCACCCCGTCCTGTTGGGCTGTTCTTTGGGCAGAAAAATTATGATCAACACCATGTTCATTACAATAGTTAATAAAGCTCGAATTTTCAAATTCTTTACCATGATTAGACCTTAGACAAACCAATGATTGTCCTACTCTCTTTTCAGTGCTTTTAAGAAACACAAGAAATTTTTCAAAAGTTTTATCTTTTGAAGCCAAATACAAGGTCCATGTGAAACGAGAGTAATCATCCACTATCACAAGCACATACCTCTTCCCACCTCTAATTGTGATCCTCATAGGACCACATAAATCAACATATAGCATCTCAAGAGGTCGGGTAGTGCTAACACAATTTTTCAGTTTAAAAGAAGTTCTGACTTGTTTACCCCTAACACAAGCGTCACACACCTTGTTATCATTGTATTTGATGCAAGGTAGGCCGACTGCTAGGTCTTTAGAAACAAGTTTATTCAAAAGAGAGTGACTCGCATGACCTAGTCTCTTGTGCCAAAGCATAACATCATCATTTAAAGCACTTAAACAAGTCCGATTATTTTGGGGAAGTGAAAGAATACACACTTTATACACATTTTTGTGTCACTTCCCCCTCAACACAACATCTGCTGTATTGATATTGACAACCAAGCATTGTTTTGAAGAAAACACCACTAGGTTATCTTTATCACACAGTTGGGACACACTTAGTAGATTATGTTGTAAACTATCCACAAGATATACATCGTCAATTGAATGGGAGAGTGACTCACCTATCTTACCTATACCGATAATTGTCCCTGATTTGCCATTTCCAAATGCCACACTCCCTCCATCAGAGGCTATAAGTGAGAGGAAGTTTGATTTTTCACCAGTCATATGTTGTGAACAACCACTGTCCACATACTACAGTTGGTTGTTTGCTTGGCTATTTGCACGGTTGTTCCCTCTCACTTTAGCCTGCAAAACAAATTAGGGTTTAGTTTTGGGAACCCAGATCCACTTGGGTCCCATTCCCTTAGGCATGCAAATCTCATCTTTTCTAACCCATATTTGTTTTATATAAATCATGTTTCTTTCCATGGCATACTTTCTTGAGGGACAAGTATAACGATAGTGACCCGTTTTACTACAGTGAAAACAAATAGTATTTTCTTATAGTCCCACATATTTTCTGTTTACTGGGTAAACAGTTCATTTAGTCATAAAACCTAGTCCCTTCTTATTCCGGTTATGATGAGTATTAAGCCATTTAAGCACTTTTGAGGAACTGTTCCAGCGCCTGTTTCCAGTGAGGTCAGATTCGGCCTTTTTTAGCTTTTCAAGCAATTGGCTATTTTCACAGACTAAGGACTCTATCCTTTGTTTCAACTGATGAGACTGACTTTCCAGCTTTGAAAGATCAGTGTTAAACACTTTTTTTCTCACACTCAGGGTTTCTTAAAGCTTATCGAGGTCTTCACACAAAACAAGGGTCTCTTCATCCACTTTAAGTCTTTCATTTTTAAGGATCTCATTTGAATGTTCAAGCTTCCTAACATCTCTTTTTAAATCAGAAAAGACGTATTTTAGCATGCAATTTTTAGCATTAATAGCACCACATTCATCCATCAACGTGAATAGCAATTCCTTCAGTTTTGTTTTGTTAAGACCACGTACCTTTTCCTTGAGTTGGGATAGACTATCCACTCGCTCATCATCCGAATCTAATTCACTCCAGGCCATGAGTGCTACGACAGCTTCTTCTTCTTCAGAGGCCTCATCGTCTTCCGTAGTGTCACCCTAAGCCGCCAGCATTGCCTTTAAGAATCGCCTCGCAGAACTGTTCCCAAACTGTTTTCTGCCTTGTTCTCGGAACTGTTATGTCTCCTATTCTTCATTCAGTAGAGGGCAGTTCTTCACAATGTGGTCATGTTTGCCACACTTGAAGCACCTAGTGAACTGCTCTCGTTCATTGCTTATGGGCTTGCTGAAGTTCTTCTTTTTGGAGTTCTCCTTGGCCTTCTTGAAGAACTTCTTGAATTTTCGGGTGATCATGCCCATTTCTTCCTCATCAAGGTCCGAGCTATCCTCCTCCAAGACCTTTAGAGCAATGCCTCGGTCCTTTTTGATCTCCTCTTTTTGTTGAGAATTTCTACTAAGCTCATATGTTTAGAGATTGCCAATAAGTTCATCCAAGGAGATTTTCTTCATATCCTTGGCCTCTTGAATGGCCGTGACTTTAGCTTCCCATGACTGTGGCAAAAATCGTAGGATTTTCCTCACCAATTCCTCAGTGGTGAAGGACTTTCCTAATGATTTTAGCTCATTAGTAATATGAGTGAAGCTGGTATACATCTCCATCACCGTTTCTTTATCATCCATTTCAAATAGCTCATACTTTCTCATAAGAAGCTCAATTCTTGATTACTTCACTTGATTTGTGCCTTCATGAGCTACTTGGAGGGCATCCCAAATCTCTTTGGCTGAATTGCACTCAGAAATGCAAGTGTACTCATCAGGACTAAGGCCAAAATACAAGAGTTTTTTGGCCTTTGCATTCTTTTCCGTCATCTTAAAATCTTCGGCATTGAATTCCTGAGGCTCCTTGGGAACCATATTCCCATCTTCGATTGCCTTTTTGGGAATGAGTGGACCATTCTTGATAATCATCCATAACTCATAATCATCAGCTTGAACATAGTTTTCCATGCGATTCCTCCACCAACTATAATGTTGACCATTAAAGTATGATGGTCGAGTCATAGATTGACCCTCAAGCATTCCTTGTGGTGTACTCATCTTCTAGGATATCGCAAGGTGTTAGCCTTTAAATGAGAACCTGCTCTGATACCACCTGATAGTTTTGAGAGTACACGAACACAAGAGGGGGGGTGAATTGTGTTGGCCGATTTTTCAGAGTTTCTGGAAACACCCTTAAGAGCAGTTCGGATAGAGTGTTTGCAGTGAACCAGAAACGGAATAACAGCGGAAAGTAAACAAAATGCACACGGTGTTTTTACGTGGAAAACACTTCTGGCCCAACTGAGGTGAAAAACCACGACCTACACCTGTAGGATTTTCACACACTTCCACCATACGGGCCAAATATGTTACAGAAGTAACCTACACTGTTACAAATATAACATTCACGTAACCGTCTACCCCAAGACAAGTTACACCACGTTCAAAGTCTCCCTAAACTGGGACACACTCAATTCTCACTGATAAAAAGAGAAAATGAAATGAACACCTTACTTTAAGTGCTTCTAAATAAGCGGGTGTAAGGTACAATTGAGCGCCTAGTATACCAATGAAGAAGATTTGACTTTTGCATACACTTTGAAGGTTTTTCTTTCTGAAAATATGACTCACAAAGCACGTTTTAATCCCTTGAAAAACCGTGAGCAATGCTGAGGTAGAAGGGTTTCTTAAATAAGAGAGTATAAGTGGGACAAAACAATATTAAATTTTTATGTGTTTGTGCCGCAAGACTTGGTAACTCACCCACTAACAGCTTGAGCCGCAAGGATAAATGAGTACCATAAATTTCCAACAGCCAAGCCCGCAATTTTCTCCACCTGTTAGCCACATTCTAAAAATAGGAGTTGTTTTACTTGGTGAAAAATTTACCCTAAAAAGTAGGCTAAAAACTCTCCACAATATTTTTTTTCAAAGCCAAAAATAACTCTTTTGGACTCAACGGCTACAGAAGGTATATCTCAGACACTTCAAAAATGCTAGCCCAAAAATCAAGGGAAAAAACGTGAAATTCAGTTTTGGTTTAAAAACACTCTGAACCCTGTTCCCAGAACTGGTCTGAGATAGTGTTCTGAGATATCTCAAAAACCATTCAAAGTAAATGTTAAATCAAAAACTTCTAATTGGTATAGCAACAAGAATCTAAGAAAATAAAATAAGTACCAAACCAATGACTCTTGTTAATCAGTTGGACAGCTTGTATATGATTTGACTTGTCGCTTCAAATGCTTTGACGCTTCTCAGAACTGTTCCTTAAGCTGTTCTGAAGTACTCTATATTCTTTGATGCTCCTTGGGTCCTTTCCAGTCAGCTGCTCTGAAGAACTGTTTCTAGAACTATTCTAAAACGAAGTTTCTGAAATACATGTACTTTTCAGCAACTGTTCTAAGACACTGTTCTCAAATGCTTATTAATCAAGCAAGATATTTCAAAAATATTTTCCGGATCCTGTCAACAACACATAACTCAAGTACAACCATATAGAGCATTACATTTGTGTTTGTTATCATCAAAACCTTATACAAGTATGAGGTCAACAATTTCCCAATAGGGTAAACAATTTCCTCCTTTTTGATGATGACAAACCAAATGACCATATTGACATAAAAGGCGAAAGTAAGTTAGTGCCAAACAGTCAACCCATAAAAGAGAAAAAATTTTAAGAAGTCAACTTAATCCAAGGTAATCTAAAACAATCATGGTCATGCCCATCTGCCCCCTTTTGACATCATCGAAAAAGGGTGGTCAGATCAAACAGAGAGAATTAGGGTGTTTACAATAGCCACCACTTGGGTAATGGAGGAAAACAGCCTGCGATACACTCAAGTATATGATACGTTAATGATATTGGCCATCCGAGTCACGCACAAACAAATAACAACAAGAAGACAAGCATGGCACAGCATTAAAGCAGATCCAACCAAGATTAGCATAAACAATTGTCAGTCAAAAAGCACAATCAGATAGTGAAAGACAGTTGTTAAGAATAGGGTGGAGAATAAGAGTAAAAACAGGGAATAGAATAGGCCAAGGAACAGGGGGCCGAAACCGGTTCAGGAAGGAGGAGAGGACAGTTGGGCCGTGAGGGCAGTGATGGCAGATAGTAGATCCTCATGGCGCTTGGCATTCAGAGCCTTCTCCTCGGCAAGAGCCACCTTGACCTTAGAGATCTCATCCTTCAGCAAGTTTTGGTCCTAGAGCAAAGTATTCAGGGAAGTGCCACTGGAGGAAGAGCCAGGAACAGGGGTGAAGGGTATTCGGGGCCCCTGTTCAAAACCAGCAGTCTCACCTTTTGCAATCTTAAAGCCACAACTGATCAGGGTGCTACTACCTATATCATCTGTCACTTGCACCCCTACCTTCTCCTGTAAAGAAATCCCAAAGTGCCCAAATGCCGAGGTCAGGAGAAAACCATACCCTAGTTCATGTTTCCTAGCCGTGTTTGCAATACGGTAGATGTGACTGATCGTGATGGCCGGTAGGTTGATCTGCTCCCCTCGGTCCAGGAGATCAGTATGGCACTGGTCCATTGCATCCGCAAGATTACGCCCTTGGCCCTGGGGGATGATGTTTTTGACGATAAACCAGAAGAGCAACCGGTGAGAAGATGTCATCTCCCTTTTCTTGACTGACTGGGGTGTTTTCAAACCTGGTTGTTGACTCAATCTTTGAGTCAAGTGGAGCAATCTCTCAGCTCCGAGCATTGTCTTGTCTTCCCTCACATACACCCCAAAGCCCATAGCAGGAACTCCTAAGATTTCCCCCAATTCCTTAGCATTGAACCGCAATCTTTTCCCATTGACCACACTTGTCACCACACCATTTGTGACATTGCAATTGGCATAGAATTCTGCCAAATCAGGTACTGAACACCCTCTCTAGGTGTTTACAAAGAGGTCTAACCAACCCTGGGCTTTAAGTTTATCCAAGAACATCTCTAGGCCCTGATCCTGAAAATAAGCAACTTTTACAATTTTGCCTCGTACCACACTCCTTTAGAGAAAATGGGCAACTTTGGCTGCTGTGGTCATGGTTGTTTTGACTTTCTTGGATTTGGGCTCATCAGACTTGGCGTCTACAGGCATCTATTAGGGCACCTGTTCGGAAGCAGCCTTTCTCTTTGATGAGGCTCTTTTGGAGGAAGGCTTCTCTGATGGAGTGGAGGCAGGCACCTGTTTGGAAGCCTGTTCGGCAGGAGCTTTCCCTTTGTCTTTGGCTGCTGTGTTATCAGGGGAGGAAACAATCTCCTCAATTTCTAATTCTTCAAGCGCCTGTTCTGTTCTGGCACTTGTTCTGAAACAGCTTTCCTTTTGGTTGGAGTGTTCTGGGTTTTTTCTGAAGGAGGCTGGGTGGATTTCTTGGTAGATTTAGCAGAGGGTTTTGTAGTAGGTGGTTTAGTTACTTCTTTTGGCTAAGAAGAGATAGAGGGTGAACTAGAACTGCGGGTTCGAGGTCTACGAACAGGTGAGGAAACAGGTTTGGAAGTGGTGGTTTTAAATTGACGTCTAGGGCCCCATTCAATCGGTCTAGTTTTCTGGAAGGGCTGAGGTTGGAGAACCTTTATGGTTGAATCGGACCCATCATTGTTAGTCTCCTCAAGATCTTCCACCCGATCCAAATTAATGACGGGGTCATCCAATCTGTCAAGAAAAACAGGCGCAGACCTCGTTCGGGCTTTACCCGATTTAGAACCAGGTTCAGGCACTGATTGAGTCGTGTCTACTTCAAAAATACTGTCAGACATAGTTTGAGCCACACTGGGTTCAAGAACACCCTTAGACACAGTTAATTCCACATTAGGCTCAAACAACACCAAATCCCATCCAAATTCGGGAGGAACATCACCCAGTTCCATCCCCATCGTACGTAAGTCTAGACTCTTCAAAAACCCAAAGATTGCAGAGATAATAGGCAAAGGGCGTAGAGAATTAAAACCCGTACCTCTGACCGGTTCTAGTGCTGCAGTCGCCGACAAGGGCAGAGATGGAGCAACCGGCGGAGACACTATGCGAGATCGCTTTGGCACCGGGCGTGGAGCTCGAGGCGATGATGGTCGTCGCTTGAAAGAGGAGTAGCCGCCGCGGGTCTTCACCATTCTTGCTGGGTTTGAGAGAGAGAAGAGCTAGGGTTTTGAGTGTTGAAGGTAGAGAGAAGGAGAAGGAATCGAACTTTTTAAGGGGAGAGGAAGAGAGACTTTCGGGATGTGGTGCCGAGAAGAAGGAGAAGTGGGAAATTTAAGTCTCCCAGCCGCTTCTTACTCGTGAAGGTGGAAGCGAAAATAAAGTCCAACAACTGAAAAAAAACTACCTGATTCACACAAAGTGAAAAACAGTGGCCATACCTGTTCTTTGGTGCTTGTTCTTGCTGTCAATTGTTCGGTAACATAGGACAACAAGGGCAATATCGTCATATCTCAACGATTGTCAGCAGGTTATAATCCCCACATGTGCTAATTCAAACACAGAAGTTGACTGCATCCAATGAATCAAGATGTTTGACCTGAAAAGCCTTTTAACTAGATAAGCATTGGGGGCTAATTAAGCATGCTCAAGTTGTTTTAATTAAACCTAATTCAAATCTGTTCTTCTCAGACTGTTCTCTACTCAGTGCCTTAGTAAAAATATCAGCAATTTGCTTATTAGTGGCACAAAAATTTATTGAAACCAAGCCCTTTTCAACATTGTCTCTCAAAAAGAGATGACGAATGTCAATATGTTTAGCTCTTTTATGTTGACATGGGTTTTTAGAAATATTAATTGTACTTGTATTATCACAAAACATGGGAATGCATCCCGTGTCAACACAAAAATCCTTGAGTTGTTGTCTTATCCACAACAGTTGAGCACAACAAGAAGCAGATGTAACATATTCAGCTTCTTCTGTGGACATGGCAACTGAGTGTTGTTTCTTGGTTGCCCAAGATACCAAACAGGGTCCAAGAAAATGAGCCATACCTGAGGTGCTTTTTCTATCAACCAAGAAACATACACCTCTTCCTTTAGGTATCCGTTGAGGAATGCACTTTTGACGTCCATTTGGTATACCTTTATCTCCATGTGAGCTGCAAAAGTTACCAAAATGCGGATACCTTCAATCCTTGCAACGGGTGCAAAGGTTTCTTCGTAATCAATTCCCTCTTCTTGGTTGTACCCTTGAACCACTAGTCGAGCCTTGTTCCGAGTGACTATTCCGAACTCATCCAGCGTGTTTCGGAACACCCACTTGGTGCCGATGATTGATATGTTCTTTGGCCATGGTACAAGGTGCCACACCTTGTTCCTTTCAAACTGATGTAGCTCCTCTTGTATTGCAATAACCTAGTCAGAATCTACAAGAACTTCATGACCACTTTTTGGCTCAATGTCAGAGAGAAAAGCATAGAAAGCACAAAAGTTTTTAAGTTTAAATCTAGTTTGCACTCCTGTATGAATGTCAGATAAGATCTGGTCAAGGGGGTGCGAACTTTGGTGCTTCTAAGGTCGTGGAGTAAGTGGGTCCACAGACACGCTTTCTACTCTTGCTGGAATACTCGGTGAAACAGGTTCTGAACCTATTGTGGAGCCTGTTTCCACGGCCTGTTCTGGAGTCTGTTCTCAAATCTATTCGTGGAGAATTAGGTTGAGTGGGCTGGTTTTGTTCCGAAATGGGTTCAGCAGTGCTTCCCCCTGATTGGTTTAAACCTTGCCTACCATCCATATTATCAGCTCGAGGACTTGGTTCACCTCCAGGAGACTTACCTTTCTTATGCATGGAATGAGTGAGCAATAAATCTCTCCTTACAAGGCCCAGTTCGAACTCTGCATCCTGTGCATCATTCTCAACAAGGGAGTTATTTTCATCAAACAGCACATGCATACTCTCCTCAACACACAAGGTTCGTTTGTTAAACACTTTGTATGCCTTACTGCGTGAGGAGTACCCCAAAAATATTGCCTCATCACTCCTTGGATCAAACTTTCCCAAGGCATCCTTCCCATTATTATGCACATAACATTTGCAACCAAACACTCTCAAATGCATAATATTAGGTCTCCTACCTTTGAAAAGTTCGTAAGGAGTCTTGTTGAGAATGGGTCTAATCATACATCTATTGATAATGTAACAAGATGTATTTAATGCTTCCGCCCAAAAGTTTTTAGGAAGACCACTAGCAATAAGCATTGTTCTAATTATGTCTTCTAGAGTACGATTTTTACGCTCTACCACCCCGTTCTGTTGGGGTGTTCTTGGAGCAGAAAAATTATGATCGACACCATGTTCATTACAATAGTCAATAAAGCTCGAATTTCAAATTCTTTACCATGATCAGACCTTAAACAAACCAATGAGTGTCCTGCTCTCTTTTCAGTCCTTTCAAGAAACACAAGAAATTTTTCAAAAGTTTCATCTTTGGAAGCCAAAAACAAGGTTCATGTGAAACGAGAGTAATCATCCACTATCACAACCACATACCTCTTCCCACCTCTACTTGTGATCCTCATAGGAACACACAAATCAACATGTAGCATCTCAAGAGGTCAGGTAGTGCTAACACAATTTTTCAGTTTAAAAGAAGTTCTGACTTGTTTACCCCTAACACAAGCATCACACATCTTGTCATCATTGTATTTGATGGAAGGTAGGCCGACTATTAGGTCTTTAGAAACAAATTTATTCAAAAGAGAGGGACTCGCATGACCTAGTCTCTTGTGCAAAAGCATAACATCATCATTTAAAGCACTTAAACAAGTCAGATTATTTTGGGGAAGTGAAAGAATACACACTTTATACACATTTTTGTGTCGCTTCCCCCTCAACACAACATCTCCTGTATTGATATTGACAACCAAGCATTGTTTTGAAGAAAACACCACTAGGTTATCTTTATCACACAGTTGGGACACACTTAGTAGATTATGTTGTAAACCATCCACAAGATATATATTGTCAATTGAATGGGAGAGTGACTGACCTATCTTACCTATACCGACAATTGTCCCTGATTTGCCGTTTCTAAATGCCACACTCCCTCCATTAGAGGCTGTAAGTGAGAGGAAGTTTGATTTTTCACCAGTCATATGCCGTGAACAACCACTATCCACATACTACAGTTGGTTGTTTGCTGGGTTATTTGCACGATTGTTCCCTCTCACTTTAGCCTGCAAAATAAATTAGGGGTTAGTTTTGGGGACCCAGATCCACCTGGGTCCCATTCCCTGAGACATGCAAATTTCATCTTTTCTAACCCATATTTGTTTTACATAAATCATGTTTCTTTCTATGGCATACTTTCTTGAGGGACAAGCATAACGATAGTGACCTGTTTTACCACAGTGAAGACAAATAATATTTTCTTGTAGTCCCACATATTTTCTGTTTACTGGGTAAACAGTTCGTTTAGTCACAAAACCTAGTCCCTTCTTATTCCGATTATGATGAGTATTCAGCCATTTAAGCGCTTCTGAGGAACTGTTCCAGCGCCTGTTTACAGTGAGGTCAGCTTCGGCCTTTTTTAGCTTTTCAAGCAATTGGCTATTTTCACAGACCAAGGACTCTATCCTTTATTTCGATTGAAGAGACTGACTTTCCAACTTTAAAAGATCAGTGTTAAACACTTTTTCTCTCACACTCAAGGTTTCTTTAAGCCTATCGAGGTCTTCATACAAAACAAGGGTCTCTTCATCCACTTTAAGTCTTTCATTTTTAAGGATCTCATTTGCATGTTCAAGCTTCCTGACATCTCTTTTTAAATCAGAACAAACATCTTTTAGCATGCAATTTTCAGCATTAATAGCATCACATTCATCCATCAACGTGAATAGCAATTCCTTAGGTTTTGTTTTGTTCAGACCACATACCTTTCCCTTGAGTTGGGATTGACTATCCACTGGCTCATCATCCGAATCTTATTCACTCCTAGCCATGAGTGCTACGATAACTTCTTCTTCTTCTTCAGAGGCCTCATCGTCTTCCATAGTGTCACCCCAAGCTGCAAGCATTGCCTTTGAGAATCGCCTTGCAGAACTGTTTCCAAACTGTTTTCTGCCTTGATCTCGGAATTGTTCTGTCTCCTGTTCTTCCTTCAGCATAGGGCAGTTCTTCACAATGTAGTCATGTTTGCCACACTTGAAACACCCAGTGAACTGCTCTCGTTCATTGCTTCTGGGCTTGCTGAAGCTCTTCTTTTTGGAGTTCTCCTTGGCCTTCTGGAAGAACTTCTTGAATTTTCGGGTGATCATGCCCATTTCTTCCTCATCAACGTCTGAGCTATCCTCCTCCAAGACCTTTAGAGCAATGCCTCGATCCTTTTTGATCTCCTCTTTTTGTTGAGAATTTCTCCTAAGCTCATATGTTTAGAGATTGCCAATAAGTTCATCCAAGGAGATTTTCTTCATATCCTTGGCCTCTTGAATGGCAGTGACTTTAGCTTCCCATGACTGTGGCAAAAATCGTAGGATTTTCCTCACTAATTTCTCAGTAGTGAAGGACTTTCCTAATGATTTTAGCTCATTAGTAATATGGGTGAAGCGGGTATACATCTCTATCACTGTGTCTTTATCATCCATTTCAAATAGCTCATACTTTCTCATAAGAAGCTCAATTCTTGATTGCTTCACTTGATTTGTGCCTTCATAAGCTACTTGGAGGGTATCCCAAATCTCTTTGGCTGAATTGCACTGAGAAATACGAGTGTACTCATCAGGACCAAGGCCAAAATAAAAGAGTTTTTTGGCCTTTGCATTCTTTTTCATCATCTTAAAATCTTCGGCATTGAATTCCTGAGGCTCCTTGGGAACCATATTCCCATCTTTGATTGCCTTTTTGGGAATGAGTGGACCATTCTTGATAATCATCCATAACTCATAATCATCAGCTTGAACATAGTTTTCCATGCGATTCTTCCACCAACTATAATGTTGACCATTAAAGTATGGTGGTCGAGTCATAGATTGACCCCCATGCATTCCTTGTGGTGCACTTATCTTCTAGGATCTCTTAAGGTGTTAGCCTTTAAATGAGAACCTGCTCTGATACCACCTGATAGTTTTGAGAGTACACGAACACAAGAGGGGGGTGAATTGTGTTGGCCGATTTTTCAGAGTTTTTGGGAACACCCTCAAGAGCAGTTCGGATAGAGTGTTTGCAGTGAACCAGAAACGAAATAGCAGTGGAAAGTAAACAAAATGCACATGGTGTTTTTATGTGGAAAACACCTCTGGCCCAATTGAGGTGAAAAACCACGACCTACCCCTGTAGGATTTTCACACGCTTCCACTATACGGGCCAAATACGTTACAGAAGTAACCTACACCGTTACAAATGTAACACTCATGTAACCATCTACCCCAAGACAAGTTACACCACGTCCAAAGTCTCCCTAAACTTGGACACACTCAATTCTCACTGATAAAAAGAGAAAATGAAATGAACACCTTACTTTAAGTGCTTCTAAATAAGCGAGTGTAAGGTACAACTGAGCGCCTAGTATGCCAATGAAGAAGACTCGACTTTTGCATACACTTTGAAGGTTTTTCTTTCTGAAAATATGACTCACAAAGCACGTTTTAATCCCTTGAAAAACCGTGAGCAATGCTGAGGTAGAAGAGTTTTTTAAATACGAGAGTATAAGTGGGATAAAACAATATTAAATATTTATGTGCTTATACCGCAAGACTTGGTAACTCACCCACTAACAGCTTGAACCGCAAGGATAAATGAGTACCATAAATTTCCAACAGTTAAGCCCATAATTTTCTCCACCTATTAGCCATATTCTAAAAATAGGAGTTGTTTTACTTGGTGAAAAATTCACCCTAAAAAGTAGGCTAAAAACTCTCCATAATATTTTTTTCAAAACCAAAAATAACTCTTTTGGACTCAACGGCTACAGAAGGTATATCTCAGACATTTTAAAACCGTTAGCCCAAAAATCAAGGAAAAATCGTGAAATTCAGTTTTGGTTTAAAAACACTCTGAACCCTGTTCCCAGAACTGGTCTGAGACAGTGTTCTGAGATATCTCAAAAACCATTTAAAGTAAATGTTGAATCAAGACCTTCTAATTAGCATAGTGATAAGAATCTAAGAGAATAAAATAAGTACCAAACTAATGATTCTTGTTAATCAGCTGGACAGCTTGTATATGATTTGACTTGTCGCTCCAAATGCTTTGACGCTTCTCAGAATTGTTCCTTGAGCTGTTCTGAAGTACTCTATGTTCTTTGATGCTCCTTGGGTCCTTGCCAGTCAGCTGCTCTGAAGAACTGTTTCTAGAACGGTTCTAAAACGATGTTCTGAAACACATGTACTTTTCAGCAACTGTTCTAAGACACTGTTCTCAAATACTTATTAATCAAGCAAGATATTTCAAAAATGTTTTCCAGATCCTGTCAACAACACATAACTCAAGCACAACCATATAGAGGATTACATTTGTGTTTGTTATCATCAAAGCCTTATATAAGTATGCGGTCAATAATTTCCCAATAGGGTCAACATTGTAGCTCTCTTATGGGACGACACGGTACACCTCTGAGTCCTATCCTCCTCCCTTAACCATATGGATGCTACTATTTGTTTGGGGGGCGATGATATTAATTGGCGTTTCACTAGTATATGCAGCTGGCCCAAGAATCAAAATAAATGGAGAACGGGAAGTATGATGGCCGATCTTAATACGCACTCAAACCTTCCTTGTCTAGTGGCTGGCGATCTCAACGAGATCTTTTACAACAGGGAGAAGAAGGGGGGCCTACGAAGCCCCTCTCGATGCTAGACGACTGTTACAACACATTCCTAGATGTGGGCTTCTTTGACCTCGACTTCTCAGGTTATGAATGGACCTGGTGCAATTTTAGAGAAATGGGATCACTGTGGAAGACCTTCTTGATCGATTCTGGGGCAATACTGATTGGTCGCTTTTGTTTCCAAGTGCCCAAGTCTCTGACATTGATTTTGAGGCATCCGAGCATCTTGCTATACTCCTCAAATGTCGACCTAAGGAGGGTACAAATTGTTGAATCAATCTTATATAAGGTTTTGATGATTACAACCCAAATGTGCTAATTATGCTTGGCTTGAGTTGAGTGCTAGAATCATATGATGAGATAGATTGCAAATATCCTGGAGATCAGTTCGAAATATCATGTTTGATGCTATGTGATAAAAGTGTATGTTAAAAGCGACAGAAGTTGCAAACACTCTGAAGAACAGGTCAAAGAAGCTGAAATCATCAAAGTAGATATATGCGCACATCATCAGCAGAGTACAAGAGTTCTTAGAATCTTAGGGCTAATTACTGGTTATATTTGTCTAAATTCTTGTTAATATGCCAAAGAAGAACTTGACTTAACACTTACCTTGAAGGAATTATTTAAGCTGACTCAGAACACTGCTCAGAACAATTGAGCAAACAGATCTGCAGTGCTCTGAGGGCAGCGACTGCAAAAATCGATTTTCAAAGATTTTCAAGAGTTTGCCTACTACTAAAATTCTTAATATATTTAGGATTGATTTTCTGATAATATTGTGTTTTAGAAAGAGTACTTTCCTAAATAATATTGGTCTCCTAAAAGATTTTTCAAAAGATTTTATCTTATCCTTAAAAGATATGATTTCCTAAAAATATAAATTCTTGAAGGATTTAATTCCTTTTAAGATACTAAGTATTTTCAGAGTTATTAGGGAAATCAAATCCTTGCGGGTATATAAGCACTCGCCTCTCATCTCTTCAGGTAAGGTTTTTCAAGCGTTTTCATGATTGATCAAGTGTTAAAACTGCTTTTCTGAGTCTGAATTTTTCTGTGAGAAAAACCTCCAAAAGTGTGCACTTTATCGAGTCTTCATTATTGGCATAATAGGAGTTGTATGGTACCTTATACTCATCTTATTTAGAAGCATTTAAGTAAGGTGTTTTTTATCTCTTTTCCGTCATCGTGATTAGAGGTTGTGCAAGTTGTTGGACGTGGTCTCTTAGGGGACGTGTGGACATTATGTCCGTGAATATTTGTCCAAGTTGGACGTGGTCTCTTAGGAGATGGTGGACGTGTGTCCGTGTGAGCTTGTCCAAGTCTTGAGAGAACTTGGATGTACGTTTGTAACTAGAGTCTTAGGTGAGACTAAGTTATGTGTGTGACGTTGTCGCGTGTGTTACATAGTGTAACGAACTTGGCCCGTGTTAGTGAAAGTATTTGTTGAAATCCTACTGAGGTAGGTCGTGGTTTTCACACCTCCATTGGGCCAGAGGTGGTTTTCCACGTAAAATTATTGTGTCTCCTTTATTATTTCCGCAATTACTTTCGCTTCTGTTTCACAGAGAACACGCATTCCAATCACTTCTCACGAGTGTTCTGAAAGAAGTTTTGTTTCTGTCTCACTAAAAACACGCACTTCAAACTGTTCTCACGAGTGTTTCTGAAACAATTCGAAAAATTAGTAGACACAATTCACCCCCCTCTTGTGTCCTTGTGTGTTTAAATCTAACAAAAATGTTTCTAGGAAGAGCCATTTTCATTTTGAGAACATGTGGATCACCAAACCCTCATGTATTGAAATTATTAGCGGTGCCTAGACCACCTCCTCATCGGATGATGCCGTACGCAATGTTCTGGAAAAGGTTGAAGCATGCAGCACTCGATTGAGCAAATGGAATTGTGAGACTTTTGGAAACGTGGGCAAGGAGATTAACAAACTGGAGCTGCAACTTAAACATGAGCGGGATGCCATGACCAGGTGTGAACTCCTCAAGAAAATCTGGGATTGGCAAAGCAAGGAGGAAATAGTGTTGGGGCAAAGGGCTAGGTCGGATTATCTAAAACATGGAGACTCCAACACGTGCTAGTTCCATACTAGAGCCAATATGCATTGAGCCCGTAATTTTATTGATCACCTAGTGGATGGAGAAGGAAATAAACAAAGAGACTCTCTGTAGATTGAAGCTATTGTTATTAACTCTTTTTCTGACCTTTTTACTTCTTCGTATCCCACTGGAATGGAATATGTTATTAATTGTGTTTCCCCTTATGTCACTAACGATATCAATGAAGCTCTTTGCAAGCCTTATTTGAAGTTTGAAGTTGAGCTAGCTATGAAACAAATTCACCCCCATAAAGCTCAAGATCCTGACACATTGAATCCATTCTTTTTCTAAAAATTTTGGGACTTAGTGGGTGACAATGTCTCTGCAGCCGTCCTTGCTATACTCGATAGACATGCTATACCCCCGGGCTGAATCATACATTCTTGGCTCTCATTTCTAAACGACCCCACCCAGACTCTATTACTGATTATAGTCCCATAAGTCTCTATAATGTGATCTACAATTGGTTACATAAGTGATCTCTAATCGCCTGAAGCCTTCGTTGCCTGTCATCATCTCTGATGAGTGATGCCCAAAGTGCTTTCATTCAAGGCTGACTCATCAGTGACAATATCTTCACTGCCCTAGAAGTGCTACATGCTATGCGCTATGAGTCTAGTGTTAGTGGAGCTATGGCACTCAAACTGGACATGGCCAAGGCATTTGATCATGTGGAGCGATCTTTTCTCTCAGGTATCATGTTGCACATAGGCTTCTGGGGTAACTGGGTCGACCATATTATGCGATGTGTCAAATCCACTTCATTCTCTTTCCTCGTTAATAGATACCCATACGACCACATTATCCCTAGTAGACGTATCTAACAACGTGATTTGCTTTCCCATATTTGTTCTTATTCAGTTCAGAGGGTCTCCCGGGTTTGCTGAGGCAATCAGTTCAAGAAGGTGCCCTTTTTATTTATCACATCTGTAGGCACTGAAAATTTATCCGTCCCGTACCAAAATTAAATTAAATTAGTTAATTGGGTTAATCCTTTTAATTATTTAATCAAGCCCAAAGACTGACAATTCAAGCCCAAAATGAAGCCTAAGTGGCTAGCAAGTCCGGACTCAACCAAAATTCAAGTCAAAGCCCAAACTAAAGTTCAAGACGACTACCAAGTCAAGTCACGGCCTAAAGCCCAAATGAAGTCATGGCGCGGTCAAAGTCAAAGTCAAAGGTCAAAGTCAAAGACCTACATCGGCTCACAAGTCAAACATCCGATCAAAATTTGAGGCGACGACCAATCGGTGCTCAGTACGAGGCCGGGAGACTCCTAAGTCAAAGTCAAAGTCAAACAAGTGAAAGTCAAAGTAGTCTAGGGTAAAGCCTAATTGAAAGGCCCAAAACCCTGGTCAAAGCCCAAAACCCAAGTCAAGGCCTGTCTTGACTTTCAAGGGGGAGGCTTTCCTATAAATAGCCCCCTACTCCCATAATTCAAAAGGTTAGAAAATCTATCCTTGAAAGAAAAAGAATCAGAGGATTGTATTCATAGAGATTGTACCCAATTCAAATCAATTGAATTCTATAAAAATTCAATCTTTGTAATTTGTGATTGCAACATCTGCAGTGCAGCACCTGTAATTTCCCACCTATTATTTACAGATAAGACTCTCATTTTTTACGGCGCAGACCTGAGCCAGGCCACTACTATTAAGAATGTCCAAAACCAGTATGAAGCTGCCTCTGGTCAGAAAGTCAATTTTACCAAGGCCGATGTTGTCTTCAGTAAGGGCGTTCCAACTACACGCCAGAATACCATTACACTATGCCTCGACATTCGAGAGGTCCTCTCCTATGAAAACTATTTAGGACTCCCATGGTGGTTCGTTGCTCCAGGAAGAAAACCCTTCTTTTCGTCATCGACCGCAATAGAAAGAGGATAGCGGGTTGGATGGGTAAACTTGTCTCCTGGGCGGGAAGGAAGTGCTAATCAAAGTTGTTGCTCAGGCTATCCCGACTTATGCCATTAGCGTCTTTAAGTTCCCGACGAATCTTTACCATTCCATCTAAACCACTGTCAACCGATTTTAGTGGGGTCATCGACAGGAAGACAGGAAAATCCATTGGCTAGGAAGCTCTAAACTCTGTGTTGGTGAAGAATATGGGGGTATAAAATTCAGGGACATGGCTGCGTTCAACAATGCACTACTGGTTAAGCAGTTTTGGTAGATAGTTAGGTTGGGTAATATGCCGCTCGCCTCACTTCTTCGTGCCAAGTACTTCCTAGTTGGTGATATTTTTGGTGCGTCCCTTAGCCCCAAGACGAGCTTCACTTGGCGGAGCATCTTTGGTGATAAAAACCTCATTGTTTGCGGCTCCCGTTGGATTGTAGGCAATGGTACCTCGTTGGATGTCTGGGAGAGTCACTACATGCCATGTCCCATTTCCTTCCGTGTTATTACTCCGAAGTTTACCACTCGGCCTCACCTTCAGGTAGCGGAGGTCATCGATGGGGCGAATGTCTCATGGCATGATGATTTGATAAGAGAACTCTTTTTGCCAATTGGTGTTGATATCATTCTCAACATCCCTCTATGCCCCGCTTGGCCCTACGATAGACTTATTTGGGACTACAGCAATGATGGATCCTTCACTATTCGTTCTGTCGATCATCTCCTTATTCGGGAAACCATTCGGTCCAGCAGCCAAAGCTCATCAACCCTTAGTAATGACATGCGGAAGTCCATCTAGAAGCTTAATGTCCCTCCTCACATACTGTTAAACTTTCTGGTCATGAGCACATCCTTGATCATGATTAAACATTCAAAGGGATTGCAAGAGATTCGAGAGAGCAGCAAAGAGAGAGAGAGAGAGAAGAGAATTATCTCTCTGTTATTTTTCCCGTATTTTCCTAAATGATAAAATCTTGTTTTTATATACATTGGCTGTGAGAAAATATCTTCCTAACTAATCTTGTAACTAATCTTGCCAGCTCAGCTAAACTATCTTTCATGTTGCCTTTGTTTCTTTTCTTCTTCTTGCTGCTTCTAGGAAGGAGACTTCCAACACATCCCTCAAGCGTGGAATGTTGAGGCAACATGCCAAGCTTGTCCAAAAGATTCCAATGCTGCTGCAATGGGAGGATTTTGGTTAAAATGTCAGCCAGCTGGGAGTGTGTAGGAAGATAACTCAATTGTATCAGTTCTTCTAAGACTTTATCTTTGGTGAAGTGGCAGTCAATTTCAATGTGCTTTGTATGTTTGTGAAAAACAGGGTTACAGGCAATACGTAGAGCAGACTAGTTGTCATAATGTAGGGTGATAAGTTTAAGCTTGGAGACACCTAGTTCTTCAAGGAGGTTGACAAGCCATGTAACTTCAGCAGCTGCCTGTGCCATTGCTCTATACTCAGCCTCAACTGAAGATCTGGTAATTGTTTCTTATTTCTTTGATTTCCAGCTGATGGGAGATTTGTCCAAGAGAACCACATACCCAGTCACTGACCTTCTACTTATTAGAAAGGATGCCCAGTCTGAATCAGAGTATGCTATGACTTTAAGGGAGTCAGTGCCTCTAAGTAAAATGCCCTGACCTGCAGTCCCAGAAATGTACCTGAGGAGGTGATCTAATGCTGCCATATGAGAAGAAGTGGGCTGCTGCATGAATTGAGTGAGGGTCTGAACTGCAAAGGAAATGTCTGGTCTTGTGTTGGAGAGGAAATTCAATTTTCCAATATATGTCCCGTGTGAGGTAGGATCTTCTATAGGCACCCCAATGTCGGTGGTAAGTTTGTAGTTTATGGGTAGTAGTGTAGCAGTTGGTCTATCATATACGTGACTAGATTCTCTTAGTAAATCTTGGGTGAACTTTCTTTGAGTAAGGTTGACACCATCATGATGGTGAGCGACTTCAAAACCCAAGAAATAATGAAGAAATCCCAAATCTTTGATACCAAAAGCAGTGTTTAAACCTTGCTTAAGGTCTTGAATGACAGTTGGGTCTGAACCTGTCAAGAGAATATCATCAACATATACTGCTACTATGGTTAGATGCTGGGCTGAATTTTTGAGAAAACGGCTGCATTCATTTTTGGATTGTGTATAGCCCTGAGTTTTGAGAAAATCAGGAAGTTTGGCATGCCATTGTCTAGATGCTTGTTTAAGGCTATACAAGGACTTTTGCAGTCTGTATACTTTATTGGCAGGGTTAGGGATGCCTTCAGGCATCTTCATATATACCTCTTCATGCAAATCCCCATGTAAGAATGCATTGTTGACATCAAGTTAGTATAGGGGCCATTTTCTGGCTGCTGTAAGTGCTATAATTGTTCTTATGGTGGTCATTTTCACCACAGGGGAAAATGATTCAGTGTAATCAATCCCTTCTTTTTGTGTATTGCCTCTAATAACTAGTCTTACTTTGTACCTTTCTAAGGATCCATCAGCCTTTAGATTAATTTTGTAGACCCATTTAGAGCTCATGGCTCTTTTGCAGGGGGTTAAATCCACTTCAGTCCAAGTATGATTTGCTTGTAATGCATCAATTTCAGCATTCATTGCCTGTACCCAATGAGGTGACAAAGCAGCTTCTCTATATGTGTTTGGCTCATATAGATGGTCAACCTGAGTTATTTGCTGTTACTGAACTGATGTAAATGCAGAGAATGTAACCAAGTTGCACCAATGTTGTGTAGTAGAAGCTTGAGATTTTGGTTTGTGGGTACAAACATAATCTTGCAAATAAAATGGAGGTTTGGAAGTTCTAGTTGATTTTCTAGTGGTAGTTTGGGGAGGAGGGAAGTGTTGTGCAGTTGAGAAACGATGTGAAGGAGAGTTATGTTGAGAAGATATAGGAGATGATTTGTTCTAGGAAGAAGGGTTGTCAGTACAAGTTCTAACATCTGAAGAAGTAGCTGAGAAATCAGGTTGAGGGAGAGAGGTATCAGATGCTAGAAATATGCTATTAGGTAGCACAGTGTCAGAGGAAGAAAGTTTTGAGTAGGGAAAATGTTGCTCATGAAATATGATATCCCTGCTATAGTGAATTCTTCTGGTCACAAGATTGTAGACCTTATATGCCTTCTTGTTCATGGGATATCCTAGAAAAATACATGGATGTGCTCTTGGTTCAAACTTGCTTCTCCCAGCCCTTAAGGTTGATATGAAACATAAGCAACCAAAACTCCTTAGGTGTTCATAGTTAGGCTACTTGTTGTATAGGAATTCATATGGTGTTTTAAAACCAAGCATAGAATTCGGCAATCTGTTAATTAGGTACGTAGCTGTCAAAATACAATCTCCCTAAAACTTGGTGGGAATCTTGGATTGAAACATCAAAGCCCTAGCCACTTCTAATAATTGCTTATGTTTTCTTTCTATCACTCCATTTTGCTGTGGAGTATCCACACAAGATGTTTGATGCACAATACCCTTGCTGCTTTTAAATGCTAGAGCACGTTGGTCACAAAATTCTTGACCATTATCAGATCTAACAATCTTCACTTGAGCACCAAACTAAGTGCCAACAAATGCAATGAAAGATTCTAACAAATGAAAAGCACTGCTTTTATTTGGCATCAAAATATCCAAGTAGCCCTAGTGTAATCATCCACAATAGACAAAAACAGTTTGTAACCATCATAGGTAGAGACCCTATAGGGACCCCATATGTCCACATGTAGAACTTCAAAGGCTGCAGTTGCTCTACTTATACTTGAGGGAAAAGAAGCTCTATGGTGTTTAGCTTGTGGACATATACTACAAATGCTACTGGGTGCTTTGCATGGCAGTCTTTGTATGTGTGTCATATGCTGAGAAGAAGGATGTCCCAGCCTATAATGGCAAAGTTCTGAAATAGAAAGACAAGAAGTGAATTGTCTCTACTATTGCTATACTGATGAACTCGAATGGGCTGCAATAAAAGGCTTGACCAAGTATAATCTCCCATTTTCTTCACCAAGGACCACCTTCTTGTGCTTCAAATGGTCCTATATGTAGCATGAATTAGGGGTAAATACTATACTAGTAGATAAGTGCTTGGCTAACTTACTTGCTGAAAGTAAGTTAAATTGAAAATCTGGCACATGTAAAACATCTTGTAATGTTAGGTTTGTACTCAACTCAACTCTACCAATGAGTTTAATCTGGACCTTCTTCCTATTTGACATTGTTATAAAGCACCCTTGTCTCATTAGAGTGTATGATTTAAACAAATGTAGATGTGGAGTTATATGGTTAGTAGCTCCACTATCCACTATCCACTATCCAGCTCAGCTCAGGTTTTACAGACAACAGGCAGAATGACTTGCCAGCCAAGAAACCAGAATGCTGACTTGGTATATTGGTGGTAACCTCCATATTTTGCTTGCTTAGGAATGCCAAAACTTGTTCATATTGTTCTGCTGTCAAGGTATGATGTCTTGATGTTTGATTTGAAGTAGCATTTTGACAGTCAGATGTTGAATGAGATTACTAAACTGTGGCAGCTATTCTTTTGTCTTGATTTGACTGACTTCTTATCCTTTGCAGTTTGAAGCACTTTTCTATAGTATGCCCTAACTTCTTGCAATAATTGCACTACACATTAGATCTTCTTCCACCAGAGGAAGCATTAAAGGGCAGAGAATATTGCAAGTTGGAATGGTTAGCACGAGTATATTAAGGAGGATTCAAAAAAGTTCTACTCGAAAACTGTTTCCTTTGATTTGCCCAGAAAGCAGTAGCTTTAACATCCATTTGAATAGGAGCAATGGAATTCTTAATTTCCTTTTGCTGTTCTTCTTGCAAAACAATGCTACAAGCTTGACTCACTGATGGCAAGGGATTCAGCATCAAAATATTACTCCTTACATTCAAACCTACCAAGAACTGCATTAGCTACTGTCTTTCTATAAGTTTTACAGCAGAACCAGTAGATGGACATGCACATGGCTCTACCAAAACTATATATTCATCCCAAAGCTGTTTGCATTTAGTGAAATATACAGAAATAGACAAATTACCCTGAGAAAGATTGCTCATCTCTTTTTGTAATTGGTAGATCTTTCTGCCTTGATTGAAACTGAACCTTTGTGATAAGTCTTTCCAAATCTGTGCAGCAGTAGGAGTGTAGATAATACTGGCTGCAATGTCTTTTTCAACTGAGTGTAATAACCACGATATAACCATAGTATTACACCTTTCCCACAGAGGCAACAATGGTGATCCATCTCCAGGTTTCTCATAGGTACCATTCACAAATGACAACTTATTCTTTGCTCTAAGAGCTACCTCACATGACCTCTTCCATTGACCATAATTAATTCCACTGAGAGGTTCATTGGTGAGACTGCAATTGGGATTATCAGAATGATGAAGATACAAAATATGTCCAAGATCAAGTGAATAGTTGTTTAATGGAATTTGATTCTGTTCTGTTTGCTATGTTTGAGCCATTCTTATAAATTTTGTCAAACACGAAACAAGATACAAGTATCTTTGTACAGAGGATTCAAGAAAATCAATAGGCTCAAAGAATGAATCAAAAAAAATCAATCAACAAACACTTTATAGCTCCTTAGGAATTCCAGAATTTCAATTATAAAAATCAGAAAGCTAGATATCGAGAATGTTGAAGAGAGAGTAATATTTGAAGAATAAAAAAAAAAAAAACAACTGAATTGATGATACTCAGCTCTGTTAATCGAGAAGTAGAGAATGGAATTTGCAGAACCTGATCGCTGGCTCTGATACCATGTTAAACTTTCTGACCGTGAGCACATCCTTAATCATGATTAAACATTCAAACGAATTGCAAGAGATTCGAGAGAGTAGCAAAGAGAGAGAGAGAGAGAGAGAGAGAGAGAGAGAGAGAGAGAGAGAGAGAGAGAGGAGAATTATCTCTCTGTTATTTTTCCAGTATTTTCTTAAATGATAAGATGTTGTTTTTATATACATTGGCTGTGAGAAAATATCTTGCTAACTAATCTTGTAACTAATCTTGCCAGCTCAGCTAAACTATCTTTCATGTTGCCTTTGTTTCTTTTCTTCTTCTTGCTGCTTCTGGGAAGGAGACTTCCAACACATACGGGTCTTCGCTTGGGGTATGTGCAAGGGCCTTTTACCAACAGGTGGCAACTTGTCCAAACGGATCCCATCTTTCAACATGCGATGTGCTATTTGCGGCCACACCAAGGAAAGCGATTCCCATGCTCTACCGGATTGCCCATTGACCTCCAATGTCTGGCAATACAGCCTCGTCCCTCTAAGGCTCTAGCTTGGGCCTTTTCGATGTCTTGAGGACTGCCTACACAATGCCAAAAATAATCTAGATACCGATGCATTTGGGGATTTTGTGGCAATTCTACAGAAATTTGGAATACTCGAAACCACTTCATCTTCGCCCACCCTGATCATGTTCCAGCCGAGCTAAGCAAACGGGCTTTCGCCTTTGTTGTACACTTCCGCCAAGCTCATCAGCTGGAGCCTACTTTGACCATGTCTCATCCTTGTTCCTGGCGACCGCTTGATCATAGCATTTACAAGCTGAACTTTGATGCTGGGCAAGTTGGTAACCTCGGTAAAGGATAGGGTGTAATCATACAAAATCATATGGGAGACATTATCCTTGCAGCTACAGAACAGAGGTCCTCCTTCAAGGGTCCTGACGTTGAGGAAGCCTTGGTCTGCCTCTTTGGTGTCAAATATGCCCTTGAATCAGGCATCAAGAATCTCATCGTTGAAGGCGTCTATTTGTCCCTCATAAACTCGCTCAAGAAGAAACGATAACTTTTTGGGCTTTATTATGGAGGGCATCCTTTTGAATGTAGCTTGTTTTGATTTTTGCTCTTTCTTGTTTGTGAAGAGGGGGCAATATGGTTGCACATGATCTAGAGCACTTACAATCTTATTCGTTTAGTAGGAGGTTATGGGAATTTGATGTCCCGGAAACCATTGTTCAATGGGCATCGGATGATATGTACGCTCAAGTTAATTCTACTCCAATATAACCACCCCCTTCCTTCTTTTATTAAAAAAAAAAGTCACTCAAATTGACTAATAAAGATTAGTAAGGAATTAACTGCCATTAAAAATATTAAAAGAATAAACCATAAAACTAAACAAGACAAATCATAACAAGTGGCTGACTTCCTAACTTTCCAACGTGATGAGAGCAATTTACAAATTGAAGTAACGGAAAAGCAATATAAGTAGATAAGAAGATGAAAAAGTCAAATAATGAAAAACCATGAAACTAAACAAGACAAATAATGAAAAAGTCAATCATTGTTAACCCAACCTATGACATCGACTAATCAAAAAGGAAAAATAACAATTATCCCAAGGGAAGGAAGAAGAGGGGAAGTTTACAGCAAAGAGAATGAGAGGAAAGATATTGTCATTCAATCCAAATGTGAGAATTGATTCATCAGATTAATTGAAACTCAATGCAAGAACAAAAAACAAGAATTAGGTCTGGCATGTTGTGAGAGAAAATCCAGAAGATGAGATAAAAAACAATGACTTAAAAGTAATTGGATTACAACCTGGGAATCACCCCCCCCCCCCCCCAAAAAAAACAGAGGAAACATCAGAGTTAGTAGTAGAGCAAAACGAAGAACATGGAGGGGGAATTAATGTCCCACTAACAACTCAAATCGTACAAAAAAATGGAGATTAGATAGCAGCTAAACTGTGGTCATGGGAAGAACAAGAAGCGGACAGTATCGAGCTCTATTAATGGCGAAAAAACAGAGCGTTGAAATAGAGCAAAGCTAATGCAACAGCAGTAGCAGAAAGAGGGAATAAGTCATTCAACTCGAAGAAATATTCACGAAATCCTAAAGTTTACCACAATACTCTTATCAAAATCAACAAAGATAAAAATTGATTGCAGAAGTTAAAACTCAAGAGAACAAATCTCAAAATTGAAAACAGTGCAGTGAAATTCGAAAATAGAAATTAAGCCCCAAGATATACTCAAAAATATAAACAAATTCTACCCTAAAACGTAGCGAACCTCTAAATCATAGCTCTCCTCCTCTTTTTATAGCCCTCCAATTTCAACTCCTTTTCTGTTCCATTGATGGCCACTTAATTTGGGAAAATTGGGTGGTGAAGATTGCGTTGATGGAAAGAGGGGTATCAAATTTTCAATAATTGTGTACCGTGATGATGGTGGTGATGATATGTGAGGACAATGTTGTATGATAATGGGTGATGGGGATGATGTAGGCTGATGATGAAGTTAATGGAGGTGGATGAGGATGATTAAGATGATTAATCTCATGGAACGCTAGTGTCAGTCCGTAGCGTGGACGCATTTTATGGGTGAACGAGTAAGAGCGAGAAAGGAGGTGGAAGAGGAAAATTAAATTCCGCATGAGGGGGACGGGGGGATTTTGTGGGCATTTTTACTATTTTTATTTTTTGGATTTCCCCTTTTTTTTCAATTTTGAACTTGCGTTGCTCAATTTTGTGCTTGTAAGTAGAAGTCTGTGTCCTATATGAACTTAGATGCTCACTATAGTTGAATTCTGCAACTGTCGAGCATTTTCCCCCATCTTTCATATTTTTATTATGGACCAAAAAAAATAAAATAAACCACACGTAAATTGCTATTTGCGCACAAAATGGCCATAGAAACATAGTTAAAAAAATCAAAATTTGGTTGCAAACAAATACTTGTAATTTTGATCTTCATGTATCTTTGCCACTCCTCTTTCTATGGGTAACTTTCCTCCCTTTCATTAGTGTGGTTCCAATGTTTCATTTTGTTGTTCTTTTTTGTACTAATGTAGTGTCACACAAGGGCATACGGGATCGAACCGTATGTTGAGTACTCCAGTGCCCTTCCTCCCTCCCTCCCTCTCTAATCTAAGTAACCCAGTTCCGTATTTAATGTCTATTTTGATCGCAGCTATGAGTTAGATTAATTTTTTCCTTGTGTAAGTACGAGCGTAAGCTCGTTCCCCCCTCGAGCGAAGCTCACGTCATCGTTCCTTCAACAAGTGCCTTTAAGGATAGAAAGTGACGTTATACTGAAGTGGGTTATGCTCATCCTTGAGTAAAATAAACTACGATCCCTTTAAAAAAAAGTAAAATCCTAACTAACTATTATAAGAATCATGGTTGCATTGGGTGTATGCATTAAGCCATTTGCAATTGAGGGGGAGATTATGATGACAATGGATCAATCCTCAATGCCTTGGATCTCAATCAGCCAACACTAAAAAATCCAAAGTTAGGTCCTCCGTAGAATCAACCTCAAGCAATCAATGAAATTGGAATATTGAAGCCCAAGATTGTGAACCAAAATGATGATTAAAACTCCCGGTTAGAGCTCTCTCCTAAAGTTACAATGCCACCAAAGAGAAATCCTCAAGATAAGGCTCCTAATCACCATTCTAAAGAGGAGATAAAGATTACAGAGGCTTTTGGAGAGAAAGTGCCTTTTGTAATTCAATTTATTAACTTCTCGAATTTAAGAATTACAATAGGGAATGGCTCTATAAATACCCAAATATACGAAAATTAACTATTACAAAGTGAGGCAAGTGGATCAATAAGAGCCCCAAAAAATATGTTAAGAAAATAAATCCAAATTCTAAAGATAATTACAAAATCAATGAATTGGAAATGATACTTCCCTCATCTGCTAAGAAGCTTCTAGAGAGTCATGCTTATCCAAATGGGAGTGCCTCCGCTTAAAACCTTTTCCTTCGCGAATGTAGAATTAATTCATGTGAAGAAAAACCCAAGGATCACTACCGTATGTCCCCCAAATTAAGCCAACAATTAGATTGCTTCAAAACTGGATTTTGTGCATAATCCTCACTATCTTGATCATTCTCCTCTCAAATGGAGTCCAATGTCAATTTTAAGCAAATGAGACTAAAATAGAAATCTTCGAACTTGGGCTTACACCAATTAGGTATGCTTGGGTGAGAACTAAAACTCGCCCAAAATTTAGCATTTACTATGACAAAAACCTAAACTATGATAGTAGCCTTTTCACCAATTTAATGAATTTAATTGTGAACAACTACTGGAAGGGGAGCCTTAGAGCAACGGTAAGGTTATCTCTGTGTGACCAAAAGGTCACGGGTTCGAGCTGTGGAATCAGCCACTGACAAAGTCAGGTTAGATTGCCTACAATTCACCCTTGGGGTGCGGCCCTTCCTCGGACCCTGTGTGAACGTGGGATGCTTGTGCACCGGGCTGCCCCTTTTTTTTTAATTGTGAACAACTAGTAGAAGTTATTTCATGTTCCTACATTAGACTCATAAGGCTTCCCAAAAAGCCATATGGTTTTGGGGGCTTGGTTTGAATTTGGATGAGGATGAATGTGGAATTAAAAGTTGGCAAGGGGTTTAGTATTCATCAGATTATGTACACAATTTGGGCAATTGCATCACCCTAGTAACCAAATCCCCAAACCATATGCACATAGAATTGTACAAACAAAAGGCATCTAAGTCACTAGATGCACCCTACTTTTTATCATGTCCAACAATATGGAAAGATGTATACACCTTGGTGCATCTGAAAATGTGTATCAGTATTTATGAATCGAAGTGCTAATGCTGACATAATCTTCATTTGCTTGCCTAATTTACTTATTTACTTTTTTATTCATTTTTTCTGTTTTTGATAATTAAAAACCCACACATCCAAAACCTGCTTTAATTATAAATATTCATGCCTTACCTAAAAATAGGGGCTTTTTAGGATTATGCGAAGCATTTATTTCATTACCCAAGTAGAAGTGTGATTAAGTACAATAGCACATATTCAATGCGATAAAAGATATGAAATGAAGATAGTGGTCATCCATATTGGTGATGGATTTTATTCACTTTCTACACCTTTTTTCTTCCTTTCTTTGTGTTTTGCATTTTACATAAGCTTAAAAGTGCTAGATATAAAAATCACATGCCAACTTAACAATTGCATCCAAAGAATTGATGGCAAAGTGAACAGATAGGTACAAAATCATACATATGATATGAGGTTACTATAAAATGTCAGAACTACATCCTATACTAGACATCTGATCGTGCAATCTCTGTATACATATAACTCAACAACCTAGCAACATGGGATCACAATCACTTAACAAACCGCACAAGCCCCTAAAGCATAACAATTTTTATTTTTTTTAAATGTTTCAAAAATTTTGAAAAAAAGAATATGTGCAATTGGGCACCTTACCCCCATACCAAAACTCCACAATATCCTCGTTGTGTAAACCAAGGTGCTACAAGACAATCACATAACCAACATATACCCACAAACCAAAATAGAACCAACAAACCAAGATGAACCCAAGGAACAAAACCAAAGGAAAAATTGACTCAAATTACATGTATACACAAAATAAGGGTCAAAATAGAAAAAGAAAGATATCCATAAAATGAACATAAATGTTGGCTGCACTAGAACTAATGTCTCCTTACAATTATCTAAATGAGGCTCTAGGAGCATCATATACTACACCTCAGCTCACAAGTTGCTACTCATATCAATACCCATGAAAGCTTGTAACAACTTGTCAAACGATTAAGAATAGCTGTCGCAAAATGAGAATAGTAATAATTATGAGGTATTGCTTAAATATAGCAGGCAAGTGGAATACAATCTAAGGGTGTCTTAAGCTTGTCAAAGCTCTAAGTCCAATCATGAGAGAGTATATGCAAAATCAAACACATATGCCAATGGTCTAAAAATGATGTGAATATTGAATCAGATAGACTATCCAGAGTGGTTTGTATGAGCTAAATAAAATCAAATATTTCTTAGAGGAGAGGGCAGATGACCTTGTCAAGTCCTCTGCCTCTATACGGCTCTCAAGTCTGTTTACATCAATATCATCAAGAGTCTAATCTAAACAATGAGTGTTAGGCAAAAAAAAACCTCAGAAACCACAAACGTGGACCTGAGAGGATAAGTGATGGTGAAAACCTAAGGGGGATAAGGGGGCAACATGAATGACGCAAACACTAAGTCATAAGAAGGCTAAAACTAAAATGGGATTAATAAGCTCCACACTAGAGGGTGTGACCTCAACCATCTCGTCAAAATAAGGGTCCCCTAAAGAGGTCTCATCAACACGTTGCTCCTCAATGATAATATCGTCTAACTTAATAGATGTATCATGCTCATCAGTAGAACTAACATCGGCCTCAAATCTCCTTCCTTCTTGGGCTGTCCTAAGGAAGCCAAAAGAAGAGCTAGAATATGAGTAGTCAAACTATACCCAGAGATGTCACTGGTTGTGCTAAACTCTAAAGAAGGACAATGTTGAGACAAAAGGGAGTCACTCACTCCCTTATAAGATAACTAATCATGAAAGCAAGGGGATGAGCTAGCCTGATGGTTCAAGAAATGATAAAAAAATACGAAGTGTACTAATCATTATGGGAATGATGAAAAGAAGAAATCCCAAATTAGTGCTCACGATTAGCCACTACATCCTCCCTAATTGTCTCTCTCTCATAGGTCTTATCACCTAAGTACTCAAGAAAATCCCAAGCATGATTTGCATGCATACATAGGAACTCTCCCCACATATAACTCAACCATAATCTTAGTGCTCACGTCCAAATCCTCATAAATAATTTGGCACAAATTCCATCTCTCTAAACTATGGCAAGGGCTTTAGGTGATCAATTTCTTGAACCTATTCATATATCTCCAAAATGGCTCATGTTCACATTGGATAAAGGAGAGGGTTCCATTCCTATGTCTAATGGTCATGCTAGTGGCAAAGGACCTCCTAAGAAAAGCATCAAAAAAATGAATCCCAAAATGAGATTGAACCAATCTGAAGACACATACATCCACCTCTAAGAATCTTGTTTAAGAGCAAAAGCAATGAAGTTAATGCTTACAATATCAATGGATGCCTTAAGATAGTTACTCAAATAACACCTCCCTCAACTTATGACTAAATAAATAAGGATTATTGATGCCCAAAGCCCGTGAATTTTGGATGGATGTCAACATGATCCATTAAGCTCAAACTGCACATCCTCGGGCATATAAAGGAGCTGAAAGCAAGATTTTTGGGAAATTATGACAGGCAAAAAGTGATCTCTCAAGATGCAAGGAGGCTACGATCAGTCACATTTCTTAGTTTTTCAATTTTCTCTTTAACCGTATTTTTATCCTCAAAATCTCCAAGCCCACTATTTGCAATCGATGAGTCACATTTTTTTAGTGTTTAATTTTCTCTTTTTTTCCAGATTTTTTACATTTTCTTATTTTTTGAAAATTTTAATGTCTTAAGAGAAATCGACTAACCGATAACATAAAAGGCAAAGTGAAGCAATAACAAAAGAAAGTACCTTTACAATTAATGAACTACAGGAAGGCACGCTCACGTGAAGGAAAAATCAAAATATAACATAATAAACCATCTACCACACTAAATAACAAGGCATTGACAAATAAAAAAGTGACCAGATAAATACTTAAGATATTTTTTGATATAATTGTCTAACTGCAAGCACACTGTTAACGTTATAATGTACTAGTAAAGATGGGTTATCCGCATAGGGATGATTGATGAAAATGAGCTGCCAGTAAAATCTATACTGCCATAACTATGATAAAATGTACTAATTAATAAAATTAAATTAATATTTACCTTTTTACTTATCACATCTCAAAGGTTTTGCCGAGTTAAAGTAGCCGCTTTTGCACTTGCTTGTAAAGTAACTCTAATTGACGAATAAGGTCCAGTAAGTAATTGACTACCATGAAAAAGCTTTAGAAGAATAAATCATAAAATAAACAAGATAAATCATAACAAGTTCGTAACTTCCTAACTTTCCAGCATGATGTGAATGATCTACAAATTGAGGTAAGAGAAAAGCAATGGAAGCAAACAAAAGGACAAACCACTGAAAAAAAAAAAAAAAAAACATTACGAATAAAAATTCAGGAATAAAAGATCGAAAATAATGAATTAAAAGTCTTAAAATTAGAATAGGGAACCAAAGCAGCACCAAAACAGAGTAAACATTAGATTTGGTAGTAGAACAAAATGAAAAACAAAGGGAGTGGAGGACTCTAAGTTTGCTTACAACAACTCAAATCAGACAAAATAAAAATGGAGATTAGCATAGCAACCAAACCAAGGTAAGAAGAAGAAGAAGACAAAGAAGAAGATGAAGAAGAACAGGACAACAACAAGCTCAACAAAAAAGAGCGATTCAAAATAGAGCAAATGCAAATCAAGAACAAAATTGACTAGAACTAAAATTGATTAAACATAAAGCAACATATCTGAAGTTGGCAAACATTGAAATGCAATTTAAAATTGAAATTAAGACCTATACTCTAAAGCCTAAACTAATTCTACCATAAAACCTGGCTAACCCCCACATCGTAGCTCTTCTCAAGCTTTTATAGCGCTCCAATCTCGATTCCTCTCCGCTTCTTCAACGGGCATTCAATTTCTGATGGAAGGAGGTTGTCCAAATTGGTAAAGATGGTATTCCAGAAGACGATGTTGGCGATATGTGTGAATGGTGTTTCATGATGATAGGTGACAGGGTGATGTACGTTGATGAAGTCGTGGAGGAAAATGAGGATGATAAAGATCATTAATCCAGTGGTGTATTAGGATTGGTCCTATTTCGCATTTTTTAGGATTTAGCTAAGAGTTTACATCTTTTTACAACTTCTTACATCTCCTTATATACTTAACGTAATCCTTATATCTTCTTACATCTTCTTACATCTCCTTATATCTTCTCACATCTCCATATATCTTCTTATATCTCATAGATTTTCTATAACATTCATTTAATTTAGTTACAGAAATATATATTTTTTTAATAGTACTACCAATATACAAATTTATAAATATCTTATAAACACAACATTTATATAAAGATAAAAACATAATATAATGATGTAAATTATATTTGAGTTTCGACAAGAAATATATGTTATTATAGATGACCATACTTTTATTTATATTTAAAATTATTTACTTAAAATAGGAATTTATTTGAAGAGTTATATTCAATTTTGTCAAAAAAGTTTTTTTTTTGTGTTATACTTTGCTTATTCGATCAAACTAATATTCATATAAAAAATCTTGGATGAAATTTTATTCACCAAATTTATGGAGATTAATATATTTTATTGTTGTGTAATTAACTTAATTAATTGTTTATTTTTAATAAGTATATTATTTTAATATTATTATTTTTCATCCAAAACGTTCATTGTAAAAAAAAATTATACTATATAACTCTTTAACAATTCAACAACCCCTTACATCCATCTTTACAGCTCCTTACGGCTTCTTACATCTTCTTACAGCTCCTTACATCTCCTTACATCTCCTTACAGTTTCTTACAACTCCTTACATCTTCTTACATCTATCTATCTATCTAAAATGCGAAATAGAAAAGGCCCTTAGTGTTAGTGGTGGAGACACATTTACTATGCCAAAAAGAAAGTGAAGGGAATGAAGGAAATTAAATCACTTAGAAGGAGGCAAGGGAATTTTTGGTTTTTTAATTATTTTATTATTTTATGAATTTTTCTTTTTTGTTTTTAGTTTTGAACTTTGGTTTCTCAATTTTGGCCTGCGTAGAGAAGCTTACGACCCATATGAGCTTAGATACTTCTCGTGAGCACTTTTGCATTTTTCTTGTTGATCTACAAACATAAAATAAACGACATGTGAAGTCCTAATTTAACATTTATTTTGAGTACAAAATATATAACAAGTATCATAAAATATCAGGTTTGGGTGCAAACAAATACCTCTACGTCTACATTTTGCTATTTCTCAAGTAAGACAAACTAAGCTACCTAAAGGAAAAAATAAAATCAAAAATTCTAACTCACTTTCGGAGCATGGGTGTATTTAGTGTTTGTGTAACGCCACCAATTTCTAATTACCTAATTATATTGGTCTAATGATGTATTATCTATGATTGTCGAGGAAGTCCCTCGATATAAGGCATCATCGTCGTCGTTTAATGGAACAAGGCTTCTTGGAACTGCATATCTATTAAAAACATTCTTACATTCATCTAGTCAACCCAAAAATTAGGGATAAGAAAGAATATTCACCAAATTGATTGATTTGTAATACGCCTTACAAACCCAGCAAAGTATTCCTAAACACTTCAAAAGAGCATTTGTCCAAAAATTTATACAATTGACTTGTTCCGTTCTCAGAAGTGCTAGCCTCTAAATCACCATGAGCATTTAGCTAGCGAACCATCAACAAAAATAGCAAACCCTCATCTACTTCTTGCTACCTTCTGGCTTGCTTCAATCAGAGTTGTTCACGGATCCCTTACATAAAACAAAAAACATAAAAAAGTTTGAATAATGAGCCCAAACTCCGTATGTACATCTCTATACCGTAAAATAAACTTTATATTCAGTTTAATTGAGTGTCTGCATTTCAAAACATTTTGTTCGATAACAGGAGAGAGAATGTGTGAGCAAAATTACTTTGTTGGTTGTTATATGAAAGTGGACCCCTATTGACGCCTTAAGCGATCTTGAAATAGGGGCACACCTCCCAGACCGATAAGGAGGACTGATCTGTAGTCTTACGGTTAAACTAAAGGGCATAAGCCTTGATGATTTATAATTGATGAGGACCACTTATTCAGGTGACAAAACATTGTGTAGAATAATTCATTACATAAATATTACATGAATTTTTATAACTTAAGAAACATGTGAGTGTTTGAAGAGTAAAGACAACATACATAGCTGGTCTTTGAAATCACTCTTATAATAAAAAATGTTTGTTATAACTTAAAATAACAGACGCAACCTTATTTCGGCTCCAAATGAATAAAAATGTTTGTTAGAAAATTTTTTGGTTAAATAAGTAATTCAAAATCCTTTGATCCTTCTTTCAATTATTAACACACCCATCACTATTCACTTAAGTTGATTCTATTTCACTTTGTCTGTATTCTTCATTTCGATATTGCTGACGTTTATATTATTAATGTTATAAAAGGGTATTGATATAACTCGCCTCATTTTTATTAACATCTATGTTAATATCATTATCATTATAGTTACATTAAAAGCTTGTTATTTTCAATATTTTTGTCACACTTGTTAGTATTAACGTTATCATTATCATCAATGTTGTTAGTATTATTGTTATTATTGTTATTATTATTATTATTATTATTATTATTATTATTACCACTACTATTACTACTACTACTATTACTATTATTATGGTTGTTTTTATGGTGGTTATTATTATTATTACTACTACTACTATTATTATTGTTATTACTATTGCTACTGCTACTACCACCACCTGTTCAATAGTGACATCATTATTAGCCACATTATGAGGTAGATTGATGAATTTAGGTTAGGATTAGGCACAATGTCAAGTGCGTGATTTGGGTCCAAATGCGAAACTTAATTTCACGAATGCTTCAAATATACTTCAACTGACAAAAATTTGCATATTGGGCTCATTTATGCTCTCAAATTAATTCAACAGTGACATTGGAGAGAATCCATTATACTGATTTTCAAAGCCAAACTTCTCTCCATTCTTCCATCCCCTCATGCTACAGTACATTTACAATTATCCCTTTATTTTAAACTTTGCTAATCCACATTTTATTACTTCTAAGCTAGCCCATTAATCCACATTAACCCAACAATTTTTTTCCCCAAATCTCCTAAAATGAATTCAGTTCTCACCTTTCCTCCTTTTTGTCTTTAATCCCAAAATTATTATCATTAGTCAAAAAGTCCCCCATTTTACATTCCAATCTTGTAAGTTAATTAAACTCCACACTTATTTCATAAATTTTTAAAAGATTCAAGGGTTTATGCTTTTCCTCCTTCCTTCTTCTCCACAACCTTACATGACACCAAGCTCATAGCACATTCTCACACAACCACATCATGTACATATGTTCTCATTATATGCAATTGTCATTAAAATTTATCTAAATATCATTAAATCAACACAATCATGTTTAAATTCTCATCAAACCCACAAACCTTAAACCACCTCACTTACCCCTAAACCTCCAAGCATCCCAATCCATTCCGAACATTCAAAAATCCAAGAAAATTACATATTAACACTCACTAAATCTAGATTCACCATTTGATACAAAAAAATTCAATCATTAAACAATAAAAAACAAATTAAGGGTGCTAGGGCCACGTTCTCACCCAGTTGAGTACACAAGAAGAGAAGAAGAGGGGAGGGTGATGGTGACGAATGGATGGCGGGATTGGACAGTGGCGTTCGGTGAAGCGACGACAGCAAGGCATCACACGGCTGGGTAGTGCATAGAGAAACATAGCAATGGCAGGTGAGGGAGTTGTGGCCTGAAGAGGAAAGGGGGTCTGGGGTGTTTTCATGGGTATTGGGGGGTTCTTGGAGTTTAATTGGGTTTACTTAGTATTTGGCTTGCCTTTTATTTTCACCTTCTTTTATTTCTTTGTAAATTATAAGCTTAGTGGTCTATCTAGATTTTTCTGATTTTCGGAGTGTAGGCACTAAAATTTCAATAAAATGCACCACATTAGAAATAAATATAAATTAATTAATTCGGTTCAGCTTATTTAATTAATTTATTTTATTTAAATGAATGTGTCAAAATGACTTCTAAGTCGCAGCCCAACGACCACAAAATCATAACCCAAATGACTATCAAGTCAAAAGTCAAATTGACTATTGAGTTAAGGGTCCAGTTAATGGCCCAAGAAGAGAACCAAGTCGCACACCTTATTAGGGTTTCCCTATAAATAGAACATCACTCTCTCCTATTCGGGAGTCAAAAATTCATTTACTTGAAGTTAGTTTGAAGACTCAAAGGGTTAATTATCTAGAGAAAGACAATAAGCACAATCAAAGCACGTGCTGTCTACCATCGATGATCAAAGAGAACTCTTCTCGATTGAGATCAAGCCTCTTAGATTCTCTCTCAAGATCAAATTCATTGCAGTTCATTCAAAGAAAGTCAAATCCATTAACTTGATCGATATTCAAGTCAATCGGTACTCTTTCAAATACATATTGAAGATGAATCAGAGGACTTTTATTTGTTAACTTCTAACAAATATACAGAGATTGTAACCATAACTTCTGAAATCAACACAAATTAATTTGTCCATATTTCTTGTCTTGATTTGTTTTAAATGTAAAATTTATGTATACAAATTTTTGGCATGTCCGGTGGGAGCTCTACTTTGTATCTCTTTCTCCAAGCAAACGAGTTCTACACTCTTTTGAAGAAGACATGGCTCCTGAAAACGCCATCCTTCAATTTTTGAAGAAGGAAGCTATCATGTCTACATCCAAAGGATCCACAAAGGCTAGTTTTGAATTTGGCAATTGAAGCGTTGGAGTGGTGACTAGGAGTGTCACCAAAAGCGACTGCCTCTATCACCCCAAAACAATAAGTTGTCACTCCCACTGTGCAGTCACGCAAAATTCAAAAATTTTGCTCCAACTTGTTTGTTAATAGAGTCAATCAAACTGCTTTTGTCCCTAATTTCAAGCTAAAACCTTTTGTTGTGTTCAATATGAGGAAGACTCTACCCTGTGGACTGGATGAATGTCGAGCCTACACTAATAATGTCTTCCAACTTTTTGATGAGGAGGACGATGACTAGGTAGTAGTGATCCTTCACCAACATCTCCTAGGGATTTATTTTTCTTACAAGTTGAAGTCGAATCCTCTGACACTATCTTCATGCTAGTCATGGTGACGGAGACTATCAACTAGGAGGAAGGATTGACAAATATGATGGAAACTTTGGAAAGACTCTCTAAGAAAAGCAAAGAAAATGATGCTTAAATTAGGCATCAAAATAAGCAGATTGCTGATTTGAAAAAGAAGATAGAAAAGCCGTCATCTGAAACCTCAAACAAAGACTCTGGTGGTAGAGATTCTGACAAAGAGTCCAATCACAGCAAAGAGTCGAACGAAGAACACAATTCAAAGAATGATTCAACCTTGAATTCAATGTCAATTGTGCAAATTAAAAACTTACTAGCTAATGCGGTAAAGGCCCATTTAAAATGAGGTTCTCATAGAATCCATCATTATAGCAAGCCTTCTATGAAAAGGATTGACGCACTGCAGATGCCTCATGGATTCCAACCTCCAAAATTTCATCAATTTAATGGCAAAGGGAACCCGAAGCACTATATAACACACTTCATCAAGACTTGCAATAATTCTGGCATAGGTGGGAACCTCTTAGTGATGCAATTTGTGTGTTCTGTTCAAGATCTTGCATTTGACTGGTATGCAGACTTTACTTCTAAATCCATTGATAGGTGGGAAAAAATGAAAAATGAATTTTGAATCGCTTCTACAACACGCGCTGCATGTTCAGCATAAGTGAGTTGACTAATACTAAGCAATGGGATGTCTAGCCAATCATAGATTATATAAATCGTTAGCGTGCCCTCTCTTTGAAGTGCAAGGATCACTTGTCTGAACCTTTTGTTGTTGAGATGTGTGCTCAAAGAATGGAGTGAAATATCTTATATGCTTTGCAGCTAAACAAGTCCAAGACTTTCTAAGAATTAGCAACATGAGCTTATGATATGGAGCTTACAATCACCTATTATGGAAGGCGACTCGATGATGGTGAATCAGTGGCATCATCAAGAAATGGAAGCTCCATGCTAAGATACTCTAAAAAGAATGAATATTCTTATTCTGAGTTTGATGCACCAATAATGCTTGACAAACTTCTTGAGAAAGGACTTATAGAACTGCCAGAGTCGAGGCGTCTTGAAGAAACTAGAAGAACTAATGATCTTGAACATTGTAAGTATCACAGGATCATCAGTCATCCTATAGAGAAGTGCAAGGCATTCAAGAGGCAAGTCCTGTAACTTGCAAAGGAAGGAAAGATCATATTAGACGAAGAAGACATTGAAGAATCTGATTGATCATCTATCAAGATCGTATTTGAAAATGCTTTGGACAATCTAAAATGAGCGTTGAGTTAGCAAACTTCCTACTCAGTTGAAGACTCCTTAGTCAAACGTAATTGTATGCTTGCAATACATATCTAGAAACTTTCAAATTGTCGAGTTAACTTTAAGTCATTTTTAAAGACTCCTAAGTCGCAAAACAATTTTAACTCTCAAGTTACTCTTAAAACTTCCAAGTCTAAGCTTCTAGACTCCTAAGTCAGCACAGACTATCAATCACCCCCAAGATGCTCAAGCCATCAAAATCAAAGGCTTCTAAGTCACCTAAAGACTATCAACTCAACAAAATTACAAACTTCAAAGTGAATTGATCGACTCATAAATCATCAAAGATAAAGACCCTTGGGTCATCAAAATCAAAAGCCATTAAAATCAAGACTCTTAAGTCTTCCAAGTGTAAGACTCACAAGTCATCAAAGACAAAGTCTCTCAAGTCATTAAAAATTAAAGACAACTAAGTCTCCCAAGTTTAACATTCTCAAGTCATCGAAAATAAAGACTCCAAGTCACCGAAGATAAAGACTCCCAAGTTTTCAAAGTTTAAGATGCCAAGTCATCGAAAGTAAAGATTCCAAGTTCATCCAAAGCAAGACTCCTAAATCCTCAAAGATGAAGACTCTGAGCTCATCAAAGTTTAAAACTATCAAGTTATCAAAAGTTTAAGACTTCTAAATTTTTGAAGTTTAAGAAAATCCTAAGTCTTCAAAGTTCAAGAACCCTAAATCATCGAAGTTGCTCACTCTGAAGTCATTAAGCAAATATTTGTATCATCTAAGCAGACTTTAGATTGTCACTGAAGTGGTGGATTTTGAATTCATTAAAACTCATAAGCCATAAGTCATTAAAGCTTGTGACCCTTAAAGGTGTTAAGTTAACTCTTGCATTGTTTAATTTGCTGACTCTTAACGCTCCTTTAAATTAGGGGCAATAGTGATATATGCCTCTTTCTTTAAGTTGGTGACAACGGTGCTGGAGCCTCCTTGTTAAAGTTATCCACCTCTTCTTTCAAGTTAGCATCAACAACAACGCAAGCCTGTTCCTTCAAGTTGGTGCCGACAACAACATGACCTCTATCTTTATAATAGAGAAAGTCACCTTAGGCGGACTCGCATGGGCAAGCCATCTAAGGGTGAGAAAAATAAGGAAAGTCACTTAAGGTGGACCTATTCAAGAAAAAAAAGACCCCTTACGTATTGCTTGTGGCAAGTCATAGAGAAAATGATCAATTTAGTCCAAAGCTTTAAGCATCCGACATTTCAAATGACAAATCTGCAAAAGTATAAAGGAAAAAAAAAGTGCTATAGTTGCTTGATATGTGCAGTATAACCTTCTTCAAGTTGGTCACATAGGCGATGTAGATCTCATTAGGAGGATTTAAAGTTAACCCATTCATTTACCCAAAAGGATCAGATATTCAAAGGTTAACTGATAATCAAGTCAAATTTGCCTTTGGAGGAAATTCTCCTTTGGAGGATTTTCACCTTTGTGAACGTTCGCCTTAGGAGGATTCAAGATTAGTCTGTTGATGTGCGCAAAAGGGTTAGACATTCAAAGGTTAGCCGATAATCAAGTCAAATTCGCCTTTGAGGAAGTTCAACTTAGCAGGATTCATGATTAATCCATTGATGTATCCAAAAGGGTTAGACATTCACAGGTTAACCGATAATCAAGTCAAATTTGTCTTTGGAGGATTTTCACATTTGAGGAAGTTCAATTTAGGAGAATTCAAGGTTAACCTGTCGTTGTATCCAAAAGGGTTTGACATTCAAAGGTTAAGCGATAATCAATTCAAATTCACCTTTAGAGGATTTTTACCATTGTGAATGTTTACCTTAGTAGGATTCAAGATTAACCCATTGATGTATCCAAAAGGATTAGACATTCAAAGATTAACTAATAATTAAATTGAATTTGACTTAGGAGAACTCTCGCATTTGGGAATGTTACCTTAGAAGCAGTATTAATCCAAAGATTGGGGTCTTGCATAATCCGAAGGGTAGGCCTGCATAAAAAACTTTAAATAAAAAAGGGCAAAACCAAAAGAAAAGGCAAAGCGCCACAAAACAACAAAAATGAAACATGAGGGTTTTTGTTAGAAAAGCATGCGATGAGAAACAATATCGTTGGGTTTTGATTGAGAACACATTTGTTTAAGGTGTTGATACGAGAAATTATTTTCAAGGATGAAACCATCTTCTGTAGTGTCACAGTGACGTCGTTTGCCTTTAGTTACTTAATTATCCATGGTTGATTGAGAGCGAAATTTCTGTACGGTCTTGATGCAAGAAGTTATTCGCAGCGAGATATTTCATTTTCTACAGCGCGTGCCCATGACAAAGGGGGAAAAAAGAGGGGAAGAATTCCATCCCTCAAAGTGAAATTGCTCCTAAGTGAAATTATCAGTGAATGTTTGCAATTGTTGATTGTTTAGGGTTTCCGAATGAGTTGCAAAGTAGATTTGCTTCTTCTTTCATTAAGGCTGCCGTAAAACATTCATGAAGCATGTCTATGATTGATCTCAATGCCTCTTTTGATTCCTTCGTCGAGATTTCATTCTAATTGGAGTATTTATTGGATTAAGAATTAAGCAAATATATACTTCATACAAAATTCAGAAGATATTGTGTAAGATCTCATCGTAATTATTTTTACTAAAAATAAAGATCTCATGAAATCTCTTTGATAACTCTTTCTTGAGTATTTTGGTTAGACCCCTTTATTCAACTATTTCTCTGATCGAATAAATTTAAGATCCAAAATTAAGTTGTTTGACAAAATTTCAAGCTATCTCATCAAATCAGGTTATATTTTGAACTTGGTGTTTGTCAAGTCAAGTTCTGATGCTTCACTGAAAAAAAAAGAGTTAGCTTGCTTGATACCTAACTAAGTTAAGAAGATGGAGTTGGTATTCCAACAAGATAAATGGTGAGTGTACTCTTACCAACTTCCAAGTTTTGAGACTCGATGACATTTGACAGTACAAAGTCATCGCCACGGTCAATTCTCAAGCAGGCAATTTGTAGGTATTAAAATTTTAACAAAATATGCCACATCAGAAATAAATATAGATTAATTATCTCAGTTCAGCCTATTTAATAAATTTATTTTATTTAAATAAATTGACCAAAATGATTTCTAAGTTATAGCCCAAACGACTATCAAATCATGACCCACATGACTATCAAATTAACAGTCAAATTGACTGTCGAGTCAAGGGCCCAGTTAACGGCCTAAGAAGAGAACCAAGTCACAAACCCTAGTAGGGTTTCCCTATAAATAGAACATCACTGCCTCCTATTCAAGGAGTCGAAAATTCATTTATTCTGAAGTCATTCTGAAGACTTAGAAGGTTAATTATCTAGAGGAAGACAACAAGCACAATCAAAGCACGTGCTGTCTGCCATCAAAGATCAAAAAGAACTCTTCTCGATTGAGATCAAGCATCTTAGCCTCTCTCTGAAAATCAAATTCATTGAAGTTCATTCAAAGGAAATCAAATCCATTAACTTGATCGACATTCAAGTCAGTCGGCCCTCTTTCAAATACATATTGAAGATCGAATCGAAGAATTTTTATTTGTTTTCTTGTAACAAATATACAGAGATCGTATCCATATCTACTAAAATTAATACAAATTAATTTATCCATATTTCTTGTCTTGATTTATTTTATATGCGAAATTTGTGTATGCAGGGTCTTTTTAATCTCCTTTTTATCCCTCATCCCTTTCCCTTCCAACATAAATTTTGGGCTAGTTTCTTTGCTAAAATTTATGGATTAATTTTGACACCATTTGGGTGTGAAATTTGCAAGAAGGAACTTTCATTTTTAATTTACTACTCCTTGCATTCTTTTTATATATATCCCATCATTGTTATTTTTTTCCTAAATTACCTATTTAATAATTAAGCAAGTTTAATTTTGCTGTCATTCAAGTATTCATTAATATTTTGATTGGGTTATTTAGGAGCATAACAAAATTCATTTTGAGGTCACTTTACCGATTCAACCTGCAATTGCATAAATAGTTGTACATATATAAAATACTATACTGAAATGCGACACCTAATCCAATTGAATTGTAATTGAGGTAATTCAAGGCAATTAGCATAGTTTTAGGTCCAACCCATTACAGTGTGCAACAAGCTCTTCAAACCTCTTAGTTCCCCAAGTGTATCAATGAGGCCTGATGAGGGTTTTTTAGAAGATATACCACAATATCTTTTCAAAAACAAAGGAAAATATTTTAATTTTTCAGCCCTAGCAACCAACTAGACTACTAGACAATCAGAAAATGCACATGCCAACTTAGCAATTAAAGCTAAAGATTTAATGGTAGAGCAAGCAAGGTAGGTCCAAAATTACATATATGAGATAAGGCTATTATAAAAAACCATAACTAAACTGTGAATTAGACATTTACATCGTGTAAACTCTATATACATCTAACTTAACAACCTAGTAGCTTGGGAACACAGTCACCTAAGAAGCCTGATGCCAAACTAGATGTGCAAATCACTTTCCTAGCTTAATTAGGTTTATAGCTCACTTGTTAGGTGTAGGTTATTTCAAATAAAGCTTCTAGCACAAGTAGTCCAGAATTGTCAGTCTCACATGTTAATTTTAGTTGCGCTTTAGATAACCAAATAAGCTCCAAAATTAGTGCTTTATCTATGGTTGAATAGTCTAAATGTTTATTTTCCCATGAGCTTACCTACAGATTCCAAATATGCCTTGAGTTATGAGGCAAAACCTAAGGAAGGGTAAATGTTGGTCTAGTTTCGCACGATTTTAATCATAGGCTTAAGTGGTCAATCAAATGGGTGACTTACTAGTTAATCCCTTATTTGTAATTACTGGACAATCCAATAATTCTTCCCTGAATATGACCACCAAGTTTCCCTACTTTGGATGGTGCAAGATACCATCAAGCAAGTACATATACAAAAAATTTTAGCCTTGCAATTGAACTAGTGGTCCCCTTTTTCATTCGTTTTAATTGTATAATTACTTTAGAAGAATTTCATTAGTTGTTTTCTATATAGTTCAATTGGTTATTACAAATCTTGGAGAGGAGGGCACCCTACTATATAATGGCTTGATTCCTCGCATTATTTTTCATATTTAGAGTATTGAATGAAAAAACTTGTTGCTTGTAATCTCTCCATAGAATCTCAATTTCTTTCTGTCTTAGAGTGGTGATTGTGAGTCCTTCCTTTATTTTTGTCTTTGGTTATAAGATTGAGTGGTGGCTTGATTAGTGTAGACAATGACTTAACCTTTACCCTAAGCATGTCTTCTTTTGCTTATTGCCGATTCTATTTTTCACAAACAAAATCCACAAAATTTAATTACCCTAAGTTTGGTCTTTGCCTAGGTTATAATTTGGTTCTTTCAAGTGCTCTTTCTTGTGGGTTGTTTTTCATCCTTGTCATTTTTGAAATCATTATCAAGATTAATAACCTTTATTTGATCATTGCATATCTTCATATGCGAAATCATTATCAAGATTAATAACCTTTATTTGATCATTGCGTATCTTCATATGCTTCAAGTGGTGTCAAAGCAAAAAGTTCCGTCATTTAGATAAGCATCAGATGCTTAAACATTATGTTGGATTGTTGCTTTAGTAATTCCATTTCACTATATTTTGCTTTGAATCTTTGCTTTAAGCTTTTTTTTCCCCTTTAAATTCAACTGTAAAAGAGCCCAAATGCACTTTCTACCCAATTCAAAACCTTGAAAATGCACACTTCGATATCATCTAAAATTTCTCTAACTTATCCATCTTGATTGTCCTTTAGCCCACAAAGAACCCTATCCCCAGACACATGACCATCCCCCTAAACACCACCTAAATGTCCACAAAATGGCATAATCTAAAGAAAATAGTCAAACACCGATTAAAATACCAATCCAAAATTTTGGCATTACTTGTCTGTGCCACTTAGTATGCACATGCCAAAATACCGCACTTTGGAATTCTCAGTAAGAGACTTGGCATAACTACCTCGTGCCACCGTACATGCCCGTGCCACGTTTCAAATACTCTATTTCCGCCAGTGCAACTGAGCACAACCTTACCATCCATTCGTCCTACTTAGTTTGGCCCCACCATATGGAGCACGTTTCTGCCACTCTTCTTTTCTATTCTCTTGACCATTCCACTGCCTTTGATCGTCGATGGTTCTCAATTGTGACCTCCTACTAAAGAACCCTTTTCTCCGCAAAGAGCTTTCAACCAATTTCCCCTTGCCCATTCTCATTTGACTCTAAACTCTTTTCCTTAAGCATGGATGTGCCAACTTTCCAAGCAGAGTTTAATACAGACTCTTTACTCAGAAGGGGTTACCCCTTAGAAGAATGCCTATAGCGAAATGAGTTTTCAAATCAAGATGGCTTCAAGGTAGACATCCTAATGCTAAAATTGCATGCCAACTCTTGGTATACACATCTTGTGGAAGTAAGAGCCTAAGAGGGTAGATCTCATATGTGGATTTTATGTTTACTTTTAAAAATCCTTTTTACTTGCAAGTGCATAAGATCAATTCTACACTAGCGAGTACAGGGTATCGATCCCACAAGAAACAATAGCAATTTTAAATTTTAGCTTATGTAACTATCAAGAATAATTCAATTGAGGAGTTCGAGCATCAATATGAATTAAAGAAACAAAATAAAACAAGCGAGTCAAGAAAATAGAGAAAAATCAAATAAGAGAAATATCAAGGACTTCAGATTTTATTAATGACACAAATATTGAATTACTAACTCAAATGGGGGTTCCATTAGTATGTTATTCAGCTTAAGCTACAAGAATTAGGCCATAAATTAAAAAGATGAATTATAATGATGGACTAATATTATTTATCTAGTAGTTAGCATGAACCATTCTTTTTAGATATAACTAATCTAGTTTAAGAATAAATTATTTAATTTTACCAACTAAATTTTAAGCCCAATTACACAGCATTATATTAGCGTATAAGGTTTAATTTTCACTTGAGATAGCAAATTAAACTATTATAATCAACATGAATAAACAATAGTTTGAAGATGTATAAATAAGTTAATTTCAAATATAAACTCAAAATTATGCAACATAAGAGACAAAAACAACCACAAAAGAAATTAGTAATCAATATTATTAATCAAAGATCCATCCTAATCCTACAAGAGTATTTTAGCTGGCCATAGTTAATGAACCATTGAAGTTGGTGTAGCCATTTCTCAATGTTATATCCAAAATTTGATACTCAATCACACAAAACTATAGAATTAAGTGTAAACTCTCAAATTTGACTCACAAATGAAGTGAGAAGAGAAGAGAAAAATAGTAAACAAAGCTTATTATTTTCTAAACTCCTCTACCCAAATAGCTGTCTTACAAAGACTCGCTCTAAGAAAATTGAAAAATAGAAGATGAAAGAATGGGAGATTGCTTGGATGCTTCGATGAGTGAATGGAAGAATGATTTTTGCACTAGCCTGAACCCCATTCATACTAAAAATTGAACCCCTCTTGGTGCCCAAAAATTAATTAAAACTTAATTTCAATTAATTCTTGGCTGTTATATTGTTGACTTGTATAAGAAAAAGTTAGCCTTTAGCTAAAAATTAACAAAGATTAATTAACTTTGACTAGGTTAGTTTGAGCATCCTCGCTCTTGGCTACTTGGGGGGTGGTGCAGAAACCGACTAAAGTGGCTAGATGAGAGAGCGTGAGGAAGAGAAAGGGGGAACACTAGGCTAGGCTAAGCACAAGCAACAGGCCCAAGCATGGGGAAAAAGAGAAGGCGGAGGTGCTACTAGAAGGCGACGGGCCAGACGAGTTGAGCCACTGAACAGGCCTATTCGGGCTAGGGTAGGCATGAGAGCAGAGCTGTGCTAACTGGAGGTAGGTCTGGGCCATTGGGTGCTCCAGTTGGGCCACGATGCTCAGGCCCACTTAGTTAGGAGAGTAGAGGGAGTTGGGGTGCTGCTTTAGTCGGCCGCGACTAGCAGACCAGGCGCCCTCGACTAGGAAAAAAAAGGAGAAATATTGGGCTTTGTTTGTCATTTTGGCTACGGTACTCTGTTAAATCCGTCTCCATTTGGTAAATTGTACATCTTATTTCATGTTATCATCATCGCCTACAAAAATATAAAGAAAATGCGCTATTATTCATATAGAAATACATCACAAAGACTTAAAAGAGGTGAAAAAAAGAGAGTAAAATTACATAAAATATGACTTGTCAACTCCCCCACACCAAAACTTACTAGTCCTCGTGCAAAGAATGACAATAATACATATATCTTCATTCATCTCATCAAGTAGAACAAGATTCGAGGAGAAATCAAGTATCCGACTACATTTGTCCATTCAAAATCATATAGATAAAATCACTGCCAACCCACAACTCATTATCAAACATTCCCAATTTCAACTAAGTCAACAAGTCAAGACTCAAGCAAATTAAGCACATAATGAAACCATGTAGCAAATCTTAAGTATAGAATTTCACCCCATATAACAAAAATCACACAAGCATCTTTAAACTTAAGTCTCCAATGCCAAATCAACTTATTAGGCTTTTTTTTTTTCCTTTCCTAATTTTTTTAAAAAATTTTTTAAAAACTTTTACAACACTTACTCAGTCCCATTTGTTTTCTCTAATGGATAAAGATATAAATAAAAATAACACTCAGAGAAACACTTAGTACATATTCAAGCAATTAATGATATGAATAGAGATATAAAGTAAATAATGGTACTAGAATCAGCTCAATTTATTTTATTTATTTAATGAAAGTGAATGTGGAACTCAATACTTATTGAATACACATAATAACAGTGGAAATAGGGTTCCATCTTAAAGTCAAAAATCGGTTACATAGTGGCATTCGCACAGCTAAAATGTTGGGCCTTCAACTAATCAAAACTAGAAATAATCTCTAATGGGCATGGGTGACATAAATCAAATCCACATAATAAGAATAGAGCATGTATAATCAAATCACTCAAGCTCTTCCCAAAATCAAATTCATAGCCAAATTTTCATTTTTTTAAATTTTCCTAAAAAATTTCGCTTTGCCTTCCTCCCCCCCCCAAGCCTTACATTGTTCTCAATGTAAAAAAAAGCCATAATAAATAAAGAAATGAGGAAAAGAGCCATACAACCTAACAGAATGAGGAAAACATTCTTAATATTCCGAGTAATCCAACTTCATTGATACCTTCAAAACCATCAAACACCAAAAAAGTCAAACAACAAAGTGAAGAATTCATACTATAAAACACAAACACAATTGATCAAAAAGAAAAACAAAAACAAAAGGCTCAAACTCATCTAAAATGATTGGATTGCATCCCAATAGCGTTAAGTTTTATGTCTTCAGTCAGACAAGGTCCTATACACTAACCATCTTTAGGATCCAGAATTTGGATTGCCGTAAAAAAAAAACACTGGTTTAACAACAAAAGGACCATCTCATCTAGATCTCAACTTGCCAAGAAATAGCTTAAGCTAAGAATTAAAAAGTCAAACCTGCATATTAGATTCAGAAGATTTATGCGAAATCATTTTATCATGAACAGCTTTGGTATTGGCTTTATAAATCTTAGCATTCTCATAGCCTTCATTACGCAATTCATCCAATTCATTCAATTGAAGCCGATGATTAGAACCTACTTGTTTCATATTGAAATTAAAAGCAATAGCCTAAAAACACAACGTTCTAATTCAATTGGCAAGTGACAAGCTTTGCATAAAAGAAGCTGGTAAGGAGACATCCATATGGAAGTCTTCTAAGTATTACAATAGGTCTACAGAGCACCATGCAATCTCAAAGACCAGTCTTTCCTATCAGGTAGAGTTGTTTTCTGAAGTATAAAGTTGACCTCATAATTAAACACCTAAAGTTGACCACTAATCTGAGGGCGATGGGGGTAGCTACTTTATGAGTCACAGAATATTTTTTGAGTAAAGCCTCGAAAGACCGATGATAGAAGTGACTACCTCCACCTCTAGTAGGAACTCTAGGGGTCCCATACTGGCAAAAAATGTATTCTTTCAAAAACTTGACCACAATCTTGTGGTCGTTGGTCGTAGTAGCCTAAGCCTCCACCCATGTTGACACATAATCAACGGCAACCAATATGTATGCAGAGCCAAAAGATGGGGGAGAGGGACCCACAAAATCAATGCCCCACGCATCAAATATCTCAAAAAAAAAAGAATAAGGAAAAGGGACATCATATCACCACGGGACAAGGCACCCATACGTTGACAATAGTCACAAGCAAGACAAAAATGGCGAGCATCACGAAATAGAGTGGGCTAGAAAAACCCACTTTGTAGGGCTTTAGCAATTATCCTACAACCTCTAAAGTGACCACCAAAAGCACAAGAGTGACAATAGATCAGAATACTATGAATTTCATCCTCAAGGACACACTTACACACCACTTAGTGCAAACAATGTTTGAAAAGATAAGGGTCTTCCCAATGGTAATGTCATACTTATGAGAAGAATCTATTTTTCTATTGTTTGAATGAGTAAGAAGGAATCGTCCTAGTCACAAGGTAGTTCACAATGTAAGAAAACTAAGGGAGAAGGGGCATATGACACAACAGATAGTTGCCCATGAGGAAAGTCGTTAGGAAAACCAACTAAATAATAAGTAAAAATTCTAGACAAGTGGTCTACAACTGATTTTCAGAACCTAACCTATCTTTTATTTCAATAGCAAACTCTTAGAGCACCAAAATCCATCTAATGATTGTAAGTTTAGTGTCATTCATGGCCAATAAGTGTTCTAATACAACATGATCTATGAACACAATTACTTTTGAGCACAAAAGGTATGGACCGAATTTATCAAGGGCAAATACTATAGTTGGCAACTCGTTTTCAGCAGTAGAATAATCATAAGCAATTGTTAGAGTTCTACTAGCATAGTAAATGTGATAGGGTCGCAAGTACATGGTGGCATTGTAGATATCAAGGTCGACCCCACAAAACCTAGGTTGATCCATTGGGTTATAATCCCTCAAGATAGGCTAAACGAATCTAAATTTGAGAATGAAATTAAACTAATCAACTATTTAATCTAATGGATAAATAACAATTGCAATTAAGCAAAATAAGCCATCACCTGATCCACGCATCAATGGAGCACTTCTTCCTTAATTCATTGTTTAAAACCGATAATCGAAGTATCACAGACCTCTTTAAAGGTGAAGTTAAATACCTAAATCTAACTAATTACCATTTCTGAAGGGTTCTTTATTTGTTTAGGTTGATTAAACATGCGATTATCGAATTACTGGTTTCTCAATCGGTAGGACTTTCCCAAGACTCCACACAATCAAGTCAAACCATAGGATTCTAGTATCATATTTAACCTTTTAGTTCTTCACCCAATACCCAAAACATGCAAGAAAGTGATCAAATTCCTCATAAGACAATGAACTTCTAGAATTCGCTAAAACAATCCAACAAATTGCAAAATACCAAATGATATCAACACAAGATCAAGAAATTGACAAATGTTTGCATAAATCCAAAATCAAATAACAAACATAATCAAAATTGCAAAACATAAATCTAAATTTACAGAAGGGAAGAGAAGTGAAAAGAGATGCTCAGCTAAGATCATGCTTGAACCATCGTGCAAACTCGGAATAGAATCCTTGCAAATCTTCACTTCAACTTACTCTCTCTCCCACTAATCTAATCTAAGTCCTAATCTAATTGATAAAATTTGAGAGAGGAAATGGAATGATGGGATCATGGTTTGTGCTTTCAGCTATGAAAATGGTCTTATTTATAGAGAAACATAATCAACCTCAGCCACACGATGGGGGAAAATAAACAGACTAGTAGTTATGCCTCCAGCACGGACCGTGACATCCACCACGGGCAGACCGTGGTTTTTGCTGGTTCCGAAATCTTCTGCTCTTCTTTTACTCCACGGCATAGGGCTTGGGGTATGAAGGTCAATTGCTAGGTGAAATAGTCTAAAATTCTGCAAAAGTCGTCAAAGAACCATACCCGAGCATAAAACAAGAATGGGAATATAAATTATAACATAAAGCACTCAGTTCTCACCAAACAATGCGACAAAATGACCTCAAGATAGTGTGCACTTTAAGCACTTATCAAACTCCACCATACTTAAACTGTTACTTGTCCTCAAGCAAACACTAGAGAAAAGCGATAAAGGAAAATGCATCTAAGCCTCAAACATATGACAACCTCCTTAAAGTGGGGAAGCCATGGCATATCACAAGCCAGAATGGCAAGCAATGGCAACCCTAAATAGCACGCAAAACATTTCAAAATTAGAATGAGGAGAAGGTTTTCAAAGAAGTACGAGACCACAAGCTTAATATCAGACTTGAGCACCCCTAAAGAAATGCAAAGCATGTCTTGCAAGCACATGTAATTGAATAGAGCCAAATGGACTAGTAGAATCTTACTTTTAGGAAATGTGGATCACTCCAACCCATATGTTTAAAATATAGTATAAGTTCACTCAAGGCTCATTCCAAAGATGCAATCTACTATATGCATAAGCTTGACAAGATTCTCAAATTCTCCACCACTAAAATGCAATGTGTACAAGACAATCAAGAGGACTTTATATGGGTTGTAACATGGGCTAGAAGGGTTAAGGAAAATGAGTGGACAAATGCATTTGGGACAAAAGCAGAGCTACTTAGCCAAGTGACTAGGGAGCAACCAATAAACCACAAAAAAACCATGAAAATCACTAACACTCTAAACTCCAACAATTTAATGAACATATCCCAACGAATCAAGTAGGAAATGAGTTGAAAAAGAAGGGAATTCAAGCCATGTACATGTCCAATGCCAATAAACTTAGTCATTTTCTCTTTTGCCTTTTTTTGTTTTTTTAATTTTTTTCCTTCAACATAACTTTTTTTCGTTTTCTTCTTTTTTTGGGAAAATGAAACAAAAATTGCAACTATTGAAAGGCATACGAACTCGAATTATCAACTTATAGTCTAATACATGGACACAACCCAAATAAGGGGGAACCAAAGTAAATGTTTAATGTCATCAATCCCTCAACAAACCAACACACCAAAGCAATCTTAAACTCAATTATCGTTAAAACCAACCACTACACAGATGAAGTGATACTCCATAGACTTGGCTTAAAGGTAAGAATATGTGTTTGGCCAAGAGCTAATATGAAGGGATCACAACAAAGATGGATATAAGCTCAAAGGGGCTAGCAAAGGGAAAATCATATAATACACGGGTAGGCTATTTGCCTAAGGCTAAAATAACCGAAGAAAAAAAATGCCTCTATCATATCATGAACTACACACATGTGAATGTGATTTTGAACAAGAGTCTATGCAAGTTCTAAAGATGCTATATGGAAAAGCCACACAAATGAAAGAAATATGAGACTAGATATAATGATTAATTAGTCCAGATGAGACTTAAAATCTCACTGGACATCTACCAAAATCTCAATTAGTTCATAAAATGACTCCTATGTACCAACATTAGTGTTGAGGACCCCAAGGGATAACAAAGTTCTCAAACACGACAATGGTCAAAACAAGAAATATTTACAAAACCTTCAAAACTTTTACGAGCAAAAGGGATTACACATCGAAAGTTACTCAAGCTCATGGAAGCTATGTTGCCTAAAGAATCATCATTGGAGGTTATCTCGAACCAATCACACCATCCCTACACGCTATCCTATGTGCAAACCTAAATACAACACACTAATGCAATCAAAAAGAAACCTAAAACTATGTGCTCTAACAAGTATGTAAATTAATAACGGAAATAGAAAGCATAAAGCTACCCTTCCCCCATGCTTAAATAAAACATTATTATTCAAAGAAAAGAAAGAAAGAGAAGAGAGATGGAAACATAAGAGAACAATCTCACCACATTAGGTGTTGGGCACACCTAAGCTAAGGCCTCATCACAAACGGGCCAAATGGAGCATCAGCCACTTCATTACAACTCGTCAAATCAGATGTAGTCAAAGCCCGCAAAAGCTTATCAAACACCATAGCACGGGGCTCACAAGCTTAGCTATAAGAGAGCGTGAAGACGAACATGACAAAGAAAGTTAGTGCTCTCTTTATTAAACCAAATGCCATAGAAAAATCAAAAAAGAAATCAAAGAAAGTATTACACATGATTTTTCTAGGCTCATCCACTTGGTACACGTAATACGAGTCTAAGGGAGGCATTGTACCCACTGAAGTAATCTAGGGACATAAAATTAACAACATTCCCACCAAGCATATAAAACATGTTATCCTCATAGCCCAAATCATTATTAATATAAAAAATCATAGGATTATCAATGGGCATATCAATATAATACTCAAGGGAAGGGGAGGGTAATGTACGAATAGGTGAAATATGGGAATGATCAAGGGGATTAAGGAGAGCATTATTACGAGCAAGGCTAGGAGACTCCTCATCCATGAACATATCACATGACCCCTCCAAAGGAGTCTTATCTAGATCATACACCTCGTCAAAAGTATCTTTTGACTGAAAACATGTATCAGCAACATCAAACCTAGTATCAAACCCATAAGACTCACCCACCTTGAGCCCCATGCACTGAGCTAAAGGAAATGATGAATCAGCTAAGGTGAAGACAATATCAGTATTGCCCTCGGGTTGCAAAATCAAGTGGAGCATAGCATGCGTAATAAGAATAACCAATGTATATCGTGGTCAGAAGAGTTCACAAATCATACCAAAAGGGGCATAATAAGATCTAGCGTAGAACGCACAAGGATCAGGGCACGAATAGCCAAAAACACAACTAGCATTCTCAAATTCAAATAAATCCCAAGCAATCCACTCAAGTAAATACCATGGTTGATCAATATTTTTACCATCAAAACCCCAATACTCTATAAGAATACGGATTTTACTATTCACGCCCTCATGAGCAATGCCTAAAATTTCTCATATACCCATACAATAACTTCATAGAGCAAGAAGAACATTTAAACACTTAAAATACCTCCAAAATAGTTCATGTTTGAATTGGAGAAAATAGAAAATTGCCACTATTGTTTTTTTTTTTTCAAATTTTTTTATCTTGTAAAACTTTTATCAATTGTTTTTATTTTTTTTTGGTCAAAGAGAAATAAAATGCTTAGTCAAACCTATCGAGAAAAATTCAATATTTGACGCTAGTCTCAAGCAACGGCACTAAAAACTCGATAGGGCAGCAAGTGCACGGTGGCGTTATAGATATCAAGGTCGATCCCACAAAGACTAGGTTGATCTACTAGGTTGTAATTCCTCAAGATAGGCTAAGTAGATCCAAATTTGAGAATGAAATTAAACTAATCAACTATCTAATCTAATGGATAAATAATAATTGGAATTAAGCAAAATGAGCAATCACCTAATCCAAGCATCAATCAAGCACTTCTTCCTTAATTGGTTGTTTTAAAACCAATAATTGAATTATCATAACCCTCTTTTAAGGTGAAGTGAAATACCTAAATCTAATCAATTACCATTTCTCAAGGGCTCTTGATTTGCTTAGGTTCATTAAGCATGCAAGTATCAAATCAATGGTTTCTCAATCAGTGGGACTTTCTCAAGATTCCAAACAATCAAGTCAAACCGTAGGATTCTAGCATTAGATTTCACCTGTTAGTTCTTCATCCAATGCCCAAAATATGTAAGGAAGTGATCAAATTCCTCACAAGGCACAAACTTCTAGAATTCAATAAAATAATCCAACAAATTGCAAAATACCAAATAATATCAAGACATGATCAAGAAATTAACAAATGTTTGCATAAATCCAAAATCAAACAACAAAGATAATCAAAATTATAAAACATTAATCTAAATTTAGAGAAGAGAAGAGAAAAGAGATGCTCATCCAAAATCGCAATTGAACCATGGTGCAGAACCGAAATAGAATCCTTGCAAATCTTCACTTCACTTCAACTCACTCTCTCTCCCTCTAATCTAATCTAAATCCTAATCTAATTGATAAAATTGGAGGGAGGAAGTGGAATGATGTGACGATGCCTTGTGATTTTTGCTGCGAAAATGGCCTTATTTATGGAGAAACATAATTAATCTCAGCCACACGATGACGAAAAACGAACAAGCTAATAGTTATGCCTCCACCACAAACTGTTGCATTCACCATGGGTAGACCGTGGTTCTTATTGGATCTGAAATCTTCTGCCCTTCTTTTGCTCCATGGGCATAGGACTTGGGGTACCTCCATGGTGGCCAATATGCACTCAAATGAAGGTCAATTGTGGGGTCAAATGGCCTAAAATCTTGCGAATGTTGCCAAAGAACCATGCCCCAGCATAAAATGAGAATTTGAATAAATTTTAATATAAAGCGCTCAATTCTCCCTAAAAAATGCAACAAAATAACCTCAAACTAGTGTGCACTTTAAGCACTTATCAAAATAACATGAGACATTCTATTCACACTTTGACCCAAAACAACCCTCATAGAAAAATTAAATGCATCACACAAAATCTGAAATGGAAGAGAAAAACTTGGGAGTTGCACTATGGGGGCCAACACCAGCAAGGATCGAAGCTTTTTAAAAGCTTTCACACAAGATTCATCAATCACAAAAGGAGCATCTTTATTAAGGAGGTTATTAAGTAGGTGAGTCACTTTGCTAAAATCCTTAATATATCTCCTATAGAATTGAGCATGACTAATAAGTGATCTAACTTGCTTCATAGCAGAAGGAATAGACAAAATTAGAAATCAGGTCGTGCTTGGCTTCATCAACCCTACTGCCCTTTTTAAACACTTTATAAGCCAACACAATCCCTTCTTGGACTATGAAATGACTCTTTTCCCAACTTAAGACCAGATTTACTTCTTCACATCTTTTCGACGCAGTGGATAAATTACTAAGACACACATCAAAGGCATAACCAAAAACAGAGAAATCATCCATAAACATCTCTATGAAATTATCAATACAAATTAGAAAATATGGCCATTATACATCTTTAGAATGTGGAAGGTGCAGTACACAGCCCACACTAGGAATGGCAATGGGGCGAGTATGGGGCGGGTTGAGCCGTACCCGTACTCATACCCAGTTTCGAAAATAGTACCCATACCTGTACCTATACCCATCGAGTATTGAAAAACTACACCTATGTCCTTACCCACCGGGTTTTTGCGGGTTTTATTCGGGTTTGTATAGGAAATAAAAATTAATACCCATATTAAACCCATATTTGAATTCAATATTAGTAAATTCAACAAGTCATCAACACGTTTTTGTTGAACGCCTACTAAGCATCTCCTGCCATAATGTTTGGTCACAACAAGTAGCAACAATCCACATGAGGAGCATAAATTACCTATCCACCAGTAAGATACGTAAATTTGGGCTGGATATTTGGGCTGTCAAGCTTGATTAATTAAGTCAGATTGAGTTTTTTTAAATTAATAAAAAAGGGTACGGGGCAACCCGCCCCATACCCATTTAAAGCCCATTTTCATCAACCATTTGGGTTATAAATGGGGTGGGTTTTTCGGGTTTTAAACGGATACGGGTTTTATTGCCATCCCTAGCCCACACTGCAAAAAAAGTAGCTTTTACCAACAGACATCTAGTTTAAAAAAAAAAATTTCTATTGGTAAATTTTTTTTATTTTACAACAGGCTTGCTTATTTGTTGGTATTAAAGTGTTGAGGTAAGGAGGGAAGAAGGGGTCCTGATATTTCCAACAAATATAAACTGATTTGTTGGTATTAGTACTATATTAGCGGCAATCAAAATTGCTATTGATATTGTGATAACATTACCAGCAAAATCATTTTTTAAAAAAAACTTATGTTGGTGTCATATCAGTGTATATACTATCGCGGGAAACTAAATGATTATTAAAAACCACATTGTATATAATTCTTCACGCAAAAAAAAAACCCCAAATACAAAACCCTATTGCGATTTGCTTGGTCTAGAGCATGCATATATCCTTTATGAAACTTGGAGAAAGGCAACTAGGTTCGGACTTTAGAAAACACAACAGAGCCAACAATTTTGATATTCATCTACTCTCATATCTCAATTCGGTGTCAAATCAGTAAAAATCTAACCAAAGACCATTGCTGTAGGGTTGTTGCTGTTGCTTAATCATCAAATTTTTCAGGTATGGTGCTTTGTCATCGTTCTCAGTTGAATTATTTGTTGCTGGATCAAATTTTTGGTAGTTTTCGATCTATCATCACTCTTAGTCAATCCAATGCATCTGATATGCGGTTAATCACCTGTTTGCATCCTCTCTTCGACACTGTTCACCGAAAAGCTCGGGCATGTGTGCCGAAAATTAAGTAAAATACAACAAAGATGAAAAATTAGGGCTTGGACTTGCAATTCCCTGGAGGTACTGTTTTTGCAATGTCCTTAAATGTGTTGGATGCGAATGTGAAATTAGACATTAATTTCCTTGAACTTGAAGGTAGGAACTGAATGTTGAAGCAGTCAAAATGGTTGGTGTGTATATTTGGAATAGAGTTGTACATGTGACCAAACGATGCACATATATGTTCATTCATCATCTATAATAGGTTGTGGGTTTTCACAAGAGTGGTTAAATATAGCCCCCAGTGAGACTAAGTATTTGTATTGCTTATATATGCAGTGACTATTCTTTTGCAGCACATCACGTCTGTCTCTATAAAGTTGTTGTTGCTTATGAATATCTCCAGTTTTGTGATTCAATGTGAAGGTCCCATTTTCAACTACTATGACTAGCATTGTACCTCTCTATTCTATAGTTTACTGTTCTTTTACAGAACATCATGTCTATCTCTATAAAGTTGTTGATGCTTGTGAATATCACTACACTTGTCTCTATTCAATCTTTTCAATTATGGCTCCCCAAAGATAACTCATTATATGTAACCTGCAAGTGGGCATTCTCACTGATAGAACAGTGGCCTGAGCTGGAAAGTCTGGGTAAGCAAATTTGATGTAAGGATTATTATGAAGGAAAAGAAAGATTATTTTCAAGTGTAAAATTTATGGGAGTAGTGGTTAATATAAACTTTCAGCTGGATACCAAAAGTTGTTATAGACTAAATTTTGATATGCAATAATTAGAGGTGCTTAGTTTTTTGATTGGCTTTTACACAGATGACGGGTTCAATTTCAAGGAATTTGATGCTGCAGCTAGATTGAGCTTGTTGCTAGATGTTTTAATCAAGGTTGCTCCTAATTTCATGTCGTGTTTGTGGTGAATATATGAGTGTAAAGCAGTTGATAGGTACCTTATGAATTTTCACAAATGGGTATTCCATTTTTATTGGCATTACACTATAAATTATCCGCTATTGATTGATGGATCTAACCTGCTTGTTGATTGTTTGATCTCCTTGTCAGATTTTGAGAATGTTTTCATACTCAAGGACTAACATATGGAGATTTGTAATTGCGTCACTATAGAATTTGAATTTTATCTTTCTTTGTGATGGGATCATACAAAGAGTTAAAGACTCTTATGATGTTAGAATAAAGAAGGCATTCAACTTGTAGATGTAATGCAATTTTTGAATGCTCATATACAAAAGAAGGCATGTAGTTTGCACATGCAGTTTTACACAAATGTAATGCAATCTTAGAATAAAGTGTCTGATTAAAATAATGTTTGATTGCTCATTAAAAAAATAAAAATAAAGAAGGCATTCAGGATTAATTATGGTGCACTTTCTAAAGGTGTTATGCCTAATAACCTGCGTCAGGACACTATCCTTTCTAAGGTAAGGTGCTATGTTGTGCATTTATGGAGCAGCAATACCAGACTTGTTAGTCAAGTGAAGGACCATTGCTTCTGTTGCCAATGAGAAGATGTGAGAACATGCAGTGATGAGAATTGTTGTGTATTTATAGATCACCACCGTTTACTTTGCAAGTATGCGGCCAATCTTACTTAACCCCTTCGTTTGTGTCCGTGCATTAAGTTGAAATGTTGCAGTTGTTTTTTTCATTACATGGGTCACTACTGCTTATTTCCTTCGATTACATATGACATTGAGAATTGCTGTTCTTTTTTTCATTACTTTATACATTCACATTTTATTTGATGTCTTGTTTTTATATAAGTTGAAATGTTTAAGTAATTAACAAATGTAATCATTTAAAATATGTAGGAACATACCTGTCATTATGGATGTATTTAAGGATAAGAGTTGGGTGAAGTTCAGGTGATTAAATGATGAATATAAGAAATATTTAAATGCATTCCTTGATCATGCATTTGCAACTTCTACTGATAATAATAAGATTCCATGCCTGAGTTCAATTTGTGCTAACTGCTTTTACCACAAGAGAGAAACTGTAAGAGGTCACCTCATCATGAAGGCGATCGATGCTGATTATCATAAATGTATTTAGATTTTCCATGGTGAGCTAACAAGGAGTAATGATGATGTTGACGATGATATGGTAGATGATGCATTTAACAATGAAAATTATGGATTGTTTGACAATGACATGCATGATGTGATAGGAGATGATTTTGATTGTCTTGAATCTAATGAGGGTTCATTAGGAATTAATGAAGAGGCAAAGACCTTCTTTAAGTTAATTGAAGATGCAGGTCAACCTCTTTATCCTGGTTGTGAAGAGATTAGTAAACTCTCATTTATTGTTGAAATGTATCATCTTAAATGTTTTTATAGGGTGACTAATAGGGCATTAGATGCTTTTGTCAAACTTTTTGAAAGAGCTCTTCCTAAAGATTGAACATTGCCTAAGTCTTTTAAGAAAATGCAAAGTATTATTAAGTAATTTGGGAGTGGCTATAAAAGATCGATGCTTGTACGAATGACTGCATTCTTTTTTGGATAGGTAAGGCTAAATTAAATAGGTTCCCTGAGTGCGATGCCCTAAGGTATAAGACGACAAATGATGGAGCAATTATGAGATGAGCTTATGGTGATCCAATTCCAGTAGAGGTTTCGTGCCACTTTCCATTGATACCTAGACTCAAGAGACTCTTTACATTATCTAGGACAGCTCCCTTAATGAGAAGGCATGTATGAGGAACGCAAATAGGATGGCAAATTAAGACATCCAACTGATGCTCATGCATGGAAAGATTTTGATAATAAGTACTCAAATTTTACTCATGATGCACGAAATATTAGACTTTGCTTGTCAAGCGATGGGTTCAATCCATTTGGGAATATGAGTACTCAATACTGTATCGGGCCAGTTATACCAATGATGTATAATTTACCTCTATGATTGTGGATGAAGCAACCCTATGTCTTTCTTTCATTGCTTATGCTAGGTCTAAAGGCACCGGGAAATGATACTGATGTCTTTTTAGAGCCTTTAGCGGATGAGCTAAAGGAATTGTGGGAGGCAGGTGTGCAAACCTATGATGCCTTCAAAAATGAGACCTTTGATGTGCACGGAGCCTTAATTTGTACAACTAGTGACTTTCCTGCATATGGTAATTTGTCAAGCTGGAAAACTAAAGAGAAGTATGCTTACCCTTATTGCAATATTGACACTTGCTGCCTTTATTTGAAAGGAAGTAGAAAAATATATTACATATGTCATCATCGCTTCTTACCAGATGATCATAAATATCGTCGTAGTAGAAAGCATTCAACGGAGAAATAGAAATGACACCTCCTCCTAAACTACTATCTGGGGATCAATTGCTAGATCAGATAAAGGAGCTAAACATCATTTTTAGAAAGCATCCTGACACTGAGTAAAAAAATAAAAGAAAGGGAGATGATGTGATACCTTGGAAAAAAGAGAGCATTTTTTTCAGCTCCCATATTGGAAGCATCTTGTAGTCCGTCACTACCTTGATGTTATGCATGTGGAAAAAAATATTTCAGAGAACATACTTGCAACACTTTTAGGCATTGAGGGCAAGACAAAAGATATTCTGCAGTCACGCCTTGACTTGAAAGAGTTAAATATAAGACATAGTCTTCATCCTGTGGAAGATGATGGTAAGACTCACATACCCCTGACATGCTTTACATTGAGCAAAAAGGAGAAAGATGAGTGTATTAGCATACTAGCCTCTGTGAAAGTGCCAGATGGTTATGCATCAAATATCAGGAGGCGCATTGTGGATGAAAAAATCTATGGCTTCAAAGGCCATGACCATCATATTATTAAGCAGCACTTATTGTCACTTCTTGCGAGGAAAATGCAAAACAAGAACATCGGTGTTGTTTTGATTGAGTTGAGTACATTCTTTAAGGAGTTATGTTCTAAAACTGCTATCCTAAAGGACTTTGAAAATTTGCAAGATCATCTTGTTCTTATACTTTATTGTCTAGAAGGCACTTTTTTGCCTACCTTTTTCTACATAATGGTTTACTTAATTGTCCATTTGCTTTATCAAGCAAGAGTTGGGGGTCTAGTTATGTATCATTGGATGTATCCTGTAGAAAGTCGTCTCTAGCCGTATATATATATTGCAAAACATAAACAGAGCTTCTGGTAGGTCAAATTGCATTAATTTGATAATCGTAGGGATTTGGGAAGCATAAATTTTCTATTCGTAATAAAAGTCATCTAGAGGGGTCAATTGCGAAAGCACACGCAGCGGAGGGATGTATGGCATTTTGCGCTAGATATTTGTAAGGCACTGAGATAAGGGAGAATAGACCAGCAGGGAACCAAGACAATGGCGATGAAGCATATAGGGGTCTATCTATATTCTCCCCAAACTAGCATGCATTATCCAAAATGAAAGACTTTCATGCTGATTATTCTGTAACAGATCAAGTGCATAGTTATGTGCTATTTAATTATGATGAAGTTCAAGTGTATGCACAGTAAGTACACTTTAACTTTGGCGCTTATTATCACTTACCTCTTAAAATACATTACTTTACATGTTCTATTTTGGTGTTACCCTTTCAGAAAGCATTGTGAGATTATTAGAAATGAACACCAAAATACCAATGCGAACATTTATGAGATTCATAAAATAAGGTTTCAGCATTGGTTTGAATGGAATGTAAATGTCTTACAAAATGTAATATGTAATATGTATATGTATGTATTAAAAATCTGACTACTAAAACCATATAATTCTCAAGTTTCTAGACATCTTCATGTGGATCGTACTATTATAGATGATCTGAGAAATTTAGCTAGTAAACCAGATTGTTGGATAAAAAGAATGAGTAGGATCATTTGTAATGGGTACAGGTGGCATGTTAAAAAGATTAATACAAGGAGTATGACTCAAAATTCTGGTGTTCTTATGAATTCAATCACAGACGCAGGAGACATGGCTTGCTGTGGCATTCTTACTAAGATAATTCAGTTGATTTGTACTCAAGGAAGAAGTGTTCTGTTATTTCAATGTGATTGGGTGGATCCAATTCATGGTGTTAAACGAGATGAGTATGGATTTACCCTTGTTAATTGAAGAGCACATCGAAGAATAAGTGAGCCTTTTGTCCTCGCATCTCAAGCAGTGCAAGTGTTCTATGTTCCAAATTCTAAAGAGAGACATTGGCATGTAGTAATTGTTACTAAACCAAGGGATCTGTTTGAAATGAGAGATGAAAGTGTTCCAGAGGTGGATCTCTTTGAAGCACATAACTCAACTGCGGTATATGGAGATGACATTCGTGATGTTAGAGATGACATACCTGGAGTCAGATTCGATGAATCTTTTGCTAATGCAGATGGAGAAGACAATGATGTTGAGGTGGCAAATTAAGATCATAGTGTTAGCGGAAAAACAGAGTTTTAATATTTATAAACCCCAAGTACAAGGTGTATCGTTGAGTACTTGGGGTGTCGTCCGCAGAGAGTTGTGTTTCCAACTACCGGGGCTAACTAAAGTGTCTCAAGCTAGGCAAAATCGAAGGGGGTAGAGGGTAAACTAAATTACGCTAACAAACATAGAAAAAGAAACTTGGAGTTGTGATTTGCTCAATGGATGAACCAACTAATCGAGACGAGTCCTAACCTACCCAAACTACGTTACGAACTAGAGATGGTCGGCTGCACCATCGAAGAACACCCAAGCCCTCTCTCAAGGGTCATGAGCTAGTCTAATTAGCTTAACCACCTATTTTCATAGGTTAGCCCAATTGGACCACAAGATTAGCAACCCCCGGACCTAACTCGATTTGGATACTATTTTCATGTCCCAAACTTGGCCATTCCCTCTCCTACACTAGTTAATCGACCTCACCTCTCAGCATAAGTCAGTCGCTCAAAAATATGGATGAAAGCTCTCTCAAGCATTTCATCAAACACTTAGCGGGCATGAGAGAAAACTCTAAGTTTTAGACATAGATTGGGTATGGTTAGGCCTAATACAAGGCTAATTAGCCATCAAGAGACTAATCGCAATCCAAGCCAACACAATCTACCAACTAAACATCACAAACACATGAAAACCTAAACTAACAAACAAGGACATGAACTTGAACAAGAGAACAAAGAGAATGAAATAAATCAAATCTAAACAACCAAATAAACATGAATTAACAACAAAAACCAAACATTGAAACTAAACAAACAAATACAAGAATTAAACTAACAAAACATAAACAAGAACAACACATGAAATAAAGAGAGAAAGGGAAAGAAAACTTAGTCTTGAATTGACAGAAGGAACTTGAAATCCAAAGGTTGAATCCAAGATTACAATCTTCAATCCTAAGCTAATCCTCCTATTGAGGTTTTATTTGCTAAAACCTAACCTAAACTACTCTAGAAATCGCTAGAGAGAAGCCCCAAGCAAAGCCCCCGTGCGACCTCCCGTAAAACTGGCCGAAAAGGCCTTTTATCGCGGAAGCAGGCCCCAATGCACAGCCGTGCAAAGACGCACATCCGGCCATGTGCCACCATGCACGGTTAGACGCACGGCCGTGCGCCTGGCCGCGCTGGCCGTGCGTGGCTTCGGCCACCGGTGCACGGCCGTGCCTTTCTACAGGTTGGCCATGCACTGTTCGTCTCTACTTTCCTTTGCCCCTGGGGCTTGTCGGACCTCTATTCCACCTCGAAATGCATCCCAAACGCCTCATTCCTTATTGAAATTGGTGAGTTTCTTGTCTCTTTGGCAAAACTCCTACAAAACAAGCAAACCAACCAAATAACTGCATTATGAACTGAAAGGGGCAAATTTGACCCTTTCTCCCTAAGATCTGATATGGAAACCATGAGAAAAGTGAGTCAAATAAGGGGTAGAAGGAGGTCCAATATCGGTGCAACACACAGTGAAGGCGAGGAAGAAGATGAAACATGATATAATTTCGACTCTTAAAAGTGTACTTTTTAGTTACATATGTAGTTGTGATGCTACTAGACATTTTAATTATATGAAAAGGCATTTTCAATAATTTATATGTTTCAACATTGTTTGGTTATTTTTTCTTATCATGGGAGCATTTGTGATATCATTGTGATATTGACACTTTTATATAATTAAACAAATACTAATTGGACTTACATTAGGTTTTCCATGGCTTCTTAAGGAAAACTCACGGGTAAGAAGAAGATGATTCGAAGAAGTCGACTAACGGTAGGTTATATATGTATAAACAGATACTTGTGCATATTAATTGAATTTAGATTTTTTATTTTAACAAATTCTATATTTATCTTGATGTAGAGCTTTCTAACTTCAAGTGGGAAGAACCTTAATTATAATGTGAGAAGGAGTCCCAGGTTGAAGCAAACAATTCTATCCACTACTTCAGATCTTGGCCCAACATTTCGGGGCTCATCTGTTTGTCGCTTTTTATTTTCTGAGAAAACTACCTCTGATTAGTCTCAAGCTAGTAAGTTCACAATGATAAAAACCTTATTTATTAGTTAACTTCACTTAGTGTAGATGAGGGTATATGTTTTAGTAACAGTTAACACAATGCCTCCTTTTGTTTTAGGGGAAGGTTTCCAAGGACAACACATGGTTGCTGAGAACAATAATACTTCTCATGCTAGTACAATGCTTGCAAGAGGTATTAACGTAACATCTAAGCTAAGTAAGTGTACAAGATTGACACATGATCATTGGCTTACATAATTTACACGTATATATGGGTCATCTTTTTGTAATGTTTTCCAATGTCACGGAGCAATCCAATGCAATCTCATTCCTCTTAAAATTGTGCAAGTGATGAAGTCCCTTCAAGTAAGCCTTAAACTTAAAGTGTATGAGTTACATAAATTCAATATTTACTTTATTGTTCTCTTGCATGAAACCCATGACATAACCGGTGGAGATGAGCAAAAATTGACCATTTTTCCAGCTACTTTTAGCGCATCAAGTTGACCCTCCTGGAATGAACAAGCTCACCCTATCCTACGCTTACCTTGGTTTTAATAATGGAACTTATGTACTTTATTCATATTTAGTAGTTGTTTACATAAATTCAATATTATCATAATGTATTCTAGTGTCACGGAGTAATCCAAGACAATCTCATTCCTCTCATAATCGTGTAGGTGAAGAAGCCCCTTTAAGTAAGCCTTAAAATTAAAGTGTATGCTTACATAAATTCAATATTTACTTTATTATTCTCTTGCATTAAACCCATGATCAAATGCTTTAATTGCACCAGTAGAAAGCAATACGCCATTGCATGAGGACCCTCAATGTCATACAAAAAGATGTTCAACTGGTACGTTGTTAAAGAAGTGTTAGGTTTTCTTTTGTCTGTACATTGTTTTCAATTTTAACTTTTTTTTGGTTCTGACTACTCTAAGGGGTACCGCATAGCCCAAGGCACATTATTGGACAATCTAATCAATCTAATGTTACACCATTAGATTCTTTAGAGAGGAATTTTGAAAAAAATCAGAAGATTTCATCATCAGAAAATGAAGATATTTACAATTCTACAAGTAGAAGGCGAATGCAAGCAACAAAGCAAAAGAATGAAAAGGGTCGTAGGTTTAACAAGACACAGATGTTAAAGGTACCCTATATTTATGGATGTCAATGACGAACTCCAACCAATTAGTAATTCTGCAAAACAAATATCTTCCTTAATTGGTTGTCTTGCAAGAGATCCTCGAAGATTGCTGCTTGATTGTTTTGATGGGAGGAAAATGAAACAAGAGAAGAAAGATGTGCTGTAGCAAGAAGCAAAGGTATGCGCACATAGTAGTTTATCATTGCATCCATATATACATGTATACAAATAATGGTCTTTTTTTCTTAACCCATCTTTTTTGTTATATTGTATAGCAATCATTCAACTTTCCAAAAGGATGTGAGCTCTATGATTGGGTTCTACAGAAGATGCATGCTTGTTGGAGAGGTTATAAATATGAGCTAAAGGTGACTCATTTTGATACAAGAACCCATGATGAAACAATAGGTAGGAGGCTAGAACATATACCTCTTGAAATATGGGAAAATTTAGTACAGTTATGGGAATCTTACAAAGGCTAGGTAAGTATTGAACTTTTATTATTTTGAAGCACAATTCTTAAGCTTCTTTGAAAGAGCACCCGTTTATTTTATTTGGTCTCATATTAGGAAAGGAGTAAAAGAGGCATTGAAAATCGAGCCAACTCAATATTACCTTACTATACGGGAATGAAGAGTTTTGCACGTATACGTGTAGAAGAAGAGGTATTATAAAATTAAATTTTATAAATTATACCTTTACGAACTATATCTTATCTAGTTAGCTTATTTTGCTTTGTATTATACACATTATTTAGGAAAGAGGCAATAAGTTAGATAGGCTTCAAATGTTGTTTAAGACCCATGAACCAAACAAGGGCTCAAAGCTTGATCATACTTCTGCTGCAGCAAAAGTAAGCAAAATATTATTCACACATTTCGATTCCTTTTTAAGTTTTTCAAGTACTTTTCTCACTAAAATATCTTGTGGTGTTGATGTGATCGTATGTTTATATAATGTTCTTTATCCTTCAGTTGTGACAACTTGATTAGAAGCAATTAAGTTGGAGTTTTGTCAATTTGAAGATGACACATGTGATTCTGCTACTTGAGATGACATTTTTAAAAAGGTAGTGGGAGAAGATAGGAATGGTTACATAAAGACCTTTGGTATGGGCTCGTTCCTGTACTAAAGGATGCGCTTTAGAGGAAGAGCGAGCTAAAAGAATCAAAAACGAGCATGAGCACAAGGAAACTAAAGAGAAAGTTCATAAGGTAGAGAAGATAATGCTAATCCTTCTAAAGCACCAGGTTTGTTTGGTTTCAACTTTCTTGCTCTTAATTTACTAGTGTAGCTTGATAGGTATTTTGTTAGTTATGGAATTATTTCTGCTTTGTTTTTAGTATTATGCTTTCAAAAAGCTATTATGAGCTAAGTGTTATGTGTTGAATGGTACATGTGTGATTTTATCTTATTACGTAATAACCGAACAAAGAAGCTGGCAAATTTGCTACTGCTCAAACTAATAGGAAAAGTTAAAAGTACACCTAAAGAGAGAGATTCCAATAAAAGGAGGCTTACCGGGTTCTATTTTGTTGTTTGGGTTGATGACAGTGTATGCTATTCAGTTTCATTAGGCAGGTACTGAAACAAAGTAAGAATTAGATTGTAATATACAAAACCACTAAAAAGTTAAATGTCTTTCACATGGCCTTTTCTTTTTTAGTCAATTCTAGTCTTTTTAATGTTATTTGGTTTCTTTATAAGGGAGGGGGTGTTTCATAACAAGTTAATGTCTCTTTTATTAATGAGTTAGTGTGATGTGCCATGGTTTATTGAGAACATGGCGTTCTTTGCGACAATTTTTACAGGGCTTATCAGAGGATGTAATTTCCTCACTTGCGGATGGGGTTGCAAGCAACTAAAATGAAAATGACCATGAATTTGTAGAGGATAATCCAAAGGATGAAGGAAATGAAGAACAAGATATTTAGTTTCTAATTGATCGTTTTAATTTAATTTAGCTAGAATTCTTGTTGAATATTATTATCAAGCGCTTGCTACTAATTGCTAATTCGGACATCAATGTACTTTTGTTAGAGTATGGATAATGGTTGTACTTTGTGAACTCTCATGTTAATTGTCATGAAGTCCCAAACTATTGTGGCAAAGTTTTCCATCTTGGCCAATGTACATAGATAATAGTATGGGTTTGTATAAGGAAATCGTGACAGGTTTACTATATTACTATTCCCAACAAGTTCTAATACATAGCAGATTTTTTTTACCAATAGGAGAACATAAGTGTTACCAACAGAAAATTTTGGCAGGAAATCCATTCTACCAATGGATATTGTTGGTGGGAAAGTATTTTACCAACGGATATTGTTCACAGGAAAGACCTTTACTAATGGATATTATTGGCAGGAAAAACCTCTACCAATAGATATCATGGAGGGAATGACTTATTACCAGTAAACATTTTTGGAGGGAAAGACTTTATACCAACATATTAGTTTGTAGGGCAAGATTAGGTGCCAGTATAACAAACACCAATAGATATATATGTTGGTGAAAGCATATAACACCTACAATGTAAGATCTATTGCTAAAGACCTGTTCATTACAGACAAAGAAAACTTCTGCTGGCATTAAAAACTAATGCCAACAATTCGTGGTTATCTGTTGGTAAAACCTTTTACCAACAGAGAGATCCCTCTTGGTAAAAGTGACTTTTTTTATAGTCCCAAAAGGCATCCTCAAATAGGCAAATGTACTCGATGCACATGTAAAAGTCATTTTTTCCTAGTCCTCAAGATAGACAGGCATTTGGCTGTAAGAATAATACCTATCTAAGGAACAGTAGAAACTTTATCCACCTAATTTTTCCAAAATTTGATTAATAAATGGAAGAAGGATATGGCCTTCTCTAGTGGTAGAATTCAACTTTCTATAATCAATGTCCACTCCGTGGTCTATCTAGTAGGAATTAGTTTGCTTTCATTATTCTTTACCGCTGTTATGCCAGATTTCTTCGGAATGACTTGAACAGGACTAAACCATTGACTATCAAAATAGGGTAGATTATGTATGCATCCAAAAGCGTTACAACCTCTTTCTAAACAATTTCTTTCATGTGGGAGTTCAGCCTATATTGCATTTGCCTAATAGGTTTAACATTGTTCTCTAAATGAATTCTGTGCATGTAAATAGCTGAAATAATCCCGTTCAAATCTGCAATCGACCACCCAATAGAACCTTTATGATGAGAAGAGACACAAATCAACTTCTTCTCTTAATCGCAAGATAAGAGAAAAAAGATGATATAGTAGGATGACCCTAAATCATACTTATTTATTTAATTAAGCTATGTTATTAATTTCCTCCCATTTACTTATTGCGCTCAAATATTTCGGTTGGAAAAATTTATTTTGGGTCCCACTTTGCAATTCAAGTCTTAATTATAGTAAGATATCATATGAATCGATCGTAAACCCTCATAAATATTATTAAAGAATAAATTATTTTCTATAACATCACAAAAATTTAATTTTGAGCTTTGTAAAAATTTTATGGCCATAGAATGCTATTTTTTTGAGCCCAATTTATTTGAGCCCAATTTGATGCCCAAACAGTTGGTATAATTGAATTTAATTAACTACGTTATTTGTGCCTACTTATAATTAGCAAAAAGCTACTTTTTGATGGTTAAATATCAGCCAAGTCAGTTAGATAAGTCAAAAAAATTCAACTCAATTCAATCCACGTTTTCTTCTTCTCTCTTCCTCCCCCATGACCCCTCTGTTGGTTGTTGCTACTACTGACTTTGAGTTGTTGCTGACACCTTCAGCCACTAGCTAGAGCTACTGTTGGCCACCCCCTCCAACCCCAACACCACCATGCACAACCGCTACAACCACCAAACACCACCTCCATCTCTCTCCTTTAAGCTCTCAAGTGGGGTAAATCTGAACACTTTTCTTGTTTAATTTGGGTTTTTACGAATGATTTGATCATGGATTATATTATCTTGACAAAAATAAGTGTTAGTTTAGTATTTTATTCTGTGTGGATAAGTTTAGAAGCAAATAAGATTTGGAATCATACATGATCATGCAAGCTTAATGTTGAAAATGACGAACTTTGAGATTTTAGATTTGATGTTGTGATCTTTGGTGGGAAAAATGAATTAAAGGTCATGGGTGGTCATATTATATGCATTTATGGGGGCTTGGATGTAAATTTTAATTGGGCATAACGTAGGGTTTCATGATCACGCATGAGTATGGTTGATTTTTGCATCAAGTATGTTTAGTTAAATTTTATTAGATGAAAATTAGAGGTTAGATATGTTATAAGCTCGAAAGATGCTGTGTGTGTTTTGTCAAAATTGTGAATTATAAAAAATTCCACAAGTGGCCAAAAGAGGTTGTTTGTTTAATAATGCAACTAAATGAGGTTATGGGAGCATTTTTAGTGATTATGTAAAGAAAAGTATTCAAAATAGGTAAGGTTGATCATGAAGTCGTTTTGAGTGTGTGGCTAAAACAAGGTAATTATATGAAGGAAACAAAGGTTAATGGTCCTAAAAGGGGGCATTTAGCTTGGTTTTATGAGAAGAAGTAGAAATCATGAAAAAAATGGAAGTATTATTAGGAGCCTCGGTTGATTATTAATGTTGCTAAGTTTAACAACTTTGATTGTGTTTAGAAACTTACTTGGGTTGAAAAATTTAACTAAATGGACAAGTGAATAAAATTGGAGAAGTGGGGGGAGTAATAACTCAAGAATAGTATTTGTAGGGCCAATCTAGGTTAATGTAAGCTATCCCGACTATATCTACACCCCTCTTGCCCTTAAACCTACATTGTCCGTGTCAGAAATATCAAAAACTTATATTCCATTTATATTCACCAAAGCCTTTCCATTATAATGCAAATTATTTTATTTTTATCTATTTTACTCCAAATTATTTTACCTCGAGTCAAATTACCTTAATTTATTTAGTTTTGAAATCATGTTAGTGTAACTTATCTTCTATTGAATGGTTTGAGTTATGGATGCCTTTTAGTTAATAAATTTCTACTAAAGTTGCAAATTATGTGAGTGAGTATTGTTTACTAGCTATGTATACCTATAATTACATTTCTAAACTAGAATCAGGACTCAGTCTATCATTTCACCTCATTTTGCATAAATATTATCAAGTGAGGTTGCATTATAAGAGCAACAGGTATGTCCATTACATGTATCTTTAGAAATCAGAATGTACTTATCAAAGTACAATGTCTTGGTAAGTATATCAATAAATAAGTTTGTTTAGTAATTTATCGCCTAGTTAATTACTCTGTCACTTATCATTTATAGGGCATTCACCCTCTAATTACCCGCACATCCTCAGGCCAGGTCTCCCGATCAACTTGACAAGTGTACACATTTTTATAGATCGTAACAGTTACTAGGGATTCACTACCAGATAATGAGTGGCAATGTAGTTTTACATTCATCGCATTCATTGTTTTAAATTAGAATGAATTGCAAAGTAGGCCCAACCAATCTTTTAGTAATCATTTAACAATACAAGAATGCTTGTATGGAGCTTTGGCTTACATTTCGAAATGTTTGTCATGTTTTATCTTAGGTAAATGCTCACTGACTCGCCCTCATGCTAGGAAAACAGTTGAAGATAATAAGTGAGCCAGGGAATCTGGATGGATCAGTAGTAATTTTAGTTTATGAATATTTTGGGAACTTTATTTTGAGATATTCAGTTGCTGGAGTTATAAACTTTACAGAGAATTGCTTTATTCTAGTGTGTAAACTTTATGATAGTTAGCAATAGTTTGTATATGGTTTTGATAACATTTAAATGTGTAATGGTTATAATGCATGCTTAACTATGTTATATACAGTGCACATACTTAAAGGCTTGTCCTTCTAGACGATGGTGGCGGCCTAACCATCAGGTTTATCAGTTTTAATTAAGGGAATAATTAAAACATATACAATTAGTGAGATATGCTCATTGGGGGCATTGCATTATAGTTTTGGTATCACAGCCAGGTTTCATTTTTCTTGATGGGACATACAATATGGAGAGTAGAAATATGAGATTTGTGACAGTAGAAGTGCCCACCTCTTTCTTATATGTTCTTCTTTTATGTTTCATTTATTAGATGGATCCATATAAAGCCAATATGATGCCGGTGCTTCTGTGGCCATTCACATTTCTTTGCTGCATGCTGATGTAGTAGCCCAAATGCATGACCCCTTTTGTGAATTTCATAGTATTACGTTCCGTACATGTAGGCTGTTCTAGTCCTTACCTACAGTTGCCCTTGGGTCGAGTTTAGGATTTGATACCATGGCTTTATGATGACTGGTGCCCCGGGTTAGGACGAACCTATATTCGAACCCTAGGGGCTTGGGATACCATTACCACCAAGTAGTTGCTTAGGGAAGAGTTTAAGCAGATGGGGATCACTATGGAGACTCTTCAGTATGTATTTCCATTGCACTTTGCACCTCCCCCCACTTGCATCGGCCTAGGGACCACCATCACCATCGACACCTGGCGCTCCTAGACCACCTAAAATTCCATTGTCATTACGATCAGGGGAGGTTCACGTGGTTGTAGATCTCCCTGATATACTAGAGGCAGTGGAGATTAGCTTGAACGATGCACCGATAGAGGATCCAATGAACGACCCAGAGTTGAGGGAGCATCAGGCATATCATGATGTTGAGGATGGAGAGTCGGGCGCATCTGACAGTAGCCTTGACTCGGGCGAGGAGCCTGGGGATGAGTCTAATCCATATTATGATCTATCTAGGGATCGTTAAGTTGGTGTAGTGTTTAGGTGCTGGCTTCTCAGTTAGGTTACATTACATTTTGAGCCCAACATGTATATAGTGCAATTGGTTAGATAGATGAATTTTATACAGGTTATAGTATTGTATATAGTTAGACAGATCCTTCTGACTATATTAACTATTCTCACCTTCTTTTTAGGATGTAGAGGACTTAGTTTATAAGGGCTAGGTAGCACTTTGGCTAGGAGTGAGACAGCTAGATGTGATATTCTTTTCTTGAACCATGTATATGTATGTAAATAAACAGTTATGGCAATGATGTAATCAACCTTTAGTTTATGTTTCAATAATAATTGAGCCATGTTACTTTGTATCTGTTGTGTATGCTTGTCTTACATGTTAATTGTAGTTAAGTGATTAATATATAATAAGAATGTCTCAATTTGTACAAAATAATATGTAGGCCACATGGGAGATAATTCAAACCACGGTCAAGGGTCAAGTGACCAAGCTTGTTTCAATGACCACCAAACCTTAGTGGAATGCCCCTGATTCTCATTGAATTGGCTAATAATATTAGGAAACCTAACTACTGGCAAACCTTAGTGCCTGAATCGATGAAATGAATTCCCCCAACACCTTCTAAAATCCCTCCTAAAGATGATAAACTAGTAGATAGGGTAGCGTGACACAACCCTAAAGTTTATGGTGGAAAGTACGACCTAGTGGAGATAGAGGAATGGATTTAGAGGGATAAAGAAAATTTTCACAGTAGTAGAGGTTCCAAGTAAGAAAAAGGTGAATGTTTCACCTAACCGGGGAATCAGACATTTGGTGGAACACTAGGAAAGATAAGCTATTAAGGCTTGAATTCATGTGGAATAAATTAGTGGAAGAACTGAAAGTCAAATTTTATCCAGTTATGGTTTACACCAAAAGAAAAAGAGTTTATAGAAGTGATGAAGGGTGGAAATGTGATGGTAATGCCATATGCTAGTAAGTTTATAGAACTATCCATGTTTGTCCTTAAGTTTGTGTCTTCTGAGAAACTAGAGATGAGGAAATTTTAAGAAGGTTTAGCTTTCTATATTCATAATCAGCTAACTAGTCAACCAATCCATACCTACTAAGAGTTATATGAAAAAGCAATGGAAGTGGAATGAGTGAAGACTGAGTTAAGGGCGTTGAACCCGATCAATCAAAAGAGGAAAGGAATCGACCGGGGAGCATTGAGTAAGAGTGTAAACCAGAAGACACCTACTCCAGGTCCTCCTAAGTGTCGTCCTACAGGCCCAGCAAAGCCTTACGAGAAATGTGGAAGAACCAACCACACCACTCTTGAATGTCGAGTAAGAACTAATAAATGCATGTGGTGTGGTAGTCTAAAACATCTCATTACTGCCTGTCCCTCAAGATTGAAGGCTATAGATAAGGGCACAACAAAATCCTTAGCTCTAAGCTCACCAAAGGCCCCCACCTATAAGGCCTACGGTGGTAGGAAGGGTGTATTTGATGAGCAAGAAGGAAGCTGCCACTCTGCTACGCTAGTTACTGAAACTCTCTCGTTAAATTCAAAATTATTTTGTATATTATTTGATTCAGGTGCTACTCATTCATTTATATCTACCTGATCTACCAAGCAATTGAACCTTTAGAATATGATGGCAGAAACCAATTACAAAATCAAGTTACTAAATGACTTTTTGGTTGAGTACTGTATCTTCTATAAGCTTTTCTCTATTACTATTAGTGGAATCATATTTCCTAGAGGCTTGATTCAATTTGATTTGTCAAACTTTGGTATCGTTTTGGTGATGAAATGGTTGTGTACTTATGAGGCCAAGATTGATTGTGAAGACCTTAATATTATTTTGAGGGATGAAAGAGGGAGGGAAGTATGTTTTTATAGGCAAAGAGAGGAAAAACCTTGTCCCTTAATTTTTGCCATGAAAGCAAGCAGGCTATTGTGTCAAGGATGTATTAGGTATTGGTGTTATGCCATTGATACTCAAAAAATGAAAGAAAAAGTAGAAGATATTGTTGTAGTTTGTGAATTTAGATATGTTTTCATGAAGAGTTACTAGGACTTTCCCCTCAAAGAAAAATTGATTTTGGGATTGAATTAGTCCAATACATCTCCAAAGCCCCATCATATGGCCTCGATAGAGCTTAGAACACTGAACATATTGTTAGATTAGCTACTGAAAAAGGAATTTATCATACCCAATGTGTCACCATAGGCTGTCCCAGTTTTATTTGTAAAGAAGAAGGATGGAACCTTGAGGTTGTGCATCGATTACAAGGAACTGAACAAGATTAACATAAAAAACAAATACCCTTTTCCCTAAATAGGTGATTTATTTGATCAACTGCAAGGAGCAAAAGTCTTTTCCATGATTCGTTTGAGGCTTGGATACCATCAGCTTAGGATTAAACCCTAAGACGTCCCCAAAACCGCATTTAGGACCAGTTGTGGTCACTATGAATTCAGGTGATGCCCTGTGGCTTGTCTAATACACCTGCAACTTTTATAGATCTTATGAATAGAATTTTCAAACCTTGTTGAGACAAGTTTTTGTGGTGGTATTTCTAGATGACATCTTGATATACTCTAAGAAAAGAGATGAACACACCACTCATTTGAGAGCAATCTTATAGACCCTGAGGAAGCACCAATTATATGAAAAATGAAAGAAGTATAGGTTATCATTAGAAGAAGTGGTATTTTTAGGGACATGTAGTTTCAAAGGGGGAGGGGATTAAGGTTGACCCCCAGAAGGTGAAAGCAATTACATAGTGGCCAAGGCCAATCCATGTCACTGAGATTAGAAGCATCTTGGGTTATGCTGGGTATCACCTAAAGCTTGTGAAGGATTTTTCAAAGATAGCATCTCCCATAAGCAACTTGTTGAAGAAAGCTATTAAGTTTAAGTGGACTGAGAAGTGTAAAAGGCATTTCAAGAATTAATATAGCAATTAACCATCACTCCAATCCTAACACCACTAGTAGAAGGTAAATAGCACACTATCTACAGTGATGTATCAAAGAATGGGTTGGGGTGTGTTCTAATGCAGGAAAATTAAGTGCTATCTTATGGCTCCCGACAGCTTAAGCCTTATTAGAGAAACTACCCTGCCCATGATCTAGAACTAACGATTGTGGTCTTTGCACTGAAATTTTGGAGACATTATTTATATGGGGTGTCCTGTAAGATCTATACTAATCATCAAAGTTTGAAGTATATCTTCACTCAAAAGGAGCTCAATTTAAGACAAAGGCATTGGCTAAAATTGCTTAAAGACTATGACCTACAGATCTAATATCATCTGGGAAGGGAAAATGTTGTGGTAGATGCCCTAAGTAGGAAGTCACAACATAGCTTGAAGCCTTGAACACTGTAGAGTTTACTCAATCGAATATCTTAAGAGAACTGGAGGACTTGTGTGTTCAATTAGTGCCACATCGGTATTCAAATGTCCAATTATCAGCACTCACTTTATAGCCCTCTGTAGTGGAGGAAATTCGAGCGATCAAGGAAAATCCTGTGCTCTAATGGATAAAGCAAAATTTAGAGAGAGAGAGAAATCACTTGGATTTGTTGTACATGAGGAACCTTACGATTATAGAACTGCCTATGTTTTACCCAAAAATATGGAGTTAAGGAAGAAGATCTTAAAGGAGGCTCATAACGCTCGATACTCAGTGCATCCAGAAGGCACCAAGATGTATAGAGACCTAAGGCAAAACTTTTTGTTGGAATAATACGAAGAAAGAGATCGTAAAGTATGTGCACAAGTGTCTAATTTGCCAAAAGGTTAAAGCTGAGTGTCAACGTCCTGTGGTGAACTCCAACCTTTAGAAACTCCAACTTGGAAGTGGGACTCAGCCTGAATGGACTTGTTATGGGACTATGTCTTTCTGCTTCATAGAAGAATGTTATTTGGGTAATAGTTGATCACTCACTAGATCTGCCTATTTTTTGCCAATTCGAGATACTTGGGGAGTTGAAAGACTGGCTCAACTACATTTTAAGGAGATAGTTTCACTACAAAAAAAAAGGACTTATTAGAACAAAAACCTAGCAACAAATAATATTTTCTGTTGGTAAAAGTTTATTTTTGCCATCAGATTGGATTTGTTTGTTGGTAAAATGGCTATAAGTTTGTGGCGCCAAATGAACATAAATAAATTGCAGCAGAAGTAACGCATCTGATGGTATTGTTAATACATTACTAACAATATTTACGCTGTCCAAATGTTTTGTTGGTATTGTTACAGTTGTACCAACAAATTGTGAAAGGTAAAAAACTATGTTGCTATTATTCATTATGGCGTATATAGTGAAAAAGATTAAATAAATATATACTTAAAAATTTTGTCTAATTGCATTTTTAAGAAAATTAGGAGTGGCGAACTAAAATTAAGTTATCATGATCAAGATTAAATAAATATATATTTAACGATTATGTCTAATTTTATTTTTGTTATAATTAGGAGTGCAAAAATAAAATTAAGTTATTATGATCAAATTAAATAAATTTATATTTAAATATTATGTCTAATTTTACTTTTATTATAATTAGGAATTCCAAATTAAACTTAAGTTATTATGATCATAAACATAAATTACTTATGATAATATGAAAAAAAAATATAAAGTAGGTAAATATATATAATATAACAATAAGGGCCTAAAATTTCCAACATTTAGTGCCAAAAACTAGGATCTATTAGTAAAAATGAGTTTTTGCAATAGAATCAATTAGTTTTGTTGGCATTAAAGTTTTCAATTTTGGAGAGAAGAATGAGTCCTAATATTACCAACAATCTAATCTTTTGTTGGTGTTGTAATTACATTACCAACATATTCATCTGTAAAAGAATTTCCGTTGCCATTAAAAAGTATGTTATCACGGGAAAAATTGAATAATTATTTAAAAAATACACATTTGAAAATAAATAAAATTAAAAAGTACTAATTAATTAGACTAGGGAAATACAAATACACATAGTTCTGCAGCATTAATTTGGAAATAAAAAAGTACCCGGTAATTACCAACAAAAATTTTTACTCTTTCCATTTGCAGCATCTCGCGTACATAGGCCCCCCAGAAAAGAGAAACATAGTAGATCCTAGAATCCTCATGCCTAAACCTAGTTCTTTTTCTTCATCAATCGACTGCAAGTTCTTCAATTTTGTCTTCTTCAAGTTCTTCGATCGACTCTACAAATTTAATTGCATAGAATTCCAATTGATATAGTGTCAGATAAAGATAAGAGACTTCAAACGCATTTTTGGCAAGTGCTTTAAAAAGCCTTTGGAAACAAATTAAATTTTAACAACTCTTATCATCCTAAGACAAATGAGCAAATTGAAAGACTGAATCAGATTCTAGAAGATATGTTAAGAGCTTATGTACTGAACGTCCAAGGGAAATGGAAAATGACTTACCATTGGTGGAATTTTCTTACAAGAATAGTTACAAGTTCACCATTAAAATGGCCCCATTTAAGCCTTTATATAGAAGAAAATGTAGAACCCTTTTTTGCTGGAATGGCTAAGATGAGCCATTGACCTTAGGTGCAGAACTATTCCAAGAAACTACTGAAGCAATAAGGAATATTCAGGAGCATATTTAGTTAGCCAGAGTTAGCAGAAAAGCTATGTTGACAAGGAAATGAGGCCTTTGGAGTTTTAGGTAAACGATAAGGTTTTTCTAAAAGTTTCGACAACTAAGCATATAAAGAGGTTTGGAGTGTCAGGTAAATTGAGCCCAAGATATATTAGGTCAGATGAAGTTATTAAGAAAGTGAAGCCTGTAGCTTATTGGTTGGTTCTGCCTGTAGAACTCGAACACGTACACAACGTGTTTCATATCTCACAACTCAAGAAGTACATCCCAGATCCTGAACGCGCTATCGTAATTGAGCCTCTTGAAGTCGCTGAGGTTCTAGTGTATGAAGAACTGTCAATTCAGATACTCAATCGCAGGATTAAATAGCTATACAATAAGCAGATACCGTTAGTCAAAGTCCTTTGGACAAATCATACCTCCTTGGAAGCCACTTGGGAAACCGAAGAAGAAATGAAAGCCAAGTACCCACACTATTTGAGGAAATCCATCATGTTTTGACAAAGTTCATAAGTTTTGAGGGTGAAACTCTTTAAGGGGGGAAAGCCTGTAATAGCCCGACTCTAAATCATATTTTTTTATTTAATTAAGCTATGTTATTAATTTTCTCACATTTATTCATCGTATTTAATCATTCTAATTAGGAAAATTCATTGGGGCCCCACTTTACAATTCAAGTTTTAATTATCGTAATATTTCCAGTGAATTGATGGTAGGCCTTGGTAAATATGATTAAGTGACAAATTATTTTCCATAGCATCACAAAAATTTTATCGCCACGAATTGCTATTTTTTCCGAGCTCAATTCATTTGAGTCTAATTTAAGGCCGAAAAAGTTGGTAAAATTGAATTTAATTAATTACAATTATTTGTGCCTAACTATAACTAGCAAAAAGCTACTTTTAGATGGCTAAATATCAGCCATGTCAGTTAGATAAGTAAAAAAAAAAATTCAACTCAATTATATCCATATTTTTTTCTTCTCCCTTTCTCTCCCACAGCCCCCATCACGGGCTGCTACTGTGGCTGACTTCTGGTTACTATTGCCAGCTTCTGCCACCAGCTAAGGCTATCGCCAGCCACCCTTTCCAACCCCAACACCACCAGCCGCCACCCACAACCCCTACAACCACCAAACACCACCTCCATCTCTCGTTTAAGCTCTCAAGTGAGGTAAACTCTAACTCTCTTCTTGTTTAATTTAGGTTTTTATGAATGATTTGGTCATGGGTCATCTTACCCTAATAAAAATAGGTGTTAATTTGGTGTTTTATTATGTGTGGATGAGTTTGGAAGCATGTAAGATTTAGAATCATACATAATTAAGCAAGCTTGATGTTGAAAATGATGGACTTTGTAATTTTAGATTTAATGTTGTGATCTTTAGCATGAAAAATGAATTTAAGGTTGTGGGTGATCATATTAGATCCATTTATGGTGCTTTGGATGCAAATTTTGATTGGGTATAACCTAGGGTTTTGTGATCATGTATGAATATGGTTGATTTTTAAATCATTAATTAGATGAAATTTAGAGGTTAGACATGTTATGGACTTGAAAAATAATATTGTGTGAGTTTTACCAAAATTAGTGGATTATGAAAAATCCTATAAGGGACCAAAAGAGCTTGTTCAGTCTAATAATGCAAATTAGTGAGATTATGGGAGCATTTTAAGTGATTATGTGAAGAAAAGTATTGAAAAATAGGTAAGATTGATCATGAAGTAATTTTTGAGCGTTTGGCTAAAACAAGGTAATTGCACGAAGGAAACAAAGGTTAATGGTCCTTAAAGGGGCATTTAGCTTGGTTTTATGAGAGAAAGTAGGAGCCATGAACAAAAAAATGGAAGTATTATTAGTAGCTTTGGATGATTATTAATGTTGCTAAGTTTAACAATTTTGATTGTGTTTAGAAACTTACTTGGGTTGGGAAGTTTAACTAAATAGACACGTGAATGAAATTGAAGAAGTGGATAGAGTAATGACTCAAGAATAGTGTTCGCCGTGCCAAGCTAGGGTAAATTAAGCTATCACAAACTTGTGTACACCTCCTAGCCTTAAACCCTTATTATCCATCTCATAAATCAAAAACCCATATTCTATTATAACCACAAGCCTTTCCATTATAACCGTAATTATTTTATTTTGGTCTACTTTGCTCCAAATTATTTTACCTCGAGTGAAATTATCTTAATTTATTTAGTTTTCAAATCATCTTAGTGTAACTTATCTTCGACTAAATGGTTTAAGTTATGGATGCCTTTTAATTAACACATTTCTATCAAAGTTACAAATTATGTGAGTGGGTGTTGTTGAACGGTAAATTTACCTATTTTACGTGCCTCTTTCACCTACTTTTCGCTCGTATAATAACTTAATCTTTAGAATTTTTACTCGTTTTATTTATGTTTTGTAGGAAATAACTCTAAATCGAGCAAACGTCGCGGAAAGGGACAAAGATGGGACAAAACGATGAAAATCAGCGAAAACGGGCAAAACACAGCAGAGAAGGACAGTGCACGGCCGACCTGCAGGGAGGCACGACCGTGCACTGGCGGCAGAAGCCACGCACGGCCAGGCGCACGGCCGTGCGTGGTGGCGCACGGCCGTGCGTGGTGACGGCACGGCCGTGCGTCAGGCCTGGGTTCGCGATAAAAGCCCCTTTTTCGGGCGTTCATGAGGGGAGTTCGTTCGGGGTTTCTCCTTGGGCGATTCTTAGGGTAGTTTAGGTTAGGTTTATCCAATAAAAACCTCAATAGGAGGATTAGATTAGGATTGTAGTTTGTATTTTGGGATTCAAGCTTGTGGATCTCAAGTTCTTCAATCGATTCAAGCATAAGTTTCCCTCTTCCTTTTCTCTATTTATTTCATTGTTCTTGTTTATGTTTTGTTAGTTTTAATTCTTGTATTTGTTTTGCTTAAGCTTATATGTTTAGTTTTTGTTTTTAATATATGTTATTTACTTGTTTAAATTCGTTTGATTTCATTTCCTTCGCTTTGTTCTTTAAGTTTATGTTCTTGTTTGTTAGTTTCGGTTTTCATGCGTTTTTCATGATTTGTTGGTAGATTGTGTTGGCTTGGATTGTGATTAGCCTCTTGGTGGCTAATTGATCTTGTACTAGGCATAGCCATACCCAATCTATGCCTAGAACCTAGAGATTTCCTTCACGCCCGCCAAGTGTTCGATGAAATGCCTGAGAGGGCTTTCATCCATATTATTGGGCGATTGACTTATGCTGAGAGATGAGGTCAATTAGCTAGTGTGGGAGAGGGAATAGCCGAGTTCGGGACACGAAAGTAGTATCCGAATCGAGCTAGGTCCGGGGTTGCTAGTTTTGTGGTCTAATTCGCCTAACCCCACGAAAGTAGGTGGTTACACGAGTTAGACTAGCTCATGACCCTTAAGAGAGGGCTTGGGTGGTCTTTGATGGTGCAACCGACCATCTCTTGTTCATAGTATGGTTTGGGTAGGTTAGGACTCATCTTGGTTAGTTAGTTCATCCATTGGTAAAATCATAACTCCAAGTCACTTGTTTTTGTGTTTGTAGCGTAGTTTAGTTTCCCCTTTTCACTCTTTGATCTCGCCTAGATTGAGACGCTCTAGTGAACTCTGGTAGTTGAAAACCCAATTCCCTGCGGACGACACCCCAAGTACTCAACGATACACCTTGCACTTGGGGTTTATAAATATTAAAACTCTGTTTTTCACGCAACAAGTTTTTGGCGCCGTTGCCGGGGAATTGGCGTTTTTCAATATTGGGGTTTACTTTAGCATTCGAGGCTAGGCCTTTTGAAAATCCAAAAAAAAAAAAAAATTACAAAAAAAAAAATTTCAATGGCAATTTTCCATTTTCCCCAATGTGAGCAAGAACTATTTTACCGTTATTGGGATCGTTTACATGCTTATCTTGCTCAATGTGTTTCTTGTGGATGTTTATATGGGAAATGGGAAATATTGCATGTTGTTGATGAGGGTGTGAATTGTGAGACTCGTGTTCTTTTGGAGCATTGGGATTTCTATGCTCGAAATGTTGATGATGCTTGGGAATTACTTGAGTGGTTGGCTTGGGATACTTATGAATTTGAAACTAGTTGTTCTGATTCTTGTACCCCACCCCCTTGCATCCCTGATTATGCCCCTCCTGTGTGCGAAATTTGCCATTGTTCTGACCACGCCAGTATTTCTTGTCCCTATCATATTTCTAATGAAGGCTTTGCTAGACTTAGCAATATGATAGAGACAATGAATAAGCAACAAGTTGAATTTGCTGAGTTTGTTAATAAACTGAGGGAGTATGACCTATCACCTGAGATTGACCCTAGTTCTAGTGCTCCTAGACTTGATGTCAACCTGTGTGATGATGGTGCGTCTTTTCCTTCTCTAGAGTCCGGACTAGAGGACGTACTCGACCCTCCCTTGATCCCTTCACTCACTGTTGCTTCATCCTTTCCTAATACCCTTTGGGACAGCACTGCGCTTATCATGACCTTTCCTGATACACCTTCCCCTTTAGCTCAGTCAACGGAGTTCGAGGTAGGTGAGACCTTTGGCGTTAGCGCTAGTGTTGAGGAGGATGATACTTGGTCTGGTTCCGACCATGTTGCTATTGAGGTGCATACTTTTTATGGGACTCCCACAGGGACTTCATGCATGGATGTTGTGGTTGCAGGGCCAACTAGTCCTGATTTTATTGATAATATATCCCCCACCTCTCTTGATACATCCCATGCTTCCTATTCATGTTCACCACCCTCCCATTCCCCCAAGTGTTGTGATTTGTCACTTATCGATTCTCTTGTGATACTTGAGGGGAATGAGGCTGCCTGCCATAAGTCTCTAGGTACTTTTAGAGGGTATGACCCTTTCCTTGGCCCTTATTGTCTGTACCTAGAGGGCATGCCTGGAGAAATCGTATTGATTATTACCTTCGATTATTCTGCTGATTTCTCACAGGTATTTGGTGAGTTTAAGAGGGCACTAACTTTGTTTGCTCCATCTTTACCAGTGTTCTCTTACTCACACCATTCTGAGCTACATGCAGCTATGCATGATAAGCTCCTGCGAGCTTTGACTGCTTCCGAGCTGACGACTCGCATCTTGAGCGGCAAGGAGTGGCTGATGCTCCTTAAGTCGTCATGACATAGTTCGGGTACATTCAGTACCCGACCTGGTATACTCGTTCTCACTCTCTCCCCCCTTCTTTTTATTTTTCTTTTCTTTCTTTTTGTTTTCGTTTAGTTGTGAATATTAGGATTGTGTTTTTGGTTGGTGATCATCTTGTGGTGAAATGTGGATGTTGTTGAGCCGTTGTTGGCTATGATCACCATTTTTGTATTTTTGTGGATTTTTATTGTGTTGTGATTGGTGGTGTTAGTTTGTATATATATGTGATCTTGTTTTTGTTTGGGTAAAATTGTGTTTTTGGGAGAATGCGTTAGCTTGTGTATATATGTGTCGATTTTGTATGTTTTGTGTTTGATTTTTGTTTTCTTTATCTTTGTGTGTTGGTGATGACTCACGGCTCCCAATGAGGACATTGTGAGATTTAGGTGTGGGGGTGGGGTCATCTCCCCTTTGTCTTTTTATTTTTGTGAAAATTTTTCAATTTTTCTCCTTTTTGTTTGAACTTTTCTTTTCTTTTTGCATTTAAGGGAGTTTTGTACTATTTTGATCAGTCTTGATCCCTGATACCTTGACTATTAGCTCGTATATAAGTATAATATGTATGATAGATATTCATCCCCAATCTGTCGTTTTAGACCTCAGTTCTAACCCCAACAGTCCATCGTAATTTTGCAATCCGGTCCTGAATTCATGTATTGTCATCATCCTTCATTCTTAGTCTTCACAATCGACTCTCCCACTGTCTACTGCACAGTTCCCTTTATATGCGCTGGCACCCCCCTTTTTCCAAAGCAAAAAAAAAAAAAAACAAAACAAATTCAAGCGCCACTGGGTGTATCCCTTTGAAGCGTGACATGAGTTTGTATTGAAAAAAAAATAATAATGGAAAGAAAGAAAGTGGGGAAGAAAAGAGTTAGAAATGACAAGTACCCCTTTGAGGCATGCGCTACTGGGTGTTACCCTTTGAGGCAATACAGCTACTGGGGAAACTTGCTTTCCAGGCTAGCCATTCGAAAAGGTAGCTTGTGTCAGCTGCGTGGGATTGAGTTTGATTTTGGTGGGCTTAGTTTCAGGGTGATGATACACTTGCACACAGGCACAAGGATGGATTCATTATTTTCATGCGTCGTGGGGTGAAAAGCTGATGTCTGAATGCAATTCTTTGGGATGATGTGTCCTGAAATGCATATAATGCTTGTGTACAGACTGATACTTGAGTTACTAGGGGGTTTTGGTTGATCCGAACGTGTACAGTTCACCCTGATGTATATATTTTGTTTTGTCATTTTCATTTTTCGATTTTTGTTTCTCTTTTCTTTGTTTTTCCTTTTTGAGATTTTGTGGGTATATCTTCTGCAAACCCTCACGAGACCTTACTCGTCCACTTGGGGTAACCAAGGGGTTTAAAGGGCTTGTTGCATATGCTAAATGCAACCGTGATTCCTACGAAAGTGAGTTAGTTGTTTACTTCAGTTTTTCTTTTATTTTGCTCGAGGATGAGCAAAAGATAGGTGTGGGGGTGTGTTGAACGGTAAATTTACCTATTTTACGTGCCTCTTTCACCTACTTTTCGCTCGTATAATAACTTAATCTTTAGAATTTTTACTCGTTTTATTTATGTTTTGTAGGAAATAACTCTAAATCGAGCAAACGTCGCGGAAAGGGACAAAGATGGGACAAAACGATGAAAATCAGCGAAAACGGGCAAAACACAGCAGAGAAGGACAGTGCACGGCTAACCTGCAGGGAGTCACGACCGTGCACTGGCGGCAGAAGCCACGCACGGCCGTGCGTGGTGGCGCACGGCCAGGCGCACGGCCGTGCGTGGTGACGCACGGCCGTGCGTTAGGCCTGGGTTCGCGATAAAAGCCCCTTTTTCGGGCGTTCATGAGGGGAGTTCGTTCGGGGTTTCTCCTTGGGCGATTCTTAGGGTAGTTTAGGTTAGGTTTATCCAATAAAAACCTCAATAGGAGGATTAGATTAGGATTGTAGTTTGTATTTTGGGATTCAAGCTTGTGGATCTCAAGTTCTTCAATCGATTCAAGCATAAGTTTCCCTCTTCCTTTTCTCTATTTATTTCATTGTTCTTGTTTATGTTTTGTTAGTTTTAATTCTTGTATTTGTTTTGCTTAAGTTTATATGTTTAGTTTTTGTTGTTAATATATGTTATTTACTTGTTTAAATTCGTTTGATTTCATTTCCTTTGCTTTGTTCTTCAAGTTTATGTTCTTGTTTGTTAGTTTAGGTTTTCATGCGTTTTTCATGATTTGTTGGTAGATTGTGTTGGCTTGGATTGTGATTAGCCTCTTGATGGCTAATTGATCTTGTACTAGGCATAGCCATACCCAATCTATGCCTAGAACCTAGAGATTTCCTTCACGCCCGCCAAGTGTTCGATGAAATGCCTGAGAGGGCTTTCATCCATATTATTGGGCGATTGACTTATGCTGAGAGGTGAGGTCAATTAGCTAGTGTGGGAGAGGGAATAGCCGAGTTCGGGACATGAAAATAGTATCCGAATCGAGCTAGGTCCGGGGTTGCTAGTTTTGTGGTCTAATTCGCCTAACCCCACGAAAGTAGGTGGTTACACGAGTTAGACTAGCTCATGACCCTTGAGAGAGGGCTTGGGTGGTCTTTGATGGTGCAACCGACCATCTCTTGTTCATAGTATGGTTTGGGTAGGTTAGGACTCATCTTGGTTAGTTAGTTCATCCATTGGTAAAATCATAACTCCAAGTCACTTGTTTTTGTGTTTGTAGCGTAGTTTAGTTTCCCCTTTTCACTCTTTGATCTCGCCTAGATTGAGACGCTCTAGTGAACTCTGGTAGTTGAAAACCCAATTCCCTGCGGACGACACCCCAAGTACTCAACGATACACCTTGCACTTGGGGTTTATAAATATTAAAACTCTGTTTTTCACGCAACAGGTGTCGTTTACTAACTATGTATACCTATAATTATGCTTCTGAAGTAGAATTAGGGCCTAGTCTATCGTTTTCCCTCATTGTCCATAAATATTATCAAGTGATATTGCATTTTAAGAACACCAGGCACGTCCATTACATTTATCTTTAAAAATAAAACGTATTTCCCAAAGTATGTCTTGGTAAGTATATCAATAAATCAGTTTATCCAGTGATTTATCACCTAGTTATTTACCCCATCAGTCATTATTTATACAGCATTCGCCCGCCAGCTACCCGTGTGCCCTTAGGCTAGGTTTCCCAATCGGCTTGAAAAGTGTACACCTATCTATAGATCATAACAGTTACTGGGGATTCACTATCAGATAATAACTAGCAATGCAGTTTCCCATTCATCTTATTCACTTTTTTAAATTAAAATGAATTGTGAAGTGGGTCCGACCAATTTTTTAGTGAACATTTGACAATACAGGAATGCATGTATAGAGCTTCAGCTCACATTTCAAAATGTTTGTCATGTTTTGTTTTATACAAATGCTCACTGATTCTCCCTCATGCTAGCAAACCAGCTGAAGAGAATAAGTAAGCAAGGGAATCTGAATGGATAAGTAATAATGTTAGTTCATGAATATTTTAGGGACTATATTTTGAGATGTTCAGTTGTTGGAGATGTAAACTTGATAGAGAATTACTCTATTCTGGTGCGTAAACGTTATAATAGTTAGCAACTCTCTGTATATGGTTTTGATAATATTTAAATGTGTATGGTTTTAATCTATGCTTAACTATGTTATATCAAGTGCACATGCTTAAGGTCTTGCCCTTCCAGATGGCGGTAGTGCCCCAACCATCTAGTTTATCAATTCCAATTAAGGGCATAACTAAAGAATATACAATTCATGAGATATGCGCATTAGGGGCATTACAGATGTTGACATGTAGGTTTTTTTTAGGGCCTAGGAATGCATACTTGAGTGAATTAAGAAGAGTTTTCAACTCAGCTTGAGGTGGAGAGACAACAGAAGGTGGCAAAGGAAAACTGACCAAAGGTGTAAGGGGTTCATAAGTGGACATCCAAGAGGAAGACTCATGATAAGAAGTGGAATCTAGAGTAGAATTGATCTCATTAATTGTACTTCCTAAGTCAAAGAAAGAGTCATTTAGATTCATTTTCAAACACAGGTTGAGAAGAAGCTTCACAAATGTTAAGCCTAAGTGAGACATCCATCTCTCTTGACCTACAGTTCATGTTGGCATTAGCTGTGGCCTAGAAGGGGCATCCTAAAATAAGAGGGATTTGCTTAGAATCTTGAACCAAGATATCATCTATCCGCCCCCTAGGAGTCCTTACTAACATATCACCAAGCTAAAGAGTAGTTAAAATGTTTCATTTCACCTAATCTTAACCTTAAGTAAATAGAATATGATATTAAATTAACACTAGAACCCAAATCTAACAGTGTCCTTTTAATTTTTTGATTACCAATATAGCATGAAATAGTAGGATCACTAGGTTCTTTGAACTTAGGTATAGTGTCAAATTTCAAAATTGAGCTTACTTGTTCACTTAGAATAACATTTTTAGACTTCTCATCTTTTGATTTTCTTTTAAAAGTGCACGTCTTTAAGGAACTTAGCATAAGCTAGAATCTGCCAAATTGCTTCTAAAGGGGGAAGATTGACCTTAATGTGCTTAAGGGTCTCTAGAATGTCATCTCTTTGCTTGTCTTTCTTAGAAGGGAATGGTGTATCCAAAGCTTGAGGGTAAAAAGTCTTGGCTTATATGTGGCAATGGCGTTAGACACAAAAGAAGAAAGGGGATGGTCATTTTCCTTTCTAGTTTTGAGGTCACTCTCAATGGTCAAAAGTCTTTCATCTTTGTCATGTTCCTTTTCACTCACTTTATTATCTACTTCTCTACCACTCCTAAGAATCGTTATAGCTTTCAATTGTTCAAATTGTTGACCATTAAAATTTTGTATGGGATGACTTGGAAGTATTCCTTCTTCTCGTTTTGCCTACAGGTATAGCTAGTCACCCAAGTTGGATTTCCAATTTAGCTATAGATTATGAATGAGAGCTAATAATATGCATTTTAGACTCAATTTCTTCGACCTTAAAATCAACATTTTGCACAACGGAAGTCAAGTTATCAAGGGCATAAATTACCTTATCTATATCGAAGCTCCCAGATGGAGCTTGATCAAAAGGAGGATGAGCATGTCTCTGGTTTTGGAAACTAGGAAGGGTAGGTATGCTAGACTGGGCTTGAAAATTTTCAACATTTTGAGACCTTGATGAAAACTTAAGATGATTCCTCCAACCATGATTGTAAGTATTAAAATAAGGATTATCGGATGGAGAAAATCTTTAGGTAGCATTAACATGATCAGTCACACAGTTAGAGTTACCAGCACGAGGACATAAAATAGAAGCTTGCATGGGACTAGTACAAATCAAATACACATCTTGCATAGAAGAAACATTAGACGGTTTGTTAGCACAAGAATTGATCAAATTTCTTAGCTAAAGCATCAAATTCACTAGAAATGTCAATTGACTGTGAAAACTAATAAATCTCTCCTTTACTTCCCAATGTCCTAAGCAAATCAAAATGTCAGGAAGTAGCAAGCAAATGAAATTATCACTCAAATGTTCAAACAATTTCAAAGCTTCTTTAGGGGTTTTATACAAGAAATTACCACTACAAGATACATTAACCATCTCCCTATTGTGCTTATCTAACCCAGAATAAAAACCCTAGCCGCGTTACCACATAAGACTTCACGATGAGGACAACTTCGCAATAACTCCTTAACCCTTTTCCTACTTTCATGCATTTGTTCATTTGTATTTTGTGAGAAAGTGGCTATAGCAGTTCTTAAGGCAGTCAGTTTACCAACTGAGAAAAACTTTTTCAATAGTTCCTTTTGCATTTGATCTCAAGTGGTGATATTTGTCTTAGTATCTGACCTAGCTTTAGCTTTATCCTTTAAAGAGAAAGGAAAAAAAAATACAAAGAAAGCGCGTCATTAGAGACATTATTTAAGAAGACAGTAGAATATATCTTTGAAAATGCATCAACATGCTTGAAAGGATCTTCAGACTCTAGCCCACAAAAGGATGGAACCATTTGGATAAGAGAATGCTTAATCTTGAATGGCCTATGGCAACGGGCATATGGGTACTCGTAAGTGAGTTCTAAGCAGCGAGGGTGAAATACTCCTTAAGTTACTTAGGTGGGGGGTTGTTCTTCAACAATCTTCTTCTTGGATTCACGTCTCTTAACTCTTATATTACTAAGAGAACATTCAATTTTAGGATTATATTTTTCAAGGTCTAAGAATAAAGAACATGCACGATGCATATTCCAATAAACAATCAAGATGATACTATGAAATCACCACCACAATAACCCTAAACACAATTAGAAGAAAAGAAAATAAATAAATAAAAGAAAATAAGTAAAAGATCTAAAGAAGGAAAAAAGATGAAAAAGAAAATAAAAGAAAATAAAAGGAAGGGGGTTGTTAGATTAAACAAAATAAACAAAATAACAGAAATAAAATAGTTAAATTAGATTATATTACAAGGGAATGGAGAAAATAGTTAGACTAGAAGGGAATTGGGAGAACAAAAACAAAATGGTTTGAATAGGAGAAAAAGGGGAATGAAATAGTAAACACAAAAAATAGAAGGTAAAATTGTTAGATTAGCAAGGAATATGGGAAAAAAATAAACAAATAAATAAAAAGAAATAAAAGGAAAAGGAAATTCAAAAATCACTATAAGTTCCCCCGCAATGGTACCAAAAACTTGATATGAATTTTATATTTAGTTTTAAAAACCTTTTTACTTACAAGTGAACAAGATAAATCATAGACTAACAGGTATAGGATACCGATCCCATGAAGAATAATAGTAATTTTAGATTTTGACCTTCCAATTGTGAAGAATAATTCAAGTGAGGAGTTCAAGTATCAATATGAATTGAAGAAACAAAAGAAAACAAATGAGTCAAGCAAATAGGGAGAAATCAAATAAGAGAAAGGTCCAAGGCTTTGGATTTCACTAATAACACAAATATTGAATTACTAACTCAAATGGGGGTTCAATTAATCTCTTGTTCAACCTAAGCTACAAGCATTAGGCCATAAATTAAAAAAATAAATTATAATGATTGAGTGATATTATTTATCTAGTAGTTAGCATAAATCATTCTTTTTAGACACAACTCATCCAATTTCTAGATAAATTATTTAATTTTAATAATTATAATTTTAAGCCCAATTGCACAACATCATATTAGGCCACAAGGTCTAATATTCATTTCAGATAGCCAATTAAACTATTGCAATCAACATGAATAACAATAGTTCGAAGATGCATAAATAAGTTAATTTCAAATACAAACTCAAAATTATGCAAAATAATCTCAAAAGAAATTAGTAGTTAATATTATTAATCAAGGATCCATCCTAATCCTAGAAGAGTACTTAGTCTGCCATAGTTAGTGAAAACACCATTAAAGTTGGTCTAGCCATCTCTCAATATTGGTATATTTCTCTCTCTATATCCAAACTTAGATACTCAATTGCACAAAAATATAGAATTAAGTGCGAACTCTTAAACTTAACTCGTAATTAAGGTGAGAAGAGAAGAGAAAAATAGCTAACAAAACTTATTTTCTTTTAAACTCCTCAACCCAAATGGTTGTCTTACAAGGACTCTCTCTAAGAAAATTGAAAGATGCAAGATGAGGGAATGTGGGATTGCTTGGATGAGTGAATGAGTGAATGGATGATTGATTTTTCCACTAGTGTTGATCCCCTTTTATATTGAAAATTCAACCCCTCTCGGTGCCCAAAAATTAATGAAAAATTAATTTCAATTAATTCTTGGTCGTTGTATTATTGAATTTAATGAGAAAAGACTAGGCATTAGCTAAACATTTATCAAGATTAATTAACTTTGACTAGGTGAGCTTGAGATTCCTCACACTTGGCTGCTGGGGGGTGCTACGAGATAGGCTACAGGTTATGCTGGAGAACCGACCTAACAGGTTGACTGAGAGAGACTGTGGAAGAGAAAGGTCCATGGATAAGAAATGCCTTCATAATGGTTATAATACTCGTTATCCTATACTTAGATGGGTATATTCAAGAGATCTTTAGGCATAAAGAAACAAGCAAGAAAGGAGTGACCATGTGCTTATTCAACAAAGGAGAACTCTTGCAGGATTATCACCAACCTTGGATTGAAGTTGAGGAACAAAAAACAAAAAGTTCAAATGAGACACTTGAGAGTGAAGGTATTTTGGATTTTTATGAAACAAGGGATGAGAAAAAATTGGCCATGGATAAGAGCTCTCTTAATGCTCCAAATTTGGAGTTTGCCTTACTCGATCTTCACATTAAAGAAACCATGGGGGTTCAAACTTAAGCTTAAGTTGATGACGTCACGTAGGCGCAAGTTCATAAATACACAGTTGAGGCCATGGAGGTTCTACCAGTGGAAATAATAAGCTTATTTGGCTCCTTTTATATGCCTCTTGAAAGTGAATCACAATTACCTAATCTTGGGTATGAAGAGGTGCTCCATTATGTGTTAGATATTGATGAATACATTTATATTATTAACAAGTTTATGAATATCAAGGTTGGTAAGGAAGAATGTCAAATTAAAATGGCTCATAATTTGTTTAAAAAAGTTATGTGTCCAAAAAAGGTGAGATTCCTAGTGCTATGGTGTTGTTGAGATCAAAAGGGTGTATCAATCTTGCTTGGGTGATGATCTTTAGGAATGACGCAAGTGGCCATAAAGATTTAAGGGCAAATCCATATAAATAGTGGATGCTTGATGTGGAACAAGAGTCTTCATGATCTGCCTAGGTTGACCACGTTCATAGTTCACTTATTAGTGGTAAATTATGCTAAATAAAGTTTCTAGCACAAGCCATCTAGAATTTTCAATTTCATAGGTTAACTTACTTCGTAGGTTAATTTTAAGCTGTTTTTTGGATGACCAAATAAGCTCTAAAACTAGTGTTTTAGATATGATTGGATAGCTCTAGAAGCCTATTTTCTAGCAAGCAATGGCATGCTTAGATTCCAAATATATCTCAGAAGTTATAACGAAAAAAAAAAATTAAGTAAGAGTCAATTCTAGTTTGGTTATGCACAATTTTGATCATAGGCTTAATTCAGCAATCAAATGGATGATTTTACAATTAATCTTTTATTGATAGTTAGTGGACATGTCCAGCTAATTCTTCCTTGAAGATGACCATGAAATTCCCTGATTGGAATGGTGGGGGATGCCATTAGGCAAGCATATGTGCAGGAAATTGCAACCACCTTTTTTTCTTGTTTTAATTATACAACTAGTTAGAATTTCATTGGCTGTTTTCTTTATAATTCAATTAGTTGTTACAATGCTTAGAGAGGAGGTTACCCTACTATACCTGTTGTATAATTTTCATATTTGGATTATTGAAGAAAAAGCTTGTTGTTTGGTATCTCTCTACAAATCTCATTTTCCTCATCTCTTTTAAAAGAGTGGTGATTGGTGGTCTACCCTTTGTTCTAATCTTTGGTGTTTAAGCTTTATTAGATTGAATTGCAGGTTGACTAATGTAGGTGATGGCTTAACCTTTATCCAAGACATCTCATCTGTTAATTGTTGTTGATTCTAGTTTCCACAGATAAAATTTACAATTTTTTTTTTGTTTTAAGTTTGGTTTTTGTTTGAAGTTATAATTTAGCTCATCCAAGGTGTTCTTCTTGTGGGTTGTTGTTCATCCTTACCTTTTTGGGAATCATTATCTTGATCAAATCCTTTATTTGGCTAAAGGATATTCTTACGTGCTTCAAAAGCACCAAAGTCCACTAAGCAAAATATTTTTCCTGAATTTTAAAAAATTTTCAAAACAAAAAAATATGTATAAGTGAGCGCCCCACCTGTACACCAAAACTTCACAATGTTCTTATTGTAGAAACCAAGCCACCACAAATCGATCACATAACCAATATTTACCTATAAAACTAAAACATAATCAACAAGCTAACATGAAATCAAGCAACAAAACTGAAAGGCAAAGCTGACACAAAATGATATGTACACACAAAATAGGGGCATAAAAATCGAAAAAAAAAGTTATGTACAAAATGAAAAAGAATAAAAGGAACAGCTACACTAGGTCAAACAATGGTTGTACTCAAACTAGTGCTTCTTTGCAACTAATCTAAATGAGTCCCATAGCTCGCTAGACATTTTAAATTAGCATACAAGCTACTACTCATATCAATCCTCATCAAACCTTGTATCAACTTGTCAAATGGGTGCGAGTAAGCTTCACAAAAATGAAAGTAGTACTAATAACGAGGTTTACCCTAATTATGACACATAATTAGACTACAAATTAAGGCTCCCTTGAGCTTATCAAAGCGCTGAGTGCAATCATGAGAGACGTGTATTGCAAATTCAAATGTTGATGTCACCAGTCTAAAACTGATGTGATTATATGAATGCACATAACATCTAGCGTGATCTATATATTCTAAATGAAATCTAATATCTCTAAAAAGAGAGGGGAGGAGACCTAGGCAAAATCAATCAAATGCAATGTGAAATTCAGTGCCCCTAGGCTAGCCTAAAGTTAAGTCCTCTACCTCTATGTGATCCTCAAGTCTCCATATTAATATTATCAAGAGTCTCATCTAAACAATGACTATCAGGCACCAAAATCTTAAACTAAACAAAGGTAAGTTGGGGGGTCTAAATGATGGTGAACAATTGAAGGGAAGAGGGGGTTATAATGGGAGAAGTGGGAGCAAAGTCACAAGAAGACTTAATTGAAACACAATCAATAGCCTCCACACTAGTATATGCAACCGCAACTATCTCCTTAACACACTACTCTCTCTATAATGATATCCTTTAACTCAATAAACAGGTCATGCTCATTATCAAAGCAAACATTTTCCTGAATCTCTCTCCCTCCCGGGATTCTCCTAATGAAGGCAAAAAAAGAGCCGGATTATGAACAATCAAACTACACTCAGAGGTGCCACTAACTATGCTAAACTGTGAAGGAGGTATAAATGCTAAGGAAAAATGCAAGTAACTCTCTCCCTTATAAGATAATTAATCAAGAAAGTCAGAAAACGAGCTATCCTCATGGTCCAGTAAATGATCACATAAGTAATAGGATAAAGTGTGTAATTATCAGTCTGAGGATGATAAAAAGAAGAAAGTCCAAGTTAGTGCTTGCGATCAGCTACTACATCCTCCCTAATTATCTCCCACTCAAAGGCTTTGTCACCAAAATCCTCCAGAAAATCCAAAGCATCATGTGTATGACTACATAAGAACTTTACCCCAGATATAGACTAAACCATAGCCCTGGTGCTCATGTCTAAACCCCTGTAAACAATTTGGGACAAATTTAATCTCTCTAAACCATGGGGAGTGCATTGAGTGAGCAACTCCTTGAAAATATTTATATATCTCTAAAAAGGCTTAAGTTCAGCATGGATAAAAGAGAGGATTTCATTCCTACAAGCTTGATGATCATGCCTGACGGCAAATGTCTCCTAAGGAAAGCATCAACAAATGAATCCCAAGAGGAAATTGTTTCAATCTTAAGGCCACATGTTTACCTCTTTTCGTCTTCTTTAAGAGCAAAAGCAATGAACTCTATCCTCAAAACTTTAGTGAATACCTTGTAACTATGAATAAAGGAACACACCTTCTCAAACTCCCATATAAACAAATAAGGGCTATATGTGCTTGAAACTTGTGAATTTGGGAAGTAATTCCACATCATTTGGCTTAAGCTCAAATTAAACATTCTTGGGTATATAAGGGAGTCCAGAGCAAGATTTTTGAGAGATTCTAGTGGGGTTAAAAAGATCTCTCAAGGTACGTGGAGGCACTAATTGCACTTTTGTTTCACAGTAGACCAATCAAAATTTGTAGCCTTGGGGACAACTGTAAGTCTTTATGCACCTCTACGCCCTAAAAATCCACAAGCCCACTACTTATGGCAAATGTGTCACATTTTCTTGGTCCTTTAATTTTCTTAATTTTTTGGGTTGTCCACATTTTCTATATTTCTTCTTTATTTTTTATAGTTTTTAATATTGTCAAAGAAACTGACTATCCTGTAACATAAAGACAAAGTGAAGCAACAATGAAAGAACTATACTTACAATCAATAAGCAACCAGAAGGCATGTTCGCATGAAGAACAAGTCAAAAGCTAACATAATAAGCTGCCTACCATAATAATTAACAAGAAAATAACCAATAAAAGAGAAAAGTAATCAAATTTCGTACCACTGTCCCCAATGACACCGCCAAAAACTTGTTGAGATATTATTTAATACAAAGCTCTAACAGAAAGTGCACGGCATATGTTGTAATACGACCAGCGAGCACAGAACATCTCTATATGGATAGTTGATGAATAAATCTGCACTAACATAACTATAATTAAATATACTAATCAAGATAATCAAATTAATATTTAATAAGTTACTATGTACATCTTCCAAGTTTTATCAAATCAAAGTAGCAATATTTATAGTTGCTAAATAAAAGTCACACAAATCGATCGGTAAAGAATAGTAAGCAATTGATTACCAAGAAACATATTAGGATCATATGAGACAATAACGGGTGCAAGAAAGATCCTAAAATATGATACTTAAGCAAAATTAAATCAACATGAATAAACACCAAGATTTACGTGGAAAGCCTAAATTGGGAAAAACCATAGGTAGCAATGACCAGAAAAATCCACTATATAAATGAAAGTACAAGATTGATATCAAAGCAATGTGCTTGAGTAAGACATCAAAAAAGTGATTAGAAATTCACTTTAACACTCTCTCACGAATTTAAGAAAAATAGTGGAATAATATTCATGTAGAAGAGGAATGGTGATGATGCTTGGGGATTATGAAGCTTGAGGATGGAAATTCTCGGATCATCAAATGAACTTGAGCTTAGTCCCTTTAAATATCGATAATGCAAGACAAAATGTCCCTTGATTAACACTTTATAATAAAATTAGCTATAACATTCCTTAGTTAAGGCTTTGTCATAAAATAACAAATAATACTCATTAAAAATGCCACATATGTCAGGAGAATTAAAAAAAACTACATGATTAAATATAACCATTGATTATCTCCAGACCCAAAGTACACTTCATGCGATTAAGCAATTTAAATAATCACGTGCTAATATTTTTGGGCTACCCAACACTCTTCACCTTGAACCAAAAATTTTCAATACTCAAAAACCACTAAAGGATCCCGAAGGGAAGAGTCCTATAGGGCGGAGCCTAAAAGGGTAATCATATGCTGTGAACACCAACTAAATTCAAGCATTGGTTGGCAATAAGAAGTGGTTTGGTAAGCACATCTGCGGGATTATCCAATTTATGAACTTTTCATCACCACAATATCTCTCATATCAACAATATCTTGAATAAAATGATACTTAACACTGATGAACTTGGTCTTGGAATAATAGCCATTTTTCTTAAGATGAATTGCACTCTGGCTATCAGAAAACACAACTATTATGGCTTGTGCAACATCAAACTCAATAATAAGACCTGGTAACTAAGTAGCTTATTTGATACCTTCAGTTGCAGCCACATGCCCAGCTTCAGAAGTAGATAAAGTTACAATAGATTGTAAGGACACTTTCCAAGAAATAGTACCCAAATATAAAGTTAAGATGTAACCAGAAATATAACGTTAATGGTCAAGATCACCAGCACAGTTAGAGTCAATGTAACCAATAGAATGAAAAGTTATAGACTCGGATCTATCAAACATAAATGCTTATCAAGAGAACCCTTCACATAGCAAGGAATCCATTTCACAGCATCTCAATGATCCTTACCAGGGTTATGCATAAAGCTGCTACAACATTAATTGCATAGGATTAATTAGGTCTAGTACAAACCATAGCATACATGAGACTTCCAACTGCACTAGAATATAAAACATGAGACATTTTCTTAATTTTCGGCTTAGATTTTGGATATGATTCAAATGACAACATAAAATGACCAGCTAAAGGAGTGGAAATCGATTTATAATTACTCATATTAAACCTATCAAGTACTTTTTCAGGATACTTCTTTTGAGATAGGTAGAACTTACCAGCCTTATGATCCCTACGAATTTCCATACCAAGGATTTTCTTAGTTGCACCAAGGTTCTCCATTTTAAACTTATCACTAAGTTGAGATTTAAACTTGTTGATCAAGGACTTGTCCTTAGAAGCAATGAGCATATGATCAACATATAACAGTAAAAAAACAAAAGAACCTCTAAATTGTTGAAAATACACATAATTATCATACTGACATCGTGTATAACCTTGTCCAATAATAAGAGTATCAAACCTCCTATACCATTTCCGTAGTGTTTGTTTAAGGCCGTATAAAGACTTCTTCAAGTGACACATAAGATTTTTTTTTCTAGGAACAATAAATATCTGGGGTTGCTTCATATAGATCTTTTCCTCCAACTCGCCATAGAGGAATGTTGTTTTGACATCTAGTTGCTCCAACTTCAAATCAAATAAAGTAACTAAAGTAAGTAGCACTATAATAGAGGTATGACAAACAACAGGATAAAATACTTCAGTAAATGCAATACCATCCTTTTGGTTACAACCATGAATAACCAAACATGCTTTCCATCTTGCATCTTCAACCCTAGCGATGCCTTCCTTGTGCCTGTAAATCCACTTAACAATCAAAGCAGTGCGGCCTTTAGGTGATTCATATAACTCCCGAAGTTCCATTTTTGTGCAAGCTCTCCATTTCTTTGTGCATTACCATGGGTTAATTTGAGGAATTAGGATAAGAGATAGTTTCCAAATAAGTTAAAGGTTCAACACCTTTAGGAGTCTCTTGTGTAACAGCTAGAGCATATGTAATCAAACCACTCTCATATTGGTGGCATAATGAGTAGGCCTTCAAATAACTTTTCACGGTCTACCATGAGCCATAGAGTATGTATCATCCACTTGATGCTCATTAGGACTTCAGATGCTCGAATTTAGCCCATCAACATAGACCTTGCTGCTACAATGAGGTAATGTAGCTCTACCTTAACGTGTACTAGCCAGAACCTCCAACTTCACCTTCTCAAAGTTATCTTATTGATCACCTGTACCAGTAGAAGAATAGTAGACTCTTTCCTAGGAAAAACATAGCATATTCATTAAACGTAACATTCTGATTTTGAATTACCTTTATAGAACTAGGATACCACAAATAGTATCCCTTGGACTCAGATGTATAACCAAGAAACATGCATTTACTAGCCCTAGGGGCTAGCTTTCCATCATTAACATGAGCATAAGCATGACATCTAAATATTCTCAAACTAGAATAATCAACGGATTACCTAGCCAAACTTCTTTTGAGATTTTGTAGTCAAGAGATGAATGTGTAGACCAATTCATAAGATAACAGACCGTTGAAACAGCCTCAATCCAAAAATCACAGCGACACCATAAATTAGCATTTGAGAGCATACAATGAGATCTCTCTAGAAGGGTTTGGTTGATATGTTATATAACACCATTTTATTGATGTTTTCCAACAAGAGTCTTGTGTCTAGTAATACCTTGAATGGTAAAGAATTCATAGAAATATGTCTTACAAAACTCAAGACCATTATCAGTCCTAAGTTTTTTATTTCTGTCATAGTTTGGTTCTTAATAAGGGCCTTGAACTTCTTAAGCATAGGAAATGTTTCATTTTCATGTCTCAAAGTGAGAAATCATCAAAAGTAAACATGGAGCATTTTCCTCTAAAAGAAGAAACTCCAAAGGGACCCCACATATCAGAATAAATGTAATCTAGGATATCCTTGGTACAGTTGTTTGCAATAGAAAAGCTTACTTTCTTTTGCTTACCAAATACGCAATGATCATAAAAGTCAAGTTTACCAGTACCTTCACTACCAAGAAGGCCTATTTTGCTTTGGATAGTCACGCCTTTCTCACCCATGTAGCCTAAGTGAGCATGCCACAAATGATTGAGATCAACATTGAACGAGGAGGTAGTGACCGTAGCAAAACCTGTTACAATAGAGCCTTGTAGGATATAGAGACCACCATGCCTCACAGCTTTCATAAGAACTAGTGCACCCTTAGAAACCTTCAAAACTCCACCTTCAATTGAATACCTATACCCATTAGACTCAAGAATGCCAAGTGAAATAAGGTTGTGCTTCAAATCATGAATGTGATGAACATTTGTAAGGGTCCTCGCAATACCTTCATGGATGGGTCTTAATTTGAACTTTGCCAATACCAAACACATTATATTAAGCATTGTCACCCATGAGCACGACACTTGAATCTAGTGGCTCATATGTTGAAAACCATTCCCTACAAAGACACATATGATAAGTGCAGCTAGAATCTAAAATCCACTCAATACCACACCTATTATTAGTGATGGTTACACACAACACATCACCATCTGACTCAGAATAAATGATAAAAGCTTCAGTGGATTTTTTAGGTTGTTTGTTGTTCTCATCTTTCTCATTTTTGCTTTTTAAGCTACAACATTCATAAACTAAGTGCCCTTGCTTCTTACAGTACTTGCAAAACTTGCTGGATTTGTGTAAGTTTCTCCTATTTGTGCCCTCTTTACCAAAGGTTCTACTTCTCACATTTATACCCTTAGCTTTGTCATTTGAACATGCTTCAAGGTCAAATTCTGGTTTGGATAATAAACTAGCTTTTATGTCCTCAAAAGACAATGTATCATTGTTACTATATAATAAGATTTCCTTGAAATGTTTATACAAAGAGGATAATGAGACTACTAACAAAAATAGCTTTATCCTCATTCTCAATTTTAACATCCATAATTTTCAAGTTAATAATAATGGAATTAAAATCATCAACATGATTTTGAATGGGAGTACCTTTGGTCATAGAGAACATGTACACATGTTCTTTTAGACGGATTTTTTGATAAGACTCTTCATCATATACAACGCCTCCAATGAGAGCCGAGGACTTGCCATGGTGGTCTTGTCAAGGACTTTGTGCAGGACATAAGACGACGAGCATCATTGTATTGTGGAGAGTGCCTTCTCATCAAGATCCTCTCATTGCTCACCCGACATTAACTCGGGCTTCTTGGTTTTGTCACCGAGAGCTTTCTTCAATCCATTTTGTGTAAGAACTTTCATCATCTGGACTTTCAAAATGTTAAAGCTCATCTTGCCATCAAATTTAGGAATGTCAAATTGTGTGATGCTTGTCATCCTCGATCCGAACTTTTATACCACTTGTTAGGAACGTAGGAGATAATAATGGACGCAAGAAAGATTACAAAATATGATAATTATGCAAAGATTAAATCAACATCAATAAACATCAAGATTTACGTGGAAAACCCAGAAAAACCACGAGCAGCGATGATCGAAAAAATCCACTATATAGGTGAGAGTGTAAGATTGATTTCAAAGCAATGTGATTGAGTAAGAGATCAAAATAAGTGATTAGAAATTTACTCTAACACTCCCCCACAAATTTAAGAAAAACAGTGGAATAATATTGGTTGCTATGTCTAATAATTCCATTAATTACCTTTAGAAAAAAAGATATCCAATATAGATGATTCATATTTTAAATATAATAAGGAAAAGTATTGCAAAATATAAACCACATAGCAGATAAAGAAGAGATTCTCATTTGAGATCTTCTTTTCTATTTATTGTGACACGCAGGTATTGGACATTGTATAATTTTATCAATCATTTCCTAAAAGTTTTTTTCTTTTAAAAAGGTAAGTGATACAATGATTAGGTAGCCCTTTCGCTCAGGGTTCTACTTATGTTGTCCTCAATAAGGATAGAAAAAAAGAGATACAAGAAATAGAGGACTACAAAATAGATAAAGAAATAGAAAGTCCAAACTTAGATGTAAGAGTTAAGGTAGATTTTTATGTCTTCAACTAGAGTTTGAATCTCCCAAGGAATCTCGACTTCTCCCCTTAAGGTTTTGAGAAGCACCTGATTATTGCCTTCAAAAACAAGTGAACAACATCCTGCTTGAACTACTGCATGTGCACAATTACACATTAATGTTGCTTCTGCTACTGAAATTGAGGCTGCTCTAAGATTAATAGTCCCGTCTTGGAGAAATCTTTAATCCTAACCTCCGATAATAAAACCTCTTCTTGCTTAAGAAGAAGATTTGGATCCATCAAAGTTGATTTTTGTGAACTCTCCTAGCGTTTTAACCCAATTGATGAAAGATGAGTGCTTGGGACTCGGATAAGAATGTTGGTAAAATGAAGTTGTCGCATACAAATTAAATCTTTTCCTAGCCCTTCATTCAGCCCTTTTTTTCCTCAAATTACCATTCCTATAGAACTATAAATTTCATTTTTTAACACCATAACATTACGACTCCCCTAGACACTACATAGAAGAGAAATAATGCGGTTAACCTCGTCAAGGTTTGTTTGGGTTCTACCAAAATTCAAAAGATCAAAGATTGACATAATTCCAAGTTGAGAAATGTTCAATCCAACCCACTTATGCTGATATGCAAAGTCCCAAGTACCTTAGTTATGAAACATTGGGTAAAAAGATGGTTTGTAGATTCTAATTCAAAATGACAGAGATGGCAAATTGGGTCTAAATTTAACCTGCTCTTTAGCAAGTTGGCACAGGTAGCTAAAGCATTATGGCAAATCCACCAAAGAAAATTTCTAACTTAGCCATGATATTAAGTTTCCAAATCCAAGCAAATTCTCAAGGAATTTGAATATCTAAGGAATATGATGTGTTTTCCATGTTGCAGATTTAGTGGTGAAACAAACACTTGTTAACAAACCCTAGCAAAAGGAGTCTTCAATATCATGGGAAGGAAAAGGAATACTCTTAATTAAATTGTAGTATTGTTTAGCAAAAAAGAATTGTGCAAAGGAAAATTTCATTCCTTATTGGAAGTAATGAAATCACTTACCACGACATCAATGATTGCAACATCGTGCACATCCAGATGAAGCATCTAGAAAAAAATTCTCTTGTCCCCACCAATTATCATCTTAGAACCTTACAAAATGATTATTCCCAACTTTCCGATGAATTTTCTTACGAAAGAGTTCTCTATTTTGAGGTAAGCACTTCTAAATCCAAGAAACATTAGATTTATAAGTACAAGTGAAGAAGTTCAAAACTAGAGGATATTTAGCACTTATAACTTTACACTATAGGAAATGGGTTTTCTTTCCACGCTTAAAATCATGTCCTCCCACGCATGGAAGAGTGGTGATGTATGCTCGCCACGCTGAGCTCAAGCGTGCCTGATGCATGGGTGGGGAAGTGCCTGCCACGCTCGTCAAGCATGGTAGCATTAGACCTGTTTGCACACTTACGTTCGCTGGAGGGGTTACACCTGTTTGCACGCTTCAAAAGCACGGCTACATTTCTATGCTTATATCCATGGAGAACTTACAGCGTGGGCGAAAGATTGTAATTCACATTTCCACAACTGTAAGTGTTGTTATGTCATTTTTAACTAACTTTTGAATGATACCGGCAAATAACTAATTTTGACGCACAATATTGATTGTAATATTTTTGTATTATTACAAAATGCATTGCATTAATTAATTAATGATAATCATTTTATTATGCAATATATATATATATATATATATATATATATATATAACATGTCAAAATTAGAAACTATATAAAAGTATATGATAATATTAAGAAAATAGCACTAAGATGCATCATTGAAAATGATCATTCAACTATCGTTGAGAGGTTGAATGGCAATACCCAAAGTTTCGACATAATTCAAAATTAATGTACCTGTAAGTAGGAAAAGTACGTACGAGACTTATCCAATAATTGAGTACATATTTAGTCTAATGAATTGTATATCTAACACTAAAAAAGTGACTCTCCTTCTAATACATATGAAGTTTATGCTAAAAAACCTAGCTTGATGCTGCAACATTCCACATATAGTTTGAAGACACCACTTCATGAAGGTCCATTTTCCATCTCATTGTGTCGCACATTGAACTTCGTTGCAACCTAAAAACATTGAGTCAATAATAAATTGTAAACATATACGTACATACGAATTAGAAAAATCTTGAAGTAGCATACGAATAAGTTTCTGACATTCATTCTAATAACAAATCCTCACAGCACAATATTGCTAACATTTGGCACTAACAATAATAACCATAAAATGAGGAAACTAGAACGAAGCACACTTTCTGTTCCTCTAAACACAGCTTCCAAACATAGTTGTAGCTCCAAGAGTCAGCACACTTTCTGATCAAGAGTTGATAAAAGCTAACATTGCATGCACACTTTCTGCTCCTCCAAACACATATTACAAACACCAGAAGGAAGCACACTTTTTGATCAAGAGTCAGCATCCAACAGTGCTGATCCCACGAAAAACATTCCTTAGAACAAGTGTGCATTTACATCACAGAGTACAGATTGCAATGTTCTAGCCCAACCTAATTATATCGTAGAAGACCAGTAGAAATTGATAAATCTACAGCAACTTTCCTTCATTTAGGCAAATAAACTAATTGCAGCATCAAGTTATATGTTTATGCAGATATAATAAAATTTCAAAATAATTGAATAGGCCAACTGACAGTTTTTACGTTGTCCAATTTCTCCCATAACAACTTTTCTATCAATTGTGGATCACCCTTGTAGTCACAGGCATTTAAAACCTATAATAATAATATATAGCTTGTAAGTATTACAATCTGAATCAATCTCAAAGCCTGGAATAGAGAAAAGGAGGAAAACTACACACCGTGCCTACAAAGAAGACAATGCACTAGGACCTTTCTCTCACCACGAATGTACTGTCTTACTGGATTAGGATTATTTTTAGGTATCTTATTAACGATCTTCTCCACATCATCATGACTCAACTACGAAAATAAATGCGTTACTAGTGAGGGGCTTGAATTTAAGAAGTAAATGATGCCAGCAACAAATTCTGAAATAAATTAAGCACTTGAAATTAGTAAAATTTGAAACCAAGCTCACTGGATACACAACAGTTTGTTTACAGCATTTGGTATCTTCTTGCATAGGTTGAACTTGATTGTTCATTTCCATAGAAGCTCTCTAAAGAATATATGAAAATAATCGTTACATGGAATTTAAAAAAAAGAAAATTATAGCACTAATTGAGTTATAGAGGGATGATAAACCTTTTGGTTATTTGGTTAAGAACGTCTTAATGTTATGCTATTTAGAACTGTGGTGCCTCCTAACGCAAGATTTTTATTTCCTTTAGGTATAGGATTGGATGCAGCTCTACCATCATTAAAACAATTTGGGTTGGGTTGTGATAGTTGTTGAGGACCACCACATTTAACAGACGCAGAACCATGCCGAGGTTGTTGAGGAGTAGCATGTCGAGCTCCATGATGAAGAGATCGCAATTTGACTTGATCATTAAGTGGCTTAGGCAAAGAGTAATAAATGGTCATGTTAGAATTTAATGCATAGGAATAGCTGAATAAGGCCACATGTTATATACTGACCAGTACTTTCTTTGCTTGACTTTGTTTTTCATCTTGCACATGATTGATTTGGTTTGCTAAAGTTCGGACCCTTTGAGTCTCATTCCCTACATACATGAGGCGATACAGTATTTGGCTTAGAAAAGCAACAGTACTTTGAATACACTATTTGAAACGTACCTAAAACATGCGAGATTGACGGAGCATCTCTAGACATGTGTGAAGGTTGACTCTGACTCTAATCATGCGGTGTCATTGCTTGAACCGTCTGGCAACCCAGTGCTCTACACACATAGTATAAACAATTCAACTTGTATTAGAGTGTGTCATAATCTGGCAAAGTTATAATTCAACTTCAAGGGGGAAAAAAAAAGTGAAAGACCTAATGTTATCCCATTTCAGCCACAAATTTCTCCAATTTTATATAAAATATTTACAGCAAAACACCAAGAACTGCACATAATCAAGCGTAAAAGATTCTAAAGATGTATTACTGATAATGAAATTAAGGGATGAGGCCAGAAGCACAAAGAATCTATGTAAGTTGCATGATCAACTAACAAGGCAAGGTTTAATGATCTCACTTCCTAATTTTCTACTACCTTCTGAGTATGGACTATATTAATGAAGCAATCAACTTCCTATATATACATGTGGTATTTGATTCAAAGAACTCAAAGTGCTGGGACAGAGAGTCATTCAATGAAGTAATTACAACTATGATAGAAGAGTGGCCAGCTCAGCATGTATCTTGTGACTATCACATGAACTACATAATGTGGTATAGTTTAGTTGCCTCTGTTCTGCTATGTGAACCAAATATTTATGTCAAATGCAATCATAACAAAAGAAAATCAGCACCCAGAAAGATAAAAATAGAGCATAAAACCAGAATAGAAGATTTTCTTATATTACACTATGTCGCAAGTCTAGCCTGTAAAGTGAAAAGTGTGCAGAATTCCATTCTCACTATCAGCATTTGATAAGTTCTCCGTCCCCTCCAAATCAAATGAATAGTAAATTATTCTTTTCATTCTATACCAGCCTAGGCAGTAGCTGCTATTGTTAAGACAGCTAAATTATGCCCCTTCCAATAAGAACCTTACTCACTTTCACATCAAGGCAAGTTGAGAACTGGAATAGGTTTGGATTTAAGAGATCAACATAATTTTGCATAGTGAAGAGGGCACCTAAAAACCAAACTGCTACCCTAAATTTCTGCCCAGGCAAGGTTTTTTTGGCGGGGGGCAGTTGTAAGGGAGCTACTTTTCAATATACCTTTGTGTTTAAAAAGCTTGACTGCCTTTCACTTGCTTGTGCGAGAAAGTAGAGGTAACTGATGAGAAGAACCATAGTTTGCACTAAGTAGAGAGACCGATCTCAAGAGATACATTATTTACTAGATGATAAGAAATATAACATTGGACTTTTTTAGAATCAAATGTAGAGGGCGATAGCAGAAGAATATTATAACTGAGCTTTATGATACCCATTTAAGAAAAATATGGTACGTACTGATTCATGAGGAGCAGTTGCAGCTTGTGAAGCAACTTTAGCATTCAAGACATTAATTTGATTCTACATGGTTCGTATGGTGTGGAGGACTTTCCTTAACAATTGAAATTCACCTTTGTGATGCACATTATGCAAATCTTTTGCAAACACTCTAGGACCAAAAGTCCTAGCTCTGCCTTGTTTGTCTTCCCCCATAAGTTTGTGATAAATAGCTTTCTCCGCGTCCACTGTCGATTCTGAGAATGTAACATCAGAATCTCCAGTCTTCTTTTCAATAATTCTTAGGGCTGATTCCTATCAATTAGTTTCAAATGGAAATATTAAATCACATACATATTACCAGACTATCAAAATGTGTGAAATAGTTAACCATGTACATATGAACTTAAGATCATTACTTACCACAAACATTATGGTCTTAGGATTGCGGAAAGTTTTATCTTTTCTTTCATGGGTATTGATAAACCACTCAATCGGACCCGATTCTCTGTTATATTTCTTCTCCTGAAATCATAACATGTATGCAAATGCAAAATGTAAAAATGTTACTATATATGTTTAAATAATGCACAGCTCATGGTGATATCAACATAAAGACTTGCGGGACTTACAAATTTATCACGCTTAATAGCAAAACTTTGTGAACCGATGGTGTGGGTATGCAGCAACTTCCCTTTAGCTCTCTTCCCAATTTTAGAATATTTCTAAACAAAATTACAATTCAAAAATTGAAACCAACATAGTATATATTTAACTCATACAGAAAATAATGAAGCAATTTACAAATATACACATGAAGAATGCTCCAATATCCGCTATTACCTTAAATTGCTCACTAAAACAAAGGTCTACAAACCCAACCCACATACATGCCATTAAGGTCAAAAAATAGTTACTGAAATATGTGAAATGAAATAAGTGACAGTTCAAATTAGAACATAATATTGAGGGAGTAACTCACCCGTATGTAATTTCTAATTCGATCCTGGAAGATAGGAGGTACTAAGCGCCACTCTTTACAGTTTAACGGGCACAAATCAGCCCGTCTAGTAATGTTAGTAAGAAATCTGTTGAATAAGCTTCCTGCTCTTTTTACAGGTTGGAAAAACTTATTTAAAGGCACCATAACTCTCTTTGGAGCATCTAATGCATGCACGACTTTGATAGTCAAGCAGCCTTTAAGTTTTCTAGCATTTCCATCTCCATATAAAATCAGTAAGAAATGGAGACACCAAAAAAAAAAATTGCAAGCTAAGACAATAGCTTTTTGTATTAAGCAATGCCAATGGGAATACAACATAAAAGTTAACCGTGTGCACAAATTATTAACCAATGCCAATGGGAATATGATAGACACTTGAAATCATCCATGGAGTAAAAACAAGGGTAAATATCATAGCATAGACATTACCTATGGCCAACACCTCTTCATCGTCATCAAACCCTTCTGGAATTGGAACAAGTGCCGGATCAATGTATGTCTCAGTTTTGTTGTCTTCGTCATCAACTTCATCAGTAGTCTCCACATCACTCTCGTCATCTAAAATAAAATCCACAGGTGCTGATGCTTCATTTTGGATAGATTTGAGATAGTCCCCAAAGGTGCACCTTGAACGAAACATGACTATACTATCTCCAACACCTGCACACGAAACACATATTCTAGACGAGTAGAATTGAAATTAAGAATATGCCAAAAAAATATGCAAGTGAAATAAGTTACTGCAAAGTAGCTATAGCTTAGGCGTACCTTTTCGAAGAAATTAAAAAAAAGTCCCAAGTTTATTGAGCACACCACAACACAATACTAGAAGGGAAAATATGTCATCCCAAATGATACAAATAGGGCAAATATGCTTTGCAAATAAAACACATAACTAAAGAGCACACATTTATTCATCTCAAAAATAAGCAAACATAATTGTTTTTTTATGTCTCTTCATTAACAGCAACCCAATTTGTTGGATTTCTATAATTATCATCATCCGAAATATTTATAGGCATGGACTGGGGGTAAAGTTCTTCGTCAACTTCCACTGACCCTAAAAGGTAGGCGTCCCTTGGTTTCACCCTAATGACATGCTCCTAGCCTTTATCATTCTCATCACCAATATAAAACACCTATTGTGCTTGAGATGATAAAATATATGGATCACCTTTTAAAGCTCGTCCTTCATGTATCTTGTGTGAGAAATTCACAAGAGTGAGCCCTCTTCTGTCCTTCTTCAATCCCTGGGGGTTCACATTTACCCAATCACATCGGAATAACACAACCTTACACTCTGAATAATAATCCAACTCAATGATGTCATTGATTTTTGATAATAAGTTTTTCCTTCAGCTTCCACCATAACACCAAAATTTTGGATTTTTTTCCCCTTGTCTCTACGTTGAGTATGAAAACAATATTTATTAATAATGAATGCACTCATTCTCTTGCTAACTGAGTTTGGGCGATGGGCTACAGTTGTAAAACATCTCCATTCTGGATCATCGTTTTCCATATTTGATACCTATATTAAATATTAAAACTCATTAGAAGAATTGGATAAGGGTAAAATAGTAATGCCTAACCTACAGGCCATAGTGGAGGTACCCTTTCTTGTAACCAGTTAGGAAATTCTTCAACCAACCACTTTTGCTTTACCCTAGCACTTGTTTCGCGAGGATAAGAGGTCATGCATTCATTGAAGAATAGCCTAAAATTGATCAATGTATTATTCAATATTACATGCTATTGAATAATAAATTTACTTATAGGTTGATCATTATTACCACCGTTGATATTGATCAATTCCATCAAGATGGAGCAGCACATATCGATGAGCTTGTTTAAGGCTTAGTTCATCTAATTTGATTACTTCCATCGCTCCTTTTGATCGCCCACCAGTGTCAAATAAATACATATCCTTATTGGGATGGCTATCATCATTCCTTTATGGATGGTTGAAAACCGTTTCCACCCCTTGATAGTACATTGAGCAAAAAGTTATGCACTCTTGTGCAATATATCCTTCCACCATTGACCCCTCAGCTTACGCTCTATTACGAACAAGTGCTTTCAAGTGTGCCAAAAACCTACAGTAATTGACAAATCAATATAAAATTACAACTAAATATAGAAAAAGTATGTACTTAAGTGTAAATTAAAAGTGTCAATTCTAACCTTTCAATTGGGTATATCCACCTGTATAGCACTGGCCCTCCGAGCTTTGCTTGTTCGGTTAAGTACACAATTAGATGCACTATGATAGTAGAAAAACTGAGAGGAAATAATTTTTCATTGGACACAATGTCACAACTACATTAGCTCCAAGTTCATCTAATTTCTCTACAGGCAACTTCTTCGCACATAATTCCTTGAAAAATGTTAATAGTAATAATATAAGGTCAACAACATATGAATCTTTGGCTAGTCTTAAGGCAATAGGAAGCAATCTTGCATTAAAATATGACAATCATGGCTCTTAAGATTGAATAGCTTATGCTCTTTTAAATTAACGCATAGAGAGATGTTACTTGCATATCCATCAGGAACACTTAAATGCTTTAAGACACTTAATAATCGTGTCTTTTCTTCAGATGACAAAGTATAAGGAGCAGGACGGAGTTCATACTTACCATTAAGCAATACAATAGGATGGAGTTCTCGCCTTATTTTCTACACTTTAAGATCTTTCCGAGCCTTAAAATTCTCCTTAGATTTCCCATCGAGATTCAATAAAGTCCCAAGCAAGTTGTCACGAATGTTCTTCTCAATATGCATCACATCCAAATTATGGCGAAGTTTATTATACTCCCAGTATGGCAAATTAAAGAAGATACTCCTTTTTTTCCAAATTTGTTGTTCATCTTTTTCATCAACCTCTGTAGTTTGATTTCCACCTTTACCATATGTAAATGTAGTACCCTCTAAGTAAGCAAGAATAGCACTTTCACTTATAGGCTTAGGTGCAAAATCACAATCAACACTCCCGTCAGACCCAGCAGCATCATATCGAAAAGGGTGGTTTGTGGGCTGTCATCTTCTGTGACCCATGTAACAAAAATTATGCCCATTTTCCAACCACATTGACTGTGTACCTTCAGCACAAGTTGGACATGCAAAGCGACTCTTTGTCCCCCACCCAGACAAATTAGCATATGCAGGAAAGTCATTAGTGGTAGAATGAAGAGCCCCCTGCAACTTAAAGTGCGTCATGGTGTATGCATTGAATGCATCTACCCCTTCCCGTAGTTGCGACAACCCTTTGATAAGAGGTTGAAGGTATACATCAATATCCATGCCAGGTGCCCTTTCACCTGGGATGATCATAGATAAAATAATGGAGGGTTATTTCATACAGAGCCATGGGGGAAGGTTATAGGGGATTAGCAATACAGGCCAAGTGCTATGAGTACTACTCATAACATAAAAAGGATTAAACCCATCACTTGCAAGACCTAATCTGACATTTCGTGGATCAGCCACAAGATGTGGATATTTCTCATCAAACTCTTCCCACGCCTTTGCATCAACTGGATGCCTCAGGACTCCATCCTTTACCCTATGTTCGTGATGCCAAACCATGTTTTCTGCTATTTTGGATGACTTGTACATCCAAAGTAGCCTAGAAAAAAGGGGAAAATAGCATAAAACCTTGTTTGGCAATTTTTTATCCTTGTCCTTCCATCGTGAAGTGTGACACTTGTCACACTCATCTTGATTTTCTCTGCCATCCCAGTACAAGATACAATCATTAGGACGAGCATGGATTTTTTCATAGTGAAGTCCGAAATCTTTGGTCGACTATTTACATTTACCCCATGAGGATGGAAAAGGATCAATTTGAGAGAATACACTGGCTAAAAGCTGAGGTAGCATATCAAATGACTTAATAGATCATCCATACATGGATTTTCAATGGAATAAGTGCAAAAGGAAAGACAATTTAGAAAACTGTGACACTGGATATAATTGTTGTTCAGCTTGCTCCAGTAACTATCTATACCCCGCATCTTCACATTGTCCTGCCTTACTCCTTACATAATTAGAACCAAGCTCATCATCGAATTCATCATACTCCGCAACCATAAGATCTCCAACATTATGCATATCAGCATCATCCTAAATACATCCTTGCTTATTTAGCCCAAAAATGTCGTTTAACAATCCCTCAGTATTAATGTCACCTAAATAGCTAGCATCGGTGTTGGTGTCTATGCGGCTTCTAGTATAGGGTATTGAAGAAGGTGATTGATGAGAAATTGTCTGTCCATGATGCACCCAATCAATGTAGCTTGGCAAAAATTCATAAAACATAAGATGATATGTCACAACATTTCTATCAAACCAACATTTTCGTCTAAGCTTGCACTGATTACATGGGCAAAGTATAACGCTACTTCCCTCAGCGTTAGCAAATGCAAAATCTAAAAATCTTTCAATACTAGCTGTGTATTTTCTAGATCTCCTATCCTTATTAATCCAACTTTTTTCCATTTGTAAGAATACAAATAGTAACCTAAATAGATAAAATTTGAATTAGTAACATTTACACATATCATACATGAAAGGGATAATATGTTATCATAACTAGATGAGAAGGAGTGCATTAATTGCAAGCACTTAATACCCCAATTGCAATACATGTCTTTAGTTGATAGTTCAAACATGGGAAAAACATTGTTTATTTTTCATGAGTACGTACTTTTTCACTTAAAGAGAAAAAAAAAATTAAATAGAGGAATGAAGGTAGTGGATGAATGTGAATTTTCAAGGATACAACTTGAGTAAAAGAGCAAGTTCTGAAAATGGATTTAATAAGATCATTTCATATATGAAATGGATGAGTTTCTTTTATTTAAAATTTAGAAGTAGACTAAGCACATTATAATGGCAAGATAGACAAATTACATTTAGAGATTGAATAAGCTGTTACATTATCCGAAGTTAAGTAAACACGATAAATACTAATCCATGAGCTTTGTTTAATAAAGTTGAGGTAAAATGCAACTAAGCAATTTTTTCTATTCAATGAAGATTATAATAAATTCAAAAACTTAGAGAAGATATATATGTACAATTCTTGATGGATTGCGCATTGTATATCAACATTATATAATAAATTCGAAAAGTTAGAGAAGCTCTTCAACAATACTGAGTTTGAAAAGTTAGAGAGCCTCTTCAACAATAGGAGCGATAAAACATAAAAAACCCAATAAAATAAAAACTAAGAACCTTATCATCTTCTTCCAATCTTCTCAGTTCCCAAGCATCCAGCCCACCATTGACATAGCCTTTCTCACTCATTACAATCATCACTCTCACTCTAACTTCTATATCAAAAAAACTTTCAGCTTTCAAGAATGGTCAAAAATCAACAAAAAAGAAAAAAACGTGGTTCACAAACGTTGCCGCTTTGCCCCAGAATTGGCCAAAAATCAAGGTTTGAGCTGAATTTTCATAAGACTCCAAATATTGATTTCTCCTATCCAAATGTTTAAAAACATTGGTTACTTTTCATAAATAGCTTTTATAGAAGCTATTTCTTACAAATAGTTAAAGCATTCCACCAAATTTATACTATACCATTTTTTCGAATTTAAGGTTTTCAGCTGACAGTCACAAACTCATAGTACATAAGGTTTTGCCCAAAAAATAGAAGCAGATAAGTACTAACCCTAACCCCTGACATATGCGATCATGCATAATACGGCTTCAAAGATGGAGGATGAGAAGGGGCAATTAGCATTGCAGGTCCAATCAAATACATATATTCAAATTGAGAAATAAGAGTGTTAGTTAACATATTTGCAACATGCTTCCTTTTCAACTCACACACATGATACACTCAGAAACTCATGCTAAACTCTCTCAAGCTAGTGTTGGTTAACACTTAATTATGCAAATTTAAGTTAACACTTAATTATGCAAATTTAAGTATGAACAATAACATCTATTAACAATGCATAGCAGAAAATCCATGCATATATTCAGGGGTTTATAAGGGGAAGAAAACAGGCCATACCCTCAACTGGAGGAACGTGAGGCAATTACGTCCTCAAAGCCAGCGACTTCAAGCCTCTCCACCAAAATTAAGTGCCCACACCTGAAAAGCAACATAAAAACATAATGTTTTACACACAAATACTATACTTAAAAAGCACAATTAATACTACTATAGACACAAAGGGTAAGGGGGACACATCACCATTGTAATCACAATCCAATTAAGTATACGTCCTACTAGCAATTCTTATTTAACTCAATATTAAATAAAAATAGGAGAGCTTCCCCCCTGCCCCCCAAAAAGGTGATCTTATTAAGATTTTAAACTCCCATCAACTGCTCTACAGAACACTGATCTTCATTCTCAAATCTACATAACACTATAACTAGAAAAGGGAACACTGGTCTTCATTCTCAAAAAGTTATCAAGAGAAGGAAGACAATTTAATACCCCTTACACCCAACCATCTACAGACACTACAAATTAAGATTAGGTGATCTGATTTATAAATAAAAAAGATATTCAAATCAGTTATGACTTCCATCAACTGCTCTTCATTCTCAAATCACTAAAACAGGGGGGAAAAAGGCACAAGAAAAAAGAACTTCAAATAATGATCAATTTGTTGTATGACGCTGCCCTACTCCCAAAATATGTTCTATAATAATCATCGATTTGCTCACAATCATCCTAATAAACCACATCCATTCCACAATCTACCTATTGAAACACACTGGCAGCAAATTGAAGACCCCATCCCGGAGCACACATACTCCCTTGAAGCCCTCAAACCCTTTTTCAAGAGCACACCATAAACCCACATCGATTTTGCATCCAACCAAATTTACATCGATTCTGCAATAATCTACTTAATTTACATCGATTCTGTATACCATAAACCACATCCAAGAGCACACATACTCCCTTGAAGCCCTCAAACCCTTTTTCAAGAGCACACTATAAACCCACATCGATTCTGTATCCCAACCAAATTTACATCGATTCTGCATTAATCTACTTAATTTACATTGATTCTGCATACCATAAACCACATCCAAGAGCAGACATACTCCCTTGAAGCCTAAAACCCTTTTTCAAGCATCCCAACCAAATTTCTACAATCTAAAACAAAGCATCCTAATAACGGTTGGGCTATGAGAAAAATTTTGCAAACTACCTGTTGAAACACACTGGTAGCAAATTGAAGACCCCCCAACAATCCCAAAAATCTTTGTGCACAAAACCCACAAAAATCTGAACAATAGAAAACGTAAAACCCAGATACACAATAAACCAGCAAACCCTTCAAAGTCTGCATTTCAAATCCAGTCCATTGCATCTTGAATTGTCCTTCAATTGCAAACACTGATTATGGCTAGAGAGACATACCTAATAACCAAATAGGTGTTGATGACCAGAAATTGGCTGTTCGTGTTCACCCAATCTTGAATCCATGCGTTGACAAACCGTTTCTGGGCAAATGAGCCTCCAGCAGTTCCCAATTTGATGGTCTTCATGCGTGAGAGTTGAGAGAGAAGTGATTAGGCTTCAGGGTCGAGCAAGCGAAAAGGGCATGTTTTGGCGGTGAAAATGAAAATAGTACAAGACAAAGCCCGCCCTTTGTTCTTTATTTACTTGATTTTTTTAAATACAAATCTTCACTTGGTTAATTAGAAAAGCATGTCATTAAAATTTTAATTATTCAAATAAATGGGGTCTCCACACTTAATATGTGTGGGAGTTAAGTGTATCTTAAGGTGATAAATTACGACCCTTAATATGTGTGAGTACATGTTTTTAAGATACTCCAACCCTTGTATGAGTGGGTATATTTTTCCACTTTTTGTGTGGAAACAGTTCTGAATACTTAATTCCCTTATTTTTTTGCACCGCACTTAATTATGTGTAGTTAGATAAGTGAGGAAGTATGCCATTTTTTTTGTAGTGTTAACCTAAAAATTATTCGGCCTAGTAAAGTATTTCCAAAAAAGCTTATAATAGAATTTATTGGTGGCCTCAGTTTTGCGAAGTCCAAGTCCACCCATCTATTTTGGGTGACATATTTTATCCAAGGGCATCATAGGGACGCCTCTTTCTATATGAGATTTTTTTCTAAAAGAAGTTTCAATTAATCATATCGAGATTATTGGACGTAGATTTACGCAATTTAAAACATTGAAACATGTGACAAGGGAGAGGCTCAGGATTATACTGAATTAGAACTACTCCACCTGATTTGGAGATGAAATTAGCTTTCCAATTCAACAACTTGCTATTTGCTTTACAAACTAGATCTAAAAATGAAGTGGGTGAAGCCTTCTCGATGTAACACCCTAGAATGTTAGCTATTATCTATGATCTATATGATATTGTAAACGAGTAATTTATATGTATATTTTCCGCAATTTTGCTTTAGATACATATATTTGTTTTAATTTACCGATATTAGGTTTGAGGAACTTTTAGATTACCCAAAAAAAAAGAAAAGAAAAATGGGGGATTTAGATTTTTTTTCCTTTAAATCACGTGAAACGGGGTAGGGGAGATTTTTGTTTTCAATGCATGTTAGAATGGGGGGTGGGGGTGAATTTATCTCATAAAAGGGGGGGTTCCCCTATTTTTCCTTGAACCCCAATCCACGCACAACTAGAGAGACCAAGAGAGGAAGTGAAGAAGAGAAGAAGAAGAAGAACAATAAGAATAAAGAAGAAGAAAGATTAGGGTTTGGATTTTTATAGCAAATTAAGGTGAGTAACCTTTACCGTCCTCTAAGTCTTAAAATTGATTAGGGGCAGACGAATTTCATGATTTATAATTGAATTTGAGAAACAAATTGAGAATTGCTTTGAATTTGACGTTTTAGGCTTTAGTAGATTGGAATACTAATTTCAATTGTTAGAAATGCACCCCTAAAAATTTTGTATTTTGTTGTCATTTTGGGATGAAGTGGATGTTGTGAATTGGTGATTATGTTATGAATTCATTCTTGTGCATGCTACACTTTGAATTTTCTGATTGATTACCTATTGGAAGGACAAGATGGTGGAAAAAGAGGTTGAATTTTCATATCTTACAGATATCTTACTACTGTACAAATTTCTGTGAATTATTGGAGTTGAGACAATCACTGTAAAGTTTACTGTAGGTTTATTACTATGTTTGAAAATTTTTTGTAATGTTTCGTGAATTTTGGAAGTGTATTTTATGAGCTATGAAGTTTTGATTGAGATTGCCCTGGTAATTAGTGCATAATTTCAGATAATGTTTTAATTTCTGTAAAATATTGGATTGATGAAAAATTATAAAAATTGTACTATGGAATATACATGTTATTTGTCAATCTAATGTAAATTTTCATGTATTTTGAATGTGTAGTTTGTGAGTTATGAAGTTTTGATTGAAACTACTTTGTTTTAGTGCATGATTTTGGCTTTTTTTAAACATTTTTAGGAGTTATCTTCTTGGTGAAAAATTATAAAACTTTTGCTATATATTCTCTATGATACTTGGCTATTTTTTGTGAATTTTCATGAATTCTTGATGTGCATCTTATGATTTATAGATTTTGGATTGAAATTTCCCTATTTTAATGTACATCTTTGGGTATTGTTTTAATTTTTGTTGAGGATTTTGTAAGAGGAAAATTATGAAAAATATATGGTATATTATTTATAAATTTTCAATGTTTCTACAAAGTCTCGTGAATGTTGGAAATGAGGTCTTTGAGTTATGAATTTCTAAGTAAAACAATCATATTTAGTGTAATTATGGGTTGTTGGTGTGCGTACACTATAGGTTGATCATGTGGCGGTTGATGTTGAGCTTTAAGAATAGTGAGGCATATTTGTGGGGTAATAAAAATTTGTAAAAATCATTTAGGGTGGAATTACGTTTACTTTTGACTATATTTTTGTTAAAATTGTGAAACTAAGCTTCCTTGTCAAATCAGAATGTGATTATATGAGTTATACGATTTTATTAGGTTTTGTTTTTAGGGAAAGAGGTTTATCTGAGGCTGTTACATTGTATTCTAGAGCTATGACTATAGTAGTAACTGTCATTATATTTAGGTCACCCAGTCGAAGAGGTTCTAACTAATCCTATGGGATATGAATGTCAGCCTCTTGTGTTATGTTGCTCATGTGGGTCCTTTGTAAGTAACGATGGTTTCCACCTGAGCTTGCTGGGATGCGAATGTGACTTCATCGTTTATGTTTGTGGGCAGTTCGTCCTCTAGAGTGAGGGTACCTTGATGGTTCCATATAACTGAGTTGTAGCTGATCCACCAGTGGTTGGTACCATCTGAATGAGTTGTGGCTGAGCCACCAGGAAACCCTTATGTTGTGATAGTTCTTTGTGTAGGCCATAAGTTGATTTCTCCTAAACTAAAATTTTTGATTAACCTAAGAATATATGATGTGTTATGAAATTTTGTTTTTTGCTTCGATTTGGATTTAGGATTTGGTTTTGGATTTGAAGGAGCATTCAGGATATCTATGAGACTGTGAATGATTTTGAAGTATCTTTGTGATTGATAAATATATTTAAAGAAATATACTTTTATGTGTGTCAAGTATGGTTATGGTGGGTCACTAGCTTCATTTGCAGACTTTGTTTTCTTTTGTACTCTAGTGAGGACTCGGACAAAAGACATAGTTGGTATGGGATGGTCATGTTTAGTTTAGTGAATAGACTAACAGCATAGTTTGCTTAGGGACTTAAGTAAAAATGAGGGTCCTTAAATTGTAACCTGGTATGAGACAGGTATGACTAAATTAACTAATTACCCATCTCATAACATATGTGTGCGTGTATTTTGTGATGTTTATCAGTCTGATATATATAAAGGATACAAATTTAATTCTAAAGCTTGAACACATTCTTACATCGCCCTTTATATGTTATATGCTATGTTCTATTTCTATGTCACATGATATGTGTGCTATGTGATTATGTGTTAATCAGTTCACGTGCAAAGTGTAATAGCGGGGAAAGTAATGGTTATTCGCGGGCTCTGGAAGCTCATGAGCTCACCATTCTATAGGTTCTTTGAAGCAGAAAGGGACCACATGACCTTCAAGAAAGCTAGCTCGATGTGAAATCATTTTGGGCATATATGATGAAGCTGGGAATGCGAACCTTGTTATGGGTATATATAATAGATTATGTTTATTAATTGCATTATGAATGCATTATGCATGTAAGTATGTAAGTTTGCTCTGGATTTGCTCTAGATATATATGTAAATGCATGCTTTCAAATCACCTTGTTGATTTTAACTAAATTCCAGTCAAGGATTCCACTGTGCTCGTCTTCTAATAAGTTAGTTATGGTTAAGAGGCATAGAGAGCCTTATGGGTGCTCCTAATCAAACATCCATAGCGGTGATGCACCTGCACCGTTTTGGGCAAGGCATTACAAAAGTGGTATTAAAGGAGTAATCTTGCGACCACTAACTTGTAGGGCTTGTGTATGCATGTGATTGATTATCTGTTTGATTTATAATATGTGATTATGTGTATTACGTGTGACATGCATGACCTTGATTTGCAACGTCATTTTGTTTGACATGGAACTTGAGATTAGAAAATTGGTAAGTCAAGTTATGAGGACAAAACTTTTTGTTAGGGGTAAAGGATGCAACACCACAGAATTTTTGCTATTATCTTTTATCTATATGATATTGTAAATGTATGATTTGTATGTATATTTTATGCGGTTTTGCTTTAGACACATGTGTGTTTTAATTTATCGATATTATGTTTGAGGCATTTTTCGACTGCCCAAGAAAAGGGAAAAAGAAAAAAGAGGGATAAGATTTTTTCCCCTTTAAATCACGTGAAAGGGGGTGGGGGAGATTTCCCCCCGCCCAATTCACGTTAGAATAAGGACAGGGTGACTTTATCTTAGAAAAGGGGAGGGGATTTCCCCTATTTTTCCTCAAACCCCAACCCACACACAATTAGAGAGAGAAAAAGAGGAAGAAGAGAAGAGAAGAAGAGGAAAAAGAAGAAGAAGAGGAGGAGGAGGAGAAGGACAATAAGACTGAAGACGAAGAAAGATTAAGGTTTGGACTTCAATAGCTAATTAAGGTGAATAACTTCTACCTTCCTCTAAGTGTTAAAATTGATTAGAGGAAGATGAATTTGATGATTTAGGCTTTAATTTGAGAAATAAATTGGGAACTGAAGCTTTGAATTTGATGTTTTAGGGTTTACTATATTAGAATACTAATTTCAATTGTTACAAACTCACCTATAAAAGTTTCGTGTGTAATTATGATTTTGGGATTAAGTGGATGTTGTGAATTCATTGTTGTACATGCGAGACTATAGATTTTTGGGTGGATTGCCTACAGTTGAAGAAGAAGATGGTAGAAAGAGATGTTGAATTTTTGGACATTACAAATATTTTGCTACTACTCGAATTTCTATGAATTATTGAAGTGACTAAAATTTCTAAAACTTTTACGGTCAGTTTACTACTATGTTGATAATTTCTTGCAAAGTTTCATGAATTTTAGAAGTGCACTTTCTAAGTTAGGATATTTTGGTTGAAATTGCCCTCGTAATTAGTGCATAATTTTGGATGATGTTTCAATTTCTGTGAAATATTGCATTGGTTAAAAATTATCATAATTATACCGTAGAATGCACATGTTATTTATCAATTTTTGCATAAAGTTTTCTGTATTTTGGATTTGCAGTTTGGGAGTTATGAATTTTTGTTTGAAACTACTCTATTTTAGTGCATGATTTCGGCCAGTATTTTAATTTCTGGAAGTTATTTGCTTAGTAAAAAATTATAAAACTTTTACTGTATATTCTCTATTATACTTTATTATTTTTTATAAATTTTCATGAATTTTTGATGTGTGTCTTATGATTTATGGATTTTTGATTGAAATTTCCATGTTTTAATATATGTCTTTAGGCACTATTTTAATTTTTGTGGAGGATTGGCTTAGAGAATATTCTAAAAAATGTCCGTTAGACTATTTATAATATTTGAAATTTTTCACAAAGTTTCGTGAATAGTGGATATAAGGCCTTTGTGTTATGAAATTTTGACTAAAACTATCATATTTAATGTAATTATGTGTTGTCTGTGTGCATAAACATTAGATTGATCATGTTGGGGTTGTTGAGCCTTAAGAACAGTAAGGTATCTTTGTGGTGTAATAAAAATCTATAAAAATCATTTAGGGTGGAATTACCTTTTATTGTGACTATGCCTTTGTTAAAATTGTGAAATTAGGCTTCCTTGTCAAATAAAAATGTGATTATAAGAGCTATATGCATTCATTAAGTTATGTTTTTGAGAAAAGAGGTTCATGTCTTGCCTGAGGATGTCACATTGCATTCTAGTGCAATGGTCATAGTAGTTACTGTCGTTATGTTCAGGTCACCCAATAGGAGAAGTTCTAACTAATCCCCTGGGATATGAATGCCGACCTCTAATATTATGTAGGACATGTGGGTCCTTAGTAAGTAACAATGGTTACAACCTGAGCTTGCTAGGATGTGAATGCAACTCTGAGGTTTATGTTTGTGGGCAGTTTGTGTCCTCTAGTGCTAGGGTGCCTCAATAGTTCTATATGAATTAGTTACATCTGGTCCACCAGTGGTTGGTACCATATGCATGAGCTAAGGCCGGTAAATCATGATGTGTTTTTCACCCTTATGTTGTGATAGTTCTTTGTGTGGGCTATTATTTGATTTTTCCTAAACTAAAATGTTTTGGTTAAGCCAAGAATATATGATATCTTATGAAAATTGGGTTTTTGCTTGGATTTGGATTTTGGATTTGGTTGGATTTGAAGGAGCATTCACGATATCTATGAGGCTATGAATGATTTTGAAGTACATGTGTGGTGGATGAATACGTTTAATGAAATATGCTTTTATGTGTGTCAAGTGTGGTTACAGGTGGGTCATTTGCTTCATTTTGCAGACTTTGCTTTGTTTTTTTATACACTATGAGAATTAGGAGCTCAAAAGACATCATTGGTATGGGATAACCATGGTTATTTTAATGAATAGACTAATAGCAGAGTTTGTTTAGGAATTTAAGTGAAACTAGGGTCCTTGAATCATACTTGGTGTGGGACAAGTATGACTCAGTTAACTAATTGCCTATCCCATAACACATGTATGTGTGTGTGTGTGTGTTTTAGGAAGCTTATCAGTCCGATATATGTGAAGGATATGAATTTAATTCTGAAGTTTGAACACGTTCTTCCAACCCCCTCTATGTGTTATATGCCATTTTCTATGTATATGTCATAAGATATGTATACTGTGTGATTATGTATTAATCAGTTGATGTCTAAAGTGCAACAACGGGGAATGTAAGGGTTATTCAATGGGCTTGGGTAGCTTATGACCTCACCACTTTTTCGGCTTTTGGAAGCAAAAATGGACCACTTTAGCATTAAGAAAGCTAGCTAGCTATGAAATACTTTTAGAGAATCAAGCTGGGAATGCAGACCTTGTTATGGGTTTATATAATAGATTATGTTTATTAATTGCATTATAAATGTATTTTACGTGTAAGTTTGTTATGGATTTGTTCTAGATATGTATGTAAATGAATGTTTTAGAATCGCCCCATGGATTTTGACAAAATTCCAATCAGGGATTCCACTGTACTCGTCTTCAAATAGGTTAATTGAGATTAAGAGGCTTAGAGAGCCTTGTGGGTGTTCCTAATTGAGCATCCACAGTGGTCACGTGCCTGCCTCCGTTCACGTGAGGCGTTAAATTCATGAAAAATGGGGCAGCCAATGTAATTGCCCAAAGATTCCCGATATGGTATATTGAAAACTGATACCACAGATGATTTGCCCACTAAAGTAGCGTTTTTACAAAATACAAGTACTGATTCCGAAAATTAATAAGTTGTCCAGACTAGGTACAAAACTGAAAAGGTTGAGAATGAAGCTTGTGATAGTTTTCTCGATTAGATTTACACAAAAGTAGACTAAGCATCGGTAAAAAAGGGGATAAGGGATTTTCTCTGCTCTAGGACATATTTTAATCCTAATTCTTGATTCATTTTCAAATACTGCAAAGTGCAACCTCCGAGTAAGAACATCCATGCAAAAAATAAATAGATGAGGGGAAACTAGATCATCTTGTAGAATACCCCACGAGGGTTTAATAAACTACAAACCTCATAGTTAACAATAATAGAATATGACACAGTTGTGATTCATTCGGGAAATCCAAGTATCATGAAAACCTTAATCTTTTACGCAAGAGAAAATAAAATCCCACTCAAGTCTATCATACACTTTTTTCCATATCCAATTTGAAGGCTAAATAATCTTGCTTGTCTTTCATGTTTTCGAATTTGTTCATGATTTCATGTGCCACAAGTACGTTATCATAGATCGCTCCTTTTTGGTACAAAAACACTTTGAATAAGACTAACAATATGCTCTAAAGTGGGTCTCATTCTATTCACAAGATTCTTGAAATGGTTTTATATAAAGTATTACATAGGCTAATAGGCCTAAACCGATCCGTCACAAGATTGTCAATTTTCCGAATTAGTGTGGTAAGAGTATGACTAACTTCTTTGAGTTGTTTTCCCTACTGGAAAAAACTCAAAATGCACTTCGTAATGTCATTCCCGACAATTAGCCAATGTTTTTAGAAAAAACAAGTAGGTCTAGCACCAAATCCATCAAGCCCTGGGCTTTAGATGGGTCCATTTGAAAAACTGCATCTTTTATTTCTTGAGGGAAAATAGTAGAAATGAGCAGGTTATTTTCCTCAGTGGACATCATTTTAGGCATATTACTACTTGTAGGTTGCCTCAAACTCACTCGCTGGATATGAAACGAGTAGAAAAATTAGAAATAAATTTTTGCTCAATAAGGGTTCGTCGTGCAGCCACACTTCCAATTCATCTTTAACTTAAAGTATAGAGCTTCTCCGTTCATGTGAATTAACACATTGATAAAAGAACTTAGAATTCCTATCGCCTTTTGTCAACCATTCTTTTCCATAAAATTTTTTCCAGTATTTCTGATCAAACAAGAGTAAGCGCTCGCATTGTTTGATTAATCGAGAATGCCAATTGACAAGTCGAAAATTCAAGGGTTTAGCAATAAGTTTCTCTTCCACCTTATTCAACTCGAAAGCATTTATGTTGCTCTATCAATAACATTACCGCAAGAACTTGCCATTCTAATTTTTTAGGTAGTGTTTAACTTCCTTAAGCTTACACAACAATCTAAACATCGGAGCACCTTGAAAATTCTTTGGCCAATGAGTGTTGACAATCTTATGCACTTCGTCATAAGTGGACCAATGATTTTGGAAATGAAATTTAGGACCTTTATGAAAATGGCTAGAATTATTTGTATTAAGAACAATATAACTATTATCTGAACAAGGGAATGGCTCATGCACTATTGAATAGTTTGTATATTACTTTAGCCAATTTTTTCGTCCAATAACTCTATCCAACAATTCATAAACTAGACGATCGTGAATTACTATTTCTAACCAAGTAAACGTCCTGAAGCAGGCATGCTCCCTCCATTAATAGAATTCAAAAAAGTTTGCATACGTACAACTTTGCCCGGGGTTAAATGAGTACCCCTATTTTATCCGAAAGACATTCCATTTCATTGAAATCCCCTATTACGCACCAAGGAAGATCCAATTTGTTGTTCATACCCATAAGATGATTGTAAAATGCATCTTTGTCAATTTCTAGTACATCCCATATATGGTAGACATTACACATTCTTTTTAAATAAATTTATCATGTATCAAAAGATGGATGACCATTTGTTCTTTTAAAAGAACTTGAGTAGAGATGTTATCATTATTCCGTAAAACCTATATCCCTCATAATGATTTTCAGAGAGAAGGTAATCAAAATGCTCATATCCTAGTTTAGTAATGATCTCATCACTATCAATTTTATTCGTCATTGTTCCTCGCAGGATAAGAATATTTACGTCAATTTTGCGATATAGAATGTTGATCTCCTCTTTAAATTGGTACTTGTTGGCACCTTGAACATTCTAATATCCTACTTCCATTTGAAGAATATAATAATAAAGAGATAATCAAAGTGCTAAAATTGGTCTATGCCAATTAGTCTAAGCATGTTACCATCAAACAAAAAAACAAAACAAAACCAAGCACCATATGATGTGGTCTAAGCATAGGCAAAAGCCATTCTAAAAGAAAGAAAAATGAGCAATGACTCCATCAGTGCCCCTGTCCGCTCCCCTGAAAAAAAGGAAGCCAAGTAAAAGTTGTAATGGACAAAGTAATAATAGGTTAAAATGAAAAATGGTAGTGATAGCATCCAGTGCTAAGGAAAAACCATATGAACGCCATATGAAACATGCACAACAAGTAGCGCAATACATGCTCCCACAAGCAACAATATGAAGAAGAGAAACAAATGTGAAACCTCTAATAGACAAACCAAAAGGATTAAGGAAAGCCATGAGGAAATGACATGCAAATGAAAAGCCTATGAGGTTGTAGAGAAGAACATCTAAAAGACAAAAAATGCAAGAGTGAGGCTTGCTTTAGGAAAAGTATCATCATAGCCGGCATAACAAAAAACCCCTCTTTTTTGTCATCTCCAAAAGTCTAAAGGGAATCGTAACAACGTAAGACAAAATCTCCAAAAGGAAACTGAGTGGGACATAGAGAATTCCATGGTTATATTCTACTGGAGAGAGCTAAAAACAAATGGTTCCAAATGAACAAAAAAAAACAGCATCAAAGAGTCTCAAAAGTAAATGATCAAACATAATGTCATGTAGCCAATTGTCAAACATAGTAGCATGTGGCCAAAAACCTATAGACGATTGCTCCAGCATATTACTATGCATTCCAATTGCACTAAGATGTTCCAAAAGTTGAGAACACATAACTCGACTAAGCCAATCAACTAGAGTAGTTGCACCCATACAATAAAGAAAATAAAGCATGAGCCTGTAAGAAACTAGAAACATTATAAGTGGACAAAAAATGTGGAGAAACTAGAGTTACGTCCAAAAAATAGAAGGGCACCACATTGACAAGATGCCGGTCCAAAACATGAAGCAAATTAAAGGGGGAGATGCAATCATTAAAATCAAAGCAAGAACAAACAAACTATCTAGGGAGGTTCAAGATCAATATGCATAGATAACCATAAAAGGGGCAAGTCAACTCCCAAAACAATTGGTCTAAGGAGGTGAACAGCCAAAACATTTGAACCATAAAAGCTCACATCATGTTCATCAACATTAGTAGCCAGAATGAAGTCAAAGTAACCAATTAACCAAATACCAATTAAAACTCAGCAATCCATCCCAGCCATTGTACCAAACCAAGTGAGAATGAATGATAAACTAATTAATGTTAGTAGCTTGCCCAGTGTTGGGAAAGATTGAGAGTTTAAATAAAAGTCGCAAGCGTACAGCTCTCGCTGTAGTACTTGAGGGTCGTCTCCACAGGGACGAGGGAAGAGTTTTAGGTCATAAAAAGTGAGGATTAACTACTAAACTAAATGAAATTTTTTTTTTTTTTAAAGCAATCTAACAGCCTATTTCAACTTAACGAAGCCAAGCCAAATCTTTCGAATCATCGAAGCCATCTAAACTTGGGAAATCAACAAGACTATCCGAACTTAAATTAAACAAAACTAAATCTCCTAAACAACTAACTCAACTTATTTAGCCAACTTAAAATCAGATTAGTAATCATGCAACCAAACTAACCATTATAATCCCTCAACACTAACGAAACTGAACTAAGGACACCTTCATTTGATATTAGTGCAGCTAAGCAAACCATCATAACCATTCCAGCAAAACCGAACAATCACCATACCATTCGAGCAAGCTAGGCAAACCATCCAAACAATTTATCAAACAGTCCACACCATTCCAATAGCCATAATCAAAGCCAAATATGAGATTTAGCACACAACTTTCACTAACCCACAACATTCGAACAACTTTCTGCCTTATCTAAGAACAGAACACACCGCAAACCTTCAGCAAAATTTAACCAAAACAGACTAACTCATGCTATCAGAAACACAATCATCTTCAGTGAAGCAATTTAATCAACAAACTAGATTAATCTTTCGTTCACGGAAGCTCTAAAACAGTTAAAAGAGAAGCAAGGTTGAAGAAGCAAACCCAATGATGGAGCTCGTCTGAACGCAGCACAGGGGAAGAATTCGAACAGAACAGGGCAGCAACAGGGGAGGGGGAATTCGAACTAAAATCTACCAACATAGTGCCTCCTCGCTTTGCAGCTCAGCCCTCCAACCAACAATGGCGGAATCGCCATTGATACCGAAGCAGAACAGAGCAAACAGGGGAGGGAGCAGAAACCGAACGAAATTCAACAAACCAACATCCAATTCTTATAAAATCAAACTAAATTCCTGAATTACTACTGGAAAATTCGAAGGTATAGCAAAATTACAAGATATTGAAGGCTGAAAACAACTAAAAAATCGAAACCCTAACTTGAACTAAACCCTAAATTTCGAATAACTTGAAACGAAAACAAAAACGAAATCAAACTAAACCTAAACCGAAATTAAATCTAACCTAACCCTAAATTTACCTAGCTTAGCCTAAAATTACCTAGATCCCTTCAATGGCGTCTGCGAGCTTGATATATACCCGAACCTCTTGATTCTTCACCGTTCGATTTGTGGGTATCTGGACGGTGGAGATGAAGGACAACGCAGGAGGTGTCGTGGCGATGGCAGCGTGAATGAGGGGATGGTGGTTCGAGTTAGAGAGATAGAGGAGATGAGGAAGAGAGAGATGCGAGGGATCGAGAGAAAACGAACATGGTGAGGGGTTTTCTGGGTTGGGGCACGAGTTTTTTTAACAGAGAGGAGAGAGAGAGTGCGAAGGGGAGGGGGTTAGATGGTGACACGCGCCAGGCACGTGAGGGCAGGGAAGAGGGAATGAACCGGGTTCGGTTCAGCGTGAGCCGGTTCGGTTTTTTTAATTGGGCAGGTTCAGTGAAATTTTGGGCTGGTTCAACTTAGTTTAGCCCGGTTCTTCAATTCCCGACATTTTTCACCATTTTTCTCGCATTTTTGGCCATTTTTCTGAAATTATTCAAAACCTACAAAATAAAATAAAATCAAATAAAAACCGTAAAAATACGATTAAAACGAGCATAAAATTAGTGTAAAAGTACCTTAGAAATAGCTCGTTTTTGGTACGAACACCCAGAAAAGGATGATAGGCCTGTGCAGAAATGACAAACATTTGTCATTTTTTCATAGAACATGACACCGCTATGATAGGTTGGTCACAGAGTATAGTGAAGACACAAAGAGTACAACAGTTACAGGAGTTTTTAATCAAAAAGGTGCCTAAACTTTTAGGTTTGTAAACTTTAGGTGCTTGAAGTATTTTTATAATTAATCTAAGTACCTAAACTTTTTCAACGCCTAATATAGGTGTCTAATTTATACAAAAGAATAGATTTATAAGTCAAAAGATATTATTAATATCATTATATGGAAAAACAAAATCCAAAACTATATTACACTTTTAGGAAAAAAGGAAAGATGTAAAGAATTACAAAAAGAATTCTTTATTTTCTAAACCATTTAATTAGAAAGCTTTTCTTAGTTACATTACACGCCCATTGTTTGTAGTGAATGAAGCCTCCAGTTAACGAAACCCTGCTCCACCTTTGCCGCTCTGCGCCTACTGTCACCGTCGCCGTCACCATGCTGCACCCACTGTCGCCACCACTACAGCCATCGTTGCTGCCGACACCACTTCCTTGCCACTGTTTGGGTAGTAGCTTCTTTTATTTATTTGATACATTCTTAGTTTGATGAATTTTCAAGTTTAATTAGGTCAATTCATGATAGTAGTTCTTGATTGATGAATTTTACTTGCGTATATACTTTTCTTGATGAAATTTGATGAAGTTTAGATTTCTTCATTCTAAATTTTGAGAAGTTTAATTCAATTCATGATAATAGTTCTAGCCTTCTAGTGTTCTTCATCCCATCAACTCATTAAGCTTAGTTTGTGGATGAAAGTTAATATATAGTTTGACTTCTTGATTAAATGTACTATCTTTATATGATTACATTCTTGAATTTTGCTTTCTTAATGTTGTTATTTGTGGTTGAATTCGAAGTGTAGTTGTTAGAGTTACAATGTCTCAGTTTTTTTTTTTTTTTTTAGTTTTCTCTATTTTCTTATGTTGAAATTATTTGATGAATTATTAGTTAGAATTTTGCTTTTAAATTCTCCTTGATAATTGGTAGTGCATTTAGTAGTGCATTCTAATCGCGCATGCTTATTCCAAAAATTAACGTCTTTATATGTTTAGTGAAGTTGGTTTTGTTTGGAATATGTTTCTTGATAATTTGTTTTCTTTCGCTATATTTGCTTTTATTATTTTTATCATTGTTTTCTTTATAATTTTCTAATTAGTATGGTGCATTTTCCTCCAATGAAATTATTTATTTTTGAGCTTAGAATGCAAGATTAGTGTTTGTATTCATGTTAGATTTAAGTATCAAGGCATTTTTCCTTATATTTATCTTTTAAAAAATTACAGAATGTCACATTCAAAGTTTGAGATGTATCACGAAGATTTAAATGGAGGACGGGATAAAATTGCAAGCAATGGTTTTCTAGACTTATTGATAGATGAATCGAATTTTTGGGACTTTACTAGGAGTTGGACTGATGGGCAACAATAACCACCTAATCAAAGGGGCTTTAGTGATGAAAGTGTAGTGGAATTCATTATTGATCATAATTATGATTCTAAAAAGAGTGGTTATGATAGCTTGGCTAACGCACAACTAGATACTGATGGTGAAGAAGTAATTGATGCTTGAAAAGCACTTACTATGTTTGGGATGCACGAAAGAGCTTATTAACAGGAGGTTAGATGAATGCACCTTGCCTTGGACAAGGAGTTGACTGCAAATAAATTGATGTGTCGAAAAGAGCTAATAGTGGTGATTGGAGTGAGTATGATGATAGTTCTGACCTTGAAGATCTCATAAATAGTGATGAAGATAGTGATGAAAAAAGTAGGTTTTTTCCTACTTACAACCCCAATATTAGTGCGCAAAAGATAAATTTTGAAGTTGGGCAAAAGTATTCTAGCCATTTACAATTCAAGGATGCAATAAATGATTTTGCGACTGTTTAGGGGTATCATATTGCTTTTACTACAAATAGAAAAGAAAAAAATTGTAGCCAAGTGTAGAGGATCTAAAAGAAAGCAAAAATGTGGGCGGGAAATCTATGCTTCCTGGATGCATTCTGAAATGTCTTTCCAGGTGAAGGCCTTAGTAGATCAACATTGTTGTAACAGGCCAAGGAAGGCTAGAATGACTAGTACTAGAAAATTTGTCTCCTTATCTGGGTTGAGCAAAGTTACTCCTATTACTAATAGCATGGTAGGCAGGTACGCTTTCTCTATTTTAGCAACTGCAGAGGCTACAGGAAGACCTAAAATTAATTGGGTCACTTGACAGGGGGAAATGTGATAAATCTCAAAGTATCGGAAGAGTTTTACTGAGCCTGTTCTATGATCATTCTTTACTAAAACGTGAAGGGTCTGAATGACTCTTGGAAGCATGATGAAATATGGAATGAAGTAAATAAGCACAAGCCCACAAGACTTAGACATGTTGATATCAGGGTGAAATATCAGAATTTTCAGAAGATAGCTTACAAGCTGTTTCCTCATTATCTTTACACTGCAAATAATGATTATCATTATAACATGAGATTATGAGCATTTTGATTGCCTACTATACATGTTGTTATGCATAATATGAGCAGCGAGCATGTTCATTGTATTATCATGGGGTATCCTAGATAGTTTGATGGTGCTATCAGTTTTTTTTATGAACATAATGACGGTAGTTTTAGAGAATCCCTCTAGGAGACTTTGGATAGTTATTGTGCTGTTACTAAGTGCCTTTCGATCTTATTAGTGGACTTTAATATTGTCTTATCTACAGAGGACAGAATATCAGTAGTTCTCCTAGATTAGAAAAAGGTTGATACTTTCTTTGATTGCTATTCTAGAAACCAGTTTTCAGATGCTCGCACTGCTGGTAACCTTTTCACTTGCAGTAATAGGCAAGATGGTGACTTTAGGGTCTGATCAAAATTAGACAGGGTGCTTTTCAATCTTGACGTCTTCTCTTGTCAATGGTCCTTTCTTGTGGAGTTCAAGCCACCTATGATCTCTAATCATTTCATGATGTATGTGGCAATTCAGGATGGTTTTACTGGGATTAGAAAACCATTTAGATATTTGAATGTTTGGGCAATGCATGGTGAGTTCAAAAAGCTAGTTTAGGATTGTTGGCAATATGAAATTATTGGTTGTTTGATGTGTCAGATTGTGGCCAAGTTGAAGGCCTTGAAGAGTAAGTTAAAAGCCCTGCATCTTTCTTATTCTAAGGGTGCTAGCGAAAAGTTGAATTCCCTATATGAGGAGTTGGCGTATATTCAAGATGTTGGAGTTGCAGAAGATTGAAAAGTGTACTTCGGAGAACTACAGCAAAGTTAAGTAGATTGAGCATCCCATCCTTAGGCAAAGTGCAAAGGAGCATTTTTTAAAAACCGAGGATGGGAACACTAGCTATTTTCATGCTGTCATTAAGCAAAGGAGAAGCCCAAATATGATCAATAGGGTTGTTGCTGATGCTGGGCATGAGTATTGCTCCCAAAAGGAGATCTCCACTACTTTCATTGATTTTATGAGAATCCCATGGGTACTGAGACTCAAGTACAACCATTTGATCTCACCAGGGTTAATCATAGTAGGATTTTATTCAAGTAACAAGCCTAGTCTCTTGCAGCTCCCACGATTGTTGCTGAAGTAGAGGCTCTCTTTAGTATGGATGACAACAAGGCACTAGGATTGGATGGCTTTACAACGGGGGTTTTTAGGCAAGCATGGGAGGTTATTGGGTCAGATATATGTGCTGTAGTGCTATGTTTTCTATAGAATGGAAAACTCCTCAGGCAACTTAATAGCACACTGATAACCTTAGTGCCTAAAAAACTGAATGCATATGTAAAGGAGGCTCTCTTTACAATGTTTTATGTAAGATTATTTCCAAAGTCTTATCTAGCAAACTCAAGTATGTTCTTCTATGCATTGTGAGCATGTGTTATAGTCCTTTTGTTCAAGATATATATGTCCATCATGGACAACATGTTTCTTGCTCATCACTTAGTTAGTACTACAAGAGGAAGGGGATATCACCACGTATGATGATGAAGATTGTTATTCGAAGAGCTTATGATACTATAAATTGGTTGTTCCTCTAACTTGTTTTGTTGGCACTAGGCTTCCCTGAGTAGTTTGTTTCTTTGATTATGTGTTATGTCATGACTCCCATGTACTCTATCAATATCAATGGCAAGCCGAAAAGACTCCTCCTTAGTGCTAGGGGTCTTTGGTAGGGAAATCCCATATGTCCTTACCTCTTTGTGCTTTGTATAGAAGTTGTGGGTAGGGGATTAGAATTGACTTCCTTTAAGAAGAGGTTTGCTTTTCATCCTAAATGTTATACAGTGAGGTTGGTGTATTTAGCCTTTGCTGATGGCATCCTCTTCTTTTTTGGAGGATATGTTTGCTCTATTGAGTTACTTTAAGTTGTTTTCAAAAATTCTCGAATATGCCTGGCTTGTGTACTGGTGTTGATAAATCTGAGATGTACTTTGGTGGTGTGGATGAAAGGGTTGAGTCCTATATTTTAGAGTCTACAAGGATTTCCCAAGCCTCTTTCCCCATTAAGTGTTTGCGACTTCCCCTCTTATGTAAGAGACTCACTCATAACATGTGTCAGCCTCTGATAGATAAGATTAAGCAAAGAATTAGTTGTTAGAGTATGAGAAAGTTATCCTATGGTGGTCAAAAGGTGCTTATCAATGCTGTGCTTTCTGGTCTAGCTATGTTTAGTCTTCAGTTTTCCTTTTGGCCAAGTATACAATGCATATGATTCAGCAGTTATGTTGTAAATTTTTTATGGTCTGGCTCTGTATCTGGTAAGAAAATTATCCCTATTAGTTGGAAAGTAATATGTTAGCCTCTTTAAAATGGGGGCCTCAATTTTAAGGAGCTACTAGTATGGAATAAGACTTCATGTTGCAAACGGATTTAGAAGACACAGTGTGCTAACAACATCTTTGTTAGGTTGGCTAACGCACACCAGCTTTAGCACATATATTTTTTTCACCTACAACATCTCAGTCAAGTGCATGGGCATCGAGGATGCTGCTAGATGTGGGGGATACTTTGGTGCAAAGTGCAAGGTGTGCTGATTAGGCCAAGAATTTTTAACTGCAAAATTTAGGCTCCTTCTCTATTAAGAAATGTTACAGGCTATTTAAAGGCCCATCACTAAGCATAGGTTGGTGAAAACGTGTGTGGAAGGGGTGGACATGGGATACATTCCCGTTCATCATGTGGCTTGCCATTTAAAATAGATTGTTAACTGGTGAGGTTTTGCTTTCACAAAATATCCTGGTCAGTAATGTTTGTACACTGTGTGTTACTCCAAACATGGATGCTTGCAGTCACATTTTCTTTTAGTGCCCAGTTGCTAATGAAATCTGGTGCCGCATTTTAGTTTGGTCCAAAAAATTCCCTCATAGCTAGAGTTTTGGAAAGGAGGCGCACTGGCATATACATGAATGCAAAGGTAACTCCTTGTCTTATAAATGGCGTAGGTCCTTATGAAAAGGCATAGTTTATGAAGTGTGGAGAGAAAGAAATGCTTGAAAGTTTCAGAATAGTTCTAGGAGTTGTGATCCAAATTTAGTATATGGCATGCTTGCAAGCAGCTCATTATATTGATGAGTGGAGTGGGCTAATTGTGACATTATGTACAACTTTTTTTTTACGTGGGTAAATATGCCAAGCCAATTAGGGCCGTAACTCATGGGTCACTAATGGACCACAACCGGGGAGAAGGGGAGGGGGGGGAAGGATACCAAAGCCCAGCATCACGGGTTGATAATTCACTCAAACTTAGACCCGTGCTGCCTAGCAAACTTTGTTTAGAACTCTCGTTTTGTTTTCAAGTAAGTCTTGAAAGATACTTAACATAGACTTGAGAGGCTAAGTAAGGACACAAATGCTCTAAGAGAACTTAGAGAGAGAAAGTAGAGAGAGAAGGAGTTTTGGCGAGTGCCTTGTATATTGCACTTGAATGCTTTCAATAGCTTCATTACAAATAAGCCCCTTGGGGGTTTATATACACATCCACCTCCTCGATGGACAGTGGAGATCTACTTGATCCTACTATTATTATTTCTCCTTAAGAATATTCTATATAAATGTCCTATAAATAAAATAGTGTGGAACATTCTAGAGAGTAGTCTAGAATATTTTAGTATAGTCTAGAAGGTTCTAGGACTCTTCATAAGGTCCGAGATACTCTAGAAGCTTGTATAACAGTCTAGATGATTCTAGAGTGCTCCAAAGGGTTCTAGAACATTCTAGAACATTCTAGCATATTGCAGAAGGTTCCAGACCTTTCTGAAAAATTTTAGAACATTCTAGAACTCTCCGAAAATGCGGCCTGTGACATTCTCCCCCACCCAATATGGCAATGTCCTCGTTGCCTTTAGGTCATAGCCCATGAGTTGCCTCATCCGCAGAAGGTGTCCTTCCCACTCGGTTAGGTTGATGTGTCGTGGCTAACTACGCGACACATCGATCCTTTGCTCGCTTGCATCCCATACTCGTTCTGGCACTTTTCCTCTTTTGTGCCAGCTTCCCAGGTGATGTCTGGGGTATGACACTCGTAGGTCCCTCATCCCTTTTGAGGGCGGATAGGTGGCCTACCTTCTTACTCTCCGTGAAGCAAAGGGTAGTTAGCACCTTTTCCTTCTCGACTTCCCATCTCATCGGTATTGCATGAGTTTACCCATTGTCCATAATGAACGAGGTGCTAGCATAAGGAACTATGATGGTCTTTGCCTTGTTGAGGAAGTCAATTCCTAGATAGAACTTTCGATCATCAAGAGGAGCGACGGTCATGTCGACCTTACCTTTCCATGGTTCGACTTGGATGTCCGTACCTCGAGCAACTCTGTAGATTGGGAGGCTCTTCACATTGACCCCCTTCACATAGCCCTTCTCTTTTTTGTAAGGTAGGCTAATCTCATCGGCAAGTTCTTTCGCCATGTACACTTTGTCTGCTCCCGTGTCCAC